>MIEF01008620.1:0-11931 GCA_001870725.1 Taenia solium
CTGACATGGGAGGCTGACCAAGGGGAGCGTCGGGGACGACGCTCGAAAGAAGAGAGGGGCTGTGTAATGCTTTGTTTGTTCGAACTGCCGGTTTCGGTCACTTGGGTGGCCATCTTGTACTAGCCGGTTGGACGGCCTTTGGGCCGTGCCAACAGCCCCCAAGCCCTCTGTTTCCAGAATATGTATTCCGCCCCAGTACTATGCCTTCTTCTTCCTTAAAGGGAGCCTCGGGACGCTACAATCATTATAATTGCTTAGTTGCTGAATCCTCGATTTTTGTAAAGAAGCCACTCCAGGGCTCCATCATTGTGGCATCGCCGAGTGGGCTGGCATCCTGTCCACACTAGTGGGGCCAAGCCCTAATATATAAAGTTTTTTTTTCCTATTGAGAGGAGTCTTGACGCAGCTGGTTTTATTCAAATTACTAATCGTTCCAATTTTCCATTCTATTGTTGATCACACCTACTTTGGATGATTTGCAATGGACTTGCAGGAAATACACTGCTTATCATTAATTATCCTCATTTGGAATCGAATCCATGGTCATAATTTGTATTTGGAGAAAATCGTAATAAACTCTAAAAGAATTTCTGTTATACAAGACGTCCAATTAAAAATACAATCAGTTCAATTTCTTCAGGATCGTTGAAATGGGTTAACACCTATTTACAATTCAAAGAATCATCTTCTATCACCATATCATTATTTACATCGTGGTCACCGAATCACTCAGTTTATTGGCTGTCATTACCTACGACCCGGGCATGGCTAAAGGCTCTCCAGTTTGCTATGAGGCAGCGCACCGAGACTTCCCTAATGAAGAAAATACAGTACCTGGACCAAGCTACCTGGCGAAGGTACGATGGCCAAGACGCAAATTGACCTTCTACCAAAACCAAAATAAGCCATTCAAGGGGCATACAACTGTAGTAGAATGAGTCAAGACCAGCACAACTACAAAGATTACATTAAACCGAATAGCCTAGCACCGCTCACAAACCATGAAGAGGGCTTTAAAGCCAGCTCTATCTACAGTCAGACCTTAATAAAGTATAGAGATTTTGCTTTGGTATTTGCCAAATTATCGAAAAACTCACACTAGGAAATTGTTGCTTTGTTTTCGGCAGTATGTAACAATCTTTGCATTCATACATGCAAGAGCCTCTAGCCCGTCAATCTTGGACTATAATTGTAGCGTCTTAAGTCTTCCTTTAAGGTAAAAGAAGGCATAATTTTAGGACAGAATACATATATTCTGGAAAATAAGGGATTAAAGGCTGCCGGCATGGTTCGGAGGCCAGCCAACTGGCTTGCATAATATGGTAACCCAAGTCACCAAAGCCAGTGGTCTAAACACTCCCTTCGAAAAGGGGGCAGACAACTGAGAATCTTTTCCTCGTCGATCGAATGAAAGTATTTCCGTCGTAACTCGATCTTTATTTGCAAGGACTATGAAACCAAAGGTAGAAAATGGATACTCAAAGTGTTACTGTGATACGTTGTTTGTTCAAACTGCCGGTTTCGGTCACTTTGGTGGCCATATTGTACTAGCCGGTTGGCCGGCCTCCGGGCCGTGTCAACAGCCCCACAATCCCTCTCTTTCCAGAATATATGTTCTGTCCAAGTACTACGCCTTCTTCTGCATTAAACGAAATATTAGGAGCATCAAATTTACCCAGGTTTTTTACAGACAAACCCCGATGAAGCAATTTGGTGGATCGCCAAATTGCATGTTTTCATACGCGGACACTTCAAGCTAAGCAAATTGTAGTTTTCCTAAACCTGTAAATTTCTTGCTCTTCTCTATGCTTACAGTAAAATTTATTTTTACTAAGCGATTACTTTATGCTGCTGGAGAACCCTGAAGAACAACCTGATTTTACCAGACTCTGATCGGAATTAATGAATATTTACAGTTAAATATATTTAAAAGACCTTTTTACCTCCAGAAGACATTTATAGAAAAACAACAGAACAGCAGTAGGCTAGCATTGTGTTGTGCAACAAAGTGACTATTGTTAAACAAATTGTTTGAATAATTTTGTTTTATTCAATCAGAACAAGCACACTCAATAGGTCATTAATCATTGAGGCTTCAACGCACTCCGCATAGCTGCTTAGGATGGGTTTTTGTAAGTTTTTGCCAATCCTTATGAGCATTTAAGTTTAACACAGCCTACATTTGGCATCTCTGTTGTTTTCGCGGTCTGTCGTTTATTTATGCTAAAACGCACAGATTTGTCCTTCGTTCAGAGGATTAATTTTGTCTAATTTATGTAGTTTGACATGCGTTAGAACTTGAAACGTGTAGTAATTGACTTGCTAGTGACGCACAAGTATTTTACTGTTCCAGATTGTTGAAGGTCATCCAGTGAAAATAACTTAATAGTTGCAATTGAACTGTGTGTAATTTTCGACTTTTATCAGTGCCCACTTCAAATATACCCCTTTAATGTTTTAGATTAGCCATTTGATAGTAAGTTAGGCTTAACGGTGACCAAACTTGGAGATTTGATGTGGTAGTTTAATACATATAATTGCGTTAATGTATTGCACTCATTTTTTCATCTTCGCGGATTATTTTTATCTACATTACACCCCTTTTCACGTAAAGCTTAGACATGTGCATGTAGCTATTATTATTTTTCCTAAATCTTGTTGCTTTTAAAGGAATTTTGCGTTAACATAATTACTATAAAGAATAAATTATAGTCATTGTTACTTACAGACTAAGACCTATCGCGCTGGGGATATTTTGGTTTATTTATAATTTGCTTGGTTAATTTAAACTTAAGACTTTATGTATGCTCTCCCGATTCCCTAATAGCAGCATCGCACTGCTTGCGGCTAAGTTGAAGCATTAAATAAATGGTTGTAGTTTACGTTAGTTTCATCTTTGGGTCGCTCGCAGACAATCACTTGTCTCGTACAACCACCACTGTTTCTGATTTTCTTCCAAGATTTTTTGACTATTTATTTGGGTAATTTTTGCAGCAGTGTCCAACAAACTCATTGTTTGTGTTTTAGGTGAGAAACTTGATCGAGTTTTGGGCCTGCGCTTGCGTCAGGTTCTCGCTATCGTTTTCGGTACGGTAGAAATGCTCTTTTTTGGGGGAATTATTTTTGGTTTCAACGTTCTTACCCCTGTTTTTCAGAAAGAAGGGGTTTTTAGCTACCTTTGTGGCAAAAGTAACAACGAAACCGTCGGGTGCTCTGAGCAGACGACAATGTATGGTTATGCCTTCATAACCTTTATGGTTGCTCAAATGGTCATGCTCTTTATTGTGGGCTTCCTCGTGGACCGTGTAGGCCTTCGAATAGTAAAATTAAGCGCGTCTGTACTATTTTCCATTGGAGCAGTTCTCTTTGCAGTTGTTGGTCCTACAAATTCATGGATAATTTTTCCTGGAGGCTCATTTATCTGCGTTGGTGGAATGGCTGGTCTCATCTGCAATTTTTCCTTTTCGAAACTCTTTACGAAGACTTCGGTTTTTGTCCTCGCATTAATAACTGGCTCCTATGATGCGGCCTCGTCAGTGTTTGCTGTCGTCGCTATTGCGTACGACGCTGGCTTTTCTCTTAAATTAACTTTTTTCCTACTTGCTGGAGTGGGCTTGGCAATGAATACATTTAGCAGCCTCTTTATTGCTACACATCGTCTCTCGGATATGTCAACACTCCTTTCCAAAAGGTCTACTTTCCTCTCAGAAGTGAATGATTCGGGACTGCAAGAGGTATGCATGCGCAATTTCTCATGATGATAATGCGATAACATTTTGATGGCTTTGAGCGTGTGTGAACTGAAATTTAGCAAAGGCAACAAGCAGGCCGGATGTTTATATCGATAACATCATTTTATAAAATATTGGTTATTTGCTAGCGGTTTTTTATCTAAACGAGTTTGCTGACTTTCGTAATTCCATTTATGAGCAATGAGAATATTTGCTTTAAGCGTGGCAGGTAGCGTTCCTTGCTTGGATTTCGCTCCAACTTTATTTTGAAGAATTAATAAATTATATCAAATTCGTACGCGGCTTACGTGATCGATACTTCAAAATGCCACCCTCAGGTTGTCAAAATGATAGGTGAAAGTAAGCTATTAATGAGTACAACCAACCCTTCATTATAGGCGGTGTTATTTAAGTAGGCTACTATTTAGTCTTAAAATATTCCTGGTTGTCTGCTTTTTTGCAGTTTGGTGAGGGCGATGAGGAAAATGAGAGCAATTCACCTGCGAAGTTGTCAGCTCAAGAAGAACAAATGTCTCACATCATCCGCGGCTACTATCCGAAAATCTTAGCTTCCTTGCGCTCTCTTCCCTTCATTCTTATCACCTGTTTCTTCTCCTTTGCAATGGTCCGTTTTACCTTCTTTCTGACACAGTTTGGTGTTCTGACAGAAGCCCAGTTTCCAACCCAACCGGCAACCCGGCAGCGCTTGGCTCGAATCCTCTCATTTTCTCTGGCCGGTGGGATTTTTGCGGGAATGGCATGCGGCTCCACCATTGATTACCTTCGGTTACGCCTGCGCCCCTACCTGACCAAGTGTGTGGCTCTTAGCGCCAACAATGCCCTTCTCTGGTTAAGAATTTGTCCTCACGCAGTACCTATGCTCGTTGTAACCACAGCGGCTACTCTTCTTAGTGCCTTCGTATTTCTTCCATACGAACAGGTGTTCTACGTTAACTTTTTCATTTTGGTGGTGATGCGCGGCTTCCTCTTTAGCACCATCAGCTCCTTCATCATGACCGCCTTTCCGATTGAGCAATTCGGGACACTGTATGGCATCAGTGGATCACTGGCGGGTGCTTTCTCATGCATTCAGTATGCTCAACTTTCACTACCTGTGACTACTGCAAACGTGATCAGCTGCTTCTTTGTTCCACTGATGGGAGCCGTTCCCTTAACTGTCCTCGTCAAGGGGATCAAATCATGGAAAATGCTCCAGCAGAATGCATAGGGTCCAAGATTATTAATAAATCATTATGAGGGCCATGAAGTGGTACTGAATAATTTGACAATTTACTTTTCGATATTATCCTGTACCTTTAGAAATGTTTGTACTGCGTTTGATGCGTGGGTTAATAAACGTGCATGTTAAGGGTAATCAACATTCTCATGAAGTTTCAGTGATTCGATTTTTTGCTAGGTGCTTGCATAAACATTCGGACTTATGGTCAAAGAACTGGTAAAGTCACGACGGAAAGTATATTGCTATTGTTGGAAATGCCGTGCTGTTGTGTTACAGGGAGAGTGTTAAGAAAATTCGGGTTGCTGGCGAGGGGTAACGCACTTTTTGGTCAAACGTTCGAGTTAGAATGGGTTGCATCACAATGTGTTTTGTGGTGGATTTGAAGAACTCATCTCAGGGTATGGTATTTTTTTGGGGAAGTTCGGTCATGACCTCCCTAGCACCTCGAGGCGTAGGTCCTGTGGCACAAAGCGAGAAACCTCGTTGAGTCAAAGCATTCTTACTTCATAGCAAGTGCTTAGCTATATCGCCATGGATATCGGCAAGGACGGCTTCAGGTGGAGTTGTTGGTCCTCACCTCCCGTCACCAGGTTTGCCAGTCGGTGTTGAGCGCACATCAGCAACCACTTTTTCATGCTGGTCTGGGCATTACTTTTGGTTGCCTAGGGCTCCGATCCCTCATTCTTTTTTTCTACAGGGTATCCGGAGGGCTGTTTATTTGACAGTTTACAAAGCCTGTTTATTCGTACTGATCAACGAGAAATTGCAAAATAAAGTATCCCTACTTCCTGTTGTGGATGTGATGGGTAAATCGGTTATTAGTAATACTGATTTGTTGTAAGGAAGGAAATTCCTCACATTTTAACTTTGATCAGCATCACTAACATTAGTGAAAGCAGTCATATTAAATTCTCATTAAAAATTGTTAACTTTCTCACCTACCAATCGCAGTGGGACATTAAGTGAGGTGAGCTATTGTACTTGGAATGATTTTGGTGCAATATTTTGATGAATCGACCCAACATTCAGGTCTATTAATCACTTGCCGCTTGGTTCCTTTGTGAATCCATTGTCGTCTGTCCCATTGTCGCCAATCTCGCCATCGTTTGCCATTGCTGATTCAATATTGGTGATGTAATCTTGGTGGTCATCCCCTCGGCTAGCCCTAGCGCCATCTCGCAGTAGCATGAAATAACCGGAGTAACATTACTCCATACTAATTTGAGCATAGCACGTGAGCCGACATACCCTAAGGGTTTTGGAATCGTAATAAATTTCAGCCACATTGCAATCCCTTAGTAGTGCTCCTCTTTACAAAGGACTAGGCCAAACATTTAAGTTGAATTCTTGCCTATCAGGCCATGCAGTGATACGTCCAGGATGCGAAATAATTTGTGACAAATAAATAGTAAAAGGTAATGAAGGGGTACAAATGCAAACATTGGACGAGGGTTGCCTTAGTAGGCCAAACCACCAACGGACTTTTACGATCCGAGCATTGTATTGTGACGCCCCAGACCTTCCCTGAAGCCCTAATGTCGCATTAGCAAGACAGAACAGATAGTATCAGCATTCAAAAGGCTTGAGTGACTGCCGGCATGGCCCTTGGGTCAGGCCATCGAGTGGAAGAACAAGATGCAAAGACGCAGTGTCAAAGAAACTACAAAATCAAGCCTAAATTAATGCGAATAAGCGAATTGCCACAAAGAATCATCACCGTTTTTGGGTACCAAAAGATTTAATAACAGCCTGGCTAATGGGGTATTTGGGAACCGATACGATCCGGCTCGCCATATTCACTTTTCTAAATAACTAAATTCCGGAACTTCCACTACTGCCCTGGTTTTCGATCTCTCAAGGCTAGACGGGGATGGGCTGATTGTGTGCCGAGTAAATGACCATCCACCCAAAAAATTAGGCCATTTAAACCAAGACGCATTAGACAAATTAAAAGACCTTAAAGTATGCTGGCAAAGTAGGCCGATTTACGTGGTCACTTTATTTTTGACTTTGACACACGGTCTTAGTAAGGTGCTTTGCCTTGGCACCTTTGACAAGCCCTACAGCATTCCTACTCTCACATTTAGTAAAGTCTCAGGGTGCAGCATAGAATTCTATCGCAATAGTCAAACCAAGGCACTGGTTCATAATCGTATGCCTTTGATCTTCCTTAGGAGTTGGCAGAAATGGTTGTATCACCTGCCTTTCTTTTCCATTAATGCAATTAAAGATGGGCGGATAACCGACAACAAGAAATACATTAAACATCCAGCTACAATATGACATTATTATATAACGCCTAGCTGATAGGTAAACATAGGCCACCTACAATGAGCGTTTGTTAATTGCGACGAAGGTTGGTAAGCATAAACCTAAATGTCTCCTACACGTAAATTAAAAGCTCCTAAAAATGCTTTTTCGTGAGAAAATAAAAAAAGGATCACAGCCCTATTCTTGTACTTCATTAACCAATTTTGACGACTCCATTTGTTGGTGCCTGTGTGTAGACAGCGAGGTTTTTGTTCATTTTTACTTTGAAATACATAAAAAAAGCTCAGCTTTTAGCTATTGTGACTGAGTACAAAAAGGATTCCGCTGTCCAGTAATTTAGTAGTCAATGGATTGCTTGGGATTCAAAGGCAAAGCACGGGTCGAAATGAAATGCTGCGGACCTGCAAATTAAGGCTTGGGCGACCAAAGAGGTTGAAAGTAACGTCTACCCTCGCCAACTATCCTACTCCCGAGCTCTGCTGGAATACTATTAACAACGGCGATGACACTAACCTCAGCCATCCGGGTGAGCTCGCCACGAAGATGTCTACGATACCTATATGGAGGTGGGTGTGTGATGATGAAGTAAGGCGGCACAGACACGAAATCTTAGCTCACGAGACTGCTTTAACCTCCGTCCTCAGTTATGTGGTTCTGCTTTCAGGTCAGTGATCCTCACCGCTGACCATGAGCATGCACAACGGTTAGCACATTCCTCCTTCCCCCAATACAGTTTCCAAAGCTTGTAAGAAGCATGGTTTAGTAGAATTGCCATTAGGGATCAGTGACACTGCAATTGGATATCTTAGTTGCACACAAGTCACAACACTGGTGCAATTGTTTGGCCCTTGGGTATTTTTCCTATACCACTGACTTCACTGCAATGGACGACGCGGGAGGTTGGCTAGCGAAAGGGACGAGGACAACTCTTAAAAGTGGAGGAGGGTCATACGATGCTTCGATTTTTTTTGGTTTAAAAGGCACTTAAAGCTCCGCAATTGTACTTTTGCCAAGTGGTATGGCTACGCCAGTAGACCCAAACCCTGCTCTACGTCGACAATGCATACTCTGCTCGAGTATAATGCCTTCTCTCCTCTTCAGTGAGGTATTGGATGGTACACTTTTATGTCTTTACCGAAGTAGGCGTACTGCTCACTAATCACCCATTTTGCTTTTCTGTAATAATGATGTAGGTAATGCAAAAGTTAAACTGAGTCGCAATGTTCTACCACAAGAAAGTCAGCAAACATCAAAGTAAGGTATTTAAGTTGCTGTTAGAAATGATTTGACTCAAAAATTGGAAGGATTAAGGGCGCTTTAGGTCATAATTCGTGGATAGCTGGAGAGTTGAGCATAGACAGCCCTCCGTCTTTTTGAATGATGATGACCAATAGGGTTGAAAGCAAGCAAAGGAAACCATCTCCCCTTTTTGCGCAGTTATCAAAGAGCTTTGGAGCCTTTCAAAAAGCTGGGAGCATTCAAATTCCTTTTTAAAGACGTTGCTTACACTAATAATGCATTAATGCACGAATTAAGTTTAGTTACTTTAAAATATGGCAAAGGCGAGTTGTTTTTCGTGATATGCTAACTACTACATGGGAAATGCAAAAGTTATAATGAGTTAAGAGGGCATCGCGGGGTCCGACTTGCGTGCATTGCAAACCCATTCGCTGTTCTAAATAGCTTTATTTGAGTGAGAGGAGCCAAACAACGAACTGTAGCCATAACCAATGCAACGTTCTTCCTTAGGTCCCAATTATAATGCATTTGGCAGACCGCGATTTCATGACGCGTCAAATAGAGGTGTGTAATGTCCTGGTTACAAATGCAATTTGTTGGGAGCTCGGAATTTTTGACTTCACTTTGAGAGAAATGCGCGGAAACAATGGTGACATTTGTGACATCACAATTCTGACGAAATGAGCTGTTCTGGGGGTAGCATCTCAATTAGAGTACAGACTTTTTAGATTACATGGAGTACTGTTATCATTACTCTATTTTAGACCTTGTTAGCATCCTCAAACAACTGTCTCCCGAAAGTTGAGGTCAATAGTTCAGGGGCTTTTGGGCTGGCCTGATCATGAGAGTAGAACATTTCGTGTGGTGCTGTATTTCGATACCAGTTGTAATCCTTTTTAAATCGCTTTCATGAATCACGGAGTCATTGGTTGTCGAGTGCACACTCGGTATCCATTCCTTCTCGATTCACACTTAGTCTGGGAGTGGTTTGGTGCTTTGCTAAGTTGTTTGGGCCTTCACGCTTTATGCGAAAACCTGTACTCTTTAAAAGTTGGGAAGGTTTTAAATGAAGCATGGGGGTGTGTGCCTGTCTTACGTGTCACTCACTTATGCACCTTGATGAAGCTGACTATGCACAGACGAATCTTGCCCGACCAATTACCAGTGGCTGAATGATGCGGAGGTACAGACAGGTGCAAGTGTAGCGCCTGGAGATTTCCCTGAGGACAAAAGAGCACATAATATTTGGGCAGAAAGGATGCATTCGTTGAACAAAGCGTAGTGGTGCTACTGACATGGTCCAGAGGCCACCCCACCTGAAGAAGACAATGTGGTCAATCAAGTCCTGTAACCGAAACCAGGAGTCAAACAATCAAAGTACTACGTAGCCCCTCTCCCCGTCTTCGTCAGTTAGTATCCGGCATTGGAATGCACTGAGCTACATGAAAGCCCCAGGACTACTCCGGGTTGTGGAAACAGTTACTACGAAAATTGTGGGATAGAAAACGAACAGATAAGTACGTAAATCTATAGGCTCAAACATTTTACATTTTCTTTCTTGACTTTAGTCTTATCATTGCGCACCAATCACGCTCATAAGGCGGATGAACGGTATTTTGTTGAAATGCCGCTACCTGTGTCCACTCTTCCCTTCCCATCTATTCAGTAAGTTAAGCGGCGCATCCCTGAGGAATTGTGTACCAGCTGGGAAATTATCAACTCGAATATTTTAAGCGCCAAAACACTCAAACTGTTAGCATCAGGGAGGGTTTTGACCCTTATCCGAGGCAACAAGCAGAGCTGGAACTCCACATACATTTGCATCCCTCCAGGCACTACCTTGGCGTTATTCTCCTACGTCGGATGTGGAGAAAAGCTCGCATTTGAGCGGGGCCTGTGCTGACTTTAAGTCTTCTCCAAACCGGACTGCGGACCACCGATATGACCCCTTGAAAACGCTCAAAAAGCTAGGCTATATGGAATCAACGTAATTCGCTATTCAGGGCACGCGCTTCCATTATTTTGCGCTTGTATTATAGGACGACTAGAAGTGAATGAAATCGCATGACTGATGTCTTGCTTTGAAACGGTGGAATGGATTCGGGAAGAAAAGACATGCTGTCATAGAGCTACTGTGGAAAGGTGTTTCTGACCAAGCAATTGACGATTTCAAGCCCATCATTTGAAGTAGCCTTACCATTGCACTCCTTGATGACACCACTTTTCTGTGTTTTTTTCCGACTTGCATGCCGATTGTTCAAACCAGTAGCACTACTGTAATAATTATGATGCATAAATGCGCTTTGTGGGTCAGAGGCGGGAGGACAATTTCAACCTAATCGCGGACGAACGTGGTCCCTCCCGGGAGGGAGAGATATTCTCGCCGACAAACATACGCTTACTACGCTTTTATATTGAACCACATTAAAGATGGCCCGTAACACTCTGCCTTCTAATAGCAAGGTGGGAAGAAGGGAAGAGTAGGGAAGGGAAGACTCATCTACACTACCACCAAACTACTAAAGTCATGTTGCATTGTTTAGAGAAAAAAAATGAGGGCTGCCAGTCGGACGATTGCCCTGAGGACCTGTTGCAAAGTGTAGTTTTTACGGACAAATGACTGCTTTAAGTACATTAGACTTGTAAACCTGTAGTGGACGTAGTCACTTTGAGAATAAAGACAAACTCGTGGCGAATATGATTAGGTGGGATAATCCGCTGAAACTCCTTTATCGCAACGCAAAAGTGTACACCTGTGTAGGAAATAAATTTGGAGGAAATAAGGCTTAGTGTTTACAAACACTTATTTTGTTGCCATAATTTTTTATGAAACGCAATGCTGCACCAGAGATGGATTGTATAAGATGGGGAAGGAATGAGGACTATTGTATACTAATCGCACTGTAAAGGCTGAATAAATTCATCTATTTATGTAAATGTGTTTTTAATTACGCTGTTGCATTTGTCTCCTGAAATTGAGCTTGTATTCCGAATTGTATTCCTTCAATTGTTCAGCATGTTGGCAACACTTAAAACACCTTTATGGGAGTGTTAATGTAGATTCGTGAGGCTCCCTTTAAGGTAAAAGAAGGCATAGTATTGGGGCAGAATATATATTCTAGAAACAGATGGCTTGGGGGCTGTTGGCACGGCCCGGAGACCGGCCAACCGGCTAGCACAAGATGGCCACCCAAGTGACCGAAACCGGCAGTTCGAACAAACAAAGTATTACGCAGCCCCTCTCTTCTTTCGAGCGTCGTCCCCGACGCTCCCCTTGGTCAGCCTCCCATGTCAGCCATCACAACGTAATCAGTGCTGCGAGAAGCACCCACGAGCTAACCGTGCCAGCCATCGAGATTCGAGCCCATGTCTTCTCGTAGTACCATCAATTCTGCGTAGCA
Organism: Taenia solium; assembly: GCA_001870725.1. Classification (NCBI taxonomy): domain Eukaryota; kingdom Metazoa; phylum Platyhelminthes; class Cestoda; order Cyclophyllidea; family Taeniidae; genus Taenia; species Taenia solium. The sequence goes on from MIEF01008620.1 coordinate 11,883, forward strand.
CTCGGTGCAGCAAATGCGCATAACTCAGTCCTCCTCTCCCACGATAATA
>MIEF01008621.1:0-96619 GCA_001870725.1 Taenia solium
GCGAATCGCAGGTCGATGAGTGGCGAGGTGGTCGCACACGAGGGGTCAGCGAGAAGGACGGGGTGAGTTGACGTGTGCCTACTGAGAAGGAAGTGAGTAGAGTGTGTGATTGGGTGAGAGCAATTCAGGAGGCGATGAACGAAGAAAAGAAGAAAGAAAGAAGGAAAGAAAGGAGGTGAAAGGGCAGTAGTGGGAGGAGAGAATTGAGCAAAACGCGGAGGAGCGGTGTGAGAGACGGGCTGCGATGGAGGCTGCCCAGTGGTTGTAGTATAGTGTACGGGAAGCGAGAGCCAGTCGAAGTCATGGGTCGGGTGTCTGCACGTGGTCGTCTCGGGCTGTATTGCATAACTTCGAGGATTGGCCATTAATGAATATGAAGACAGGGGAATGGCACTGACGTCGGTGCGGCTGTCGCATACGCCGGCTGCTTATATGCAGTGTGTGGGAGTAAGGAGCATGGCAAGTAATTACTCTCATCTCATTCCATCACACCACAATATATTCTCTCACAGTCCGAGGCAGCATAGCTCATCAGGGAGCAGAAGAGGAGGGCTGAATAGTGCATACGAAACCGCATCGCCTGCACACTAGCCAGTGGTGGTAGGTGGCGAGGTGACTTTGAACAAAGCATATAGACAGCAATCAGGGGAGTGAGGTTCAATGTGGCCAGAATTGGCCTGGATCTTTATGCTTGGTGCTGGCTTTCTAAATAATGCCTAAGTCGGCCTAAATTTTGTTGAAGGAAGCCTTTCCAACTAGCAAAGCAGTGAAGCTAATGCAGGCGTTTTGTTTTAAAATGCCGTTGCAATTAACACTGTAGTGATCATTTTGCAGCCTCAATCCTAGAAATGATGATGTTTATGAATGTAACAACGATAATGATGGCAAGGAAATCTAGTTCCAGTCATCAGTATGATTTGGTCAATCGAATTCAGCATGGCTACAGCAGGGCAATCAAGGAAGTCAAATATTGACCAGATAATTGCATTCCTATAAAAGCCCTTCATAGTAATATGATGATAAAACCAGTCAGAAAGAAACCAACAAGGGAGACGTAAAAAATTCTTAAAAGATTACGCAGAAAAATTCTTGCAACTTTAAAGTGATTAATTATGTCAAAATATCTTCCCGAAAATGCTTATTATTAGGCTCACAAGAAGCTACGACAATTCAGCCGACTGTATGCATGCGAAATGTTGAAAGTTGTCGAATTTTGCGTCTCGGTGAGTTCTGTCTCGACCTACTTCCTCGATGAGTAGGAAAAGAGAACGCGTTCCCACCATTCACACCACACTGCCATGCCACAGGCACTTAAGCATGACGCGCCACTTGTCAAGCGAGACACACACGAGGCGAGTCAGAGGGTGCTACTGAAGTGGGAAAGTAGGTTTTCATGGACAGCAGGTGAGTAGGCGACAGGAATGGGGAGAGAGGCGAGTGGTGGTGGAGATTGGCGCAAGAGGAGGGGGGTGTGCAAGTGTAGCGGTGTGTAAGATGGCAGAAATGCGATGTGATGCACGGTGCTGGTAAAGCAGGGCGGTGAGTGCAAGTGATAGGGTGGGGGGGGTTTGGTGCGGGTGGCAGCGCATCAAACTTACCTGGCGCCGGGTTCAGGGTGATCAGCAAGGCTCTGACCCCAGGTGGAGGCTCGGCATTGCACTCCGCTGTGTTGAAGCCTGCGACGGACTCTAATCGGGTTCGCTCGGGTGCATAGTTTTTGCCAGTGGGGAGCCCTCGGGCGTCCCTTGGAGTACTAACGTCTCTTGGCTTGAGTACTGTCGTTTCTTGACCTGCCATTCGGACGTGGGGTTCTTTACTCCTTCGCCACACGGTTTCCTCTGCTTTCTTGGCTGAGAGAGCGTTCGTGGGTGCGCCAAGTAGCGACAGCGGCGGTTGGGTCCTCTCAACCACATGAACGTTTGCTGCACCCTGTCAAATAACCTCGACAGTAAAAAGCGGCCTCTTAGTCATTCGCGACTCGCCGGCAGTGATCTCGTGATGCTGTAACACTTCACACGCAGGTCTTCTTTAAAGATCGACTGCGGGCCTGGCCTTCAGGCTCTGTTTCGGGCACAGTCGAAGCTTTATTTGAACGTACACGAGCATGCAATAATTCTTTTCCTGTTTGAGGAACTTCGTTAATTAGTCGCAAGTGCTTATTGTCCTTGAATCACTCCGTGTCACCAGAACCCATTTATCGGTCCTCGTTAATTTTTACTCACTTGCGGGTTTTACCAAACGTTCTCCACTTTGCCTGTGCATTAACTTGCCAAATTTTGCACAAACAAACCAAACGTTCCCTGTTCATGCTTTGTTTTTCCTGGACGCAATTTTTTCGTGCCTCTATGTTTCAATGTATAATTCTTCGAGCGATTAAATTGAATTGAAAGTGTGGTGTGTTGAAGGGTATGTTGCTTTGATAACGGTGGACTTTGCTTAATGAGACAATGCGTGGAAGATAGTTGAAAGCCTGCTAATTACCCAGCATCTGTTTTGCGGGCCTTCTCATCAAGAGCTTGCCTTTATGCACGTCTGCTTATTTAACCAATTCCTTGATGCACCTGCTAGCCAAACTAAACGCAAAAGAGGAGAATAGCTTCTAAGTTAGGGTTTTTTTGTTTTTTCTACTGCGACGTCTGATTGGGTTCTTATTTTACTTTGGTTCAAGTGACTGGTTAGGGTTGTTCTGACGGTGTTTTTAACGACCTGTTGTTTTTAATAACGAGAGATTTTGGCAGCGGAGGCATAGTTTTTTTTAAAGCAGTTGCAAATGTACCCAGTGTTTGACTTTTCTTTTTGTTGAGGATGTTGAAAAGTATGAAGTCGACGAAGATTTATTGTCTTTCAGTGGAGGATTTGTTATAAGCGTGGCGGCACTACCGGACAACACCAAATACGGGTCTCACCGTTGCCATTATTTGCACATTGCGTAGGTAAGAATGGATCACAAATCCTGAACTATCATCATTTCAATGCATGTGTCTTTGAGCAGCATTTTGCCTTTTCCCTATATATATATATATATGGGGGAAAGGTCTTCATAATTGGTGCACAGCAAGAATTGGATTGCCCAAGTTGCCATAATATCTGTGTCGGTGGACTATATCATGCTTATTAGGCGCTTTGTGTTATGATTGTTTATGGACTTACATCGCAGTTTGGGTCCTCGGTCCCCAGTTGTGTTGGCTTTTACTTAACGCAGCGTATAGGCAAGACCCCATTAGTCACGCAAAGGTGGTTTCAGCTTTGCCATGAGTTGGTGTCTGACTCTGACTCAGAAATATGGGGACGGGGTCTGCGACATCTGAATTGTTTGTCTGGAGGGTTGTGGTGGACCTTGTTTTTGAGGGGCGCAGCGTGTGTAGCCTGAAAGAAGGTGTAGGCAACGCTTAAGTTTCACTTATTGCTACCCAACTGGCGATGCTTCGTCGGGGCCCTGAGTGAAAGTGTTTTGCACGAACGACTACTGTGACTTGAGTCACAGTTGCATGCTCTGCATCAGTTTGCATACGATATTCACCCTATTTGAGATTTGTTTGTTCTTGTCCGCTTTTCAACGGCCGTCTGCAAGTTGGGGTTGTTACATGCACGCGATGCAGTTGGTGGTGGCGGTGGTTGAGTGTGGCAGTAGATTTTTGGCTGGTAGCAAGTTTGGTGGGGGCTGATTGTCTGGTCAACGGTGTGCACTCAAGCCTTTTATATGACGGGAGCTTGACTTTTTTGCAGACTAGCAGCGTTGGATTTGCAGTCGCTGTAGGATATGGAGTCGCGAGTGTGGATGCTGCGTCGCTGCTTCCTACGATGTAGTCTCGTTTGTGATGTGATGGGCGATTAGTGCGTGGGACGGTGATGTGTGCTGAAGCACGTTGTGAGTGCATCCATTCCTGCTCACTGGTGATGAGGAGCAGGGTCAATCCTGTCTTCACCCACTCCGCCACTGCTGCTCAACCATCTGTGGCAGTTGATTGGGGGTGTTGTTCGACCACTTCAACAACCGAGTGTCTTCCATGGAAGGCGCGAACAAGGCCTCGTCCGCCGGGACGTTTCTCTGTTTTAAAAGTGTCAATCTTGTGATGTATTGCTCTGCCTTTCATGCGTTGTAATAGCTTCATTTCAATGTGTGGTGGTTGACATTCGTTAGCGCTCTCCTTGTCTTTTGCGAAGGTGTGGGTGGGGTGCCGTTCGTTGATGTGGCTTCTGAGTCGACTACATGGCACGCGGTGGTGATGGTGTTGTGTGACAACTGTCCTTGTTGTGATTTGATGCATACGTGGGCATCGTAAGGGCAACAGTGAGGTTGTGGATCTGTGGGTGAGTCGGTATGCGGCAATTCTTATCGTCAGACAGGTGGAATTTTCCATAACCTCTTCCCTCCTCCGCCTGACTTGTTGAAGAAATTCGAGCTGACAGAAGAAGGTGGAGGATGTACCTTCAAATCGCTGCTTGAAAGAACTTGCACACGACCCATCGATGACCTTTTCGTCCACAGCTTCTTGCCACGAATTAGCGTCGTCACCTTGCTGGTTAAGTGACGAAGTGCTCTTACTTACAAAATGAAGGTATTTTTACCATCAATAACATGCAGGCTGCCAGAGTAGAATGTGCCACAAGACAGTTTGGACGGATGCCCGTGCGGAAGAAGAGGAGAAGAGGGACGCGGCAGAAGCATCTGATGTGAAGTTTGTCGGATCCCAACAGCTACTCAATTTCATCTACTTGCCTATAAGGGGATTCGAATGTGAGTGAGAAATGGAGGGAGCCGACGCCTCAGTCAATGCAATAGCTGGCGTTCCTGATGAATGCGTATGCGAGGAAGTGGAGGGATGAGGTGTGAAGTGGAAAAGAGGAAGTGGGATGCAAAGATCGAGCCAAAGAAGAAGGTGAGTGGGGAAATGGAGGAAGAAGTGGAGAACGAGGAAGCACCCACGACGAATGACGATATGCAAATACCTCGGTTGCTAAGTGTCCAGTGCGCGAGCCTTCGCGATTCGATTGACGATCACTTTGCCCTACAATTCCACGGATTACAGGCTGAGCGCACATGCGACCAAGCCTCTTGGTGGCGTAGTTGCGCTTGCACATTCTCATGCGTATCGGCTTTCACCGACCAGAGTGATGGCGTGAGGATTGACGACTCAGGTGGACAAATGCGGTTGTGACAGACGTCTGTGTGCCTCTCTTTACTGCCAAACTGGCTGCCGCATGCACCAGTAGTTCCCAACCGAACACTAAATGAAGAGGAGAAAGAACGAATGAAAGAGTGAAAGGGAGAGAGGATTAGGATGGAGATTTAGGGCAAATGGAAGCCTCGCTTTGAAGTGAATTGGGAGAGATCACTAGCAACTGGTGAAGGTCAAGGTCATAACCTGTCCCCTTCGCTGGCTGTACAAGTGAGACCAGACGCCCTGTTGTCTTCCTCCTAGATGCATGCAAATCTGCCTTCCTATTTACTCAACAATACTTCTTTACACTCTAACACAAACAGGCTCACATCCCTCGCACAAATGCACTGGAGCACTTCTGCAGTCAGTTGGAGAAATACGAGCTTCTCACTCATATTTAATGAGCTGCGATTCTTCTGTGGCACGCAAATGCAGTCGCCCTGCTCACACCGAGCACATCGCACCTTCTCTTACTCGCCACCCATTCCTCTCCTCCTCTTTTACACATTGGTGGCTGTGCATGCAGGTGCAACTACTGGTGTGTGCCTAATAGCCTCATAGTCGAGATGCTGCATTGACCAGAAAGACAGTCTTACCGATTTTTCATGCTGTGACGTGGGAGGCCAGTATTCCCTCCATTTAACGTCTGATGGAGTCACTAAATCTGTGTGGATGATGCTGTTGGCGTCGGTACCCCGCAGGGCCAGCGACTACGGTGTTTAGGCGTCGTTGCTATCTGCCAGGATTGCTTCCATGCAGTTTCTTTGACAAGCCATCAACGAGGCAACCGTCATTCACTTCGTGCATGTCATCACTCTTTACCTCTTTCTCAATTCTCCCTTCCCTCCTCCCCCCTGCTCCTTCTTGGAACAGCTCTTTCTTTTCTCATTTTTTTGCATTCAGCCCAACTCTCCGTTGCATTATTCACACCTCCATCTTTCTATTCGCATTCATCTGCAATTTCGACTAGTTCATAGCTCGTGTCTGTGACGGCGGCGTCCACATCGAACGACTTATGGGCACGACGAAACTGGGTGACTGTTGAGATCCGACGACTTTCATATGAAGTGCTTCTGTCAGGTCCTCCTCCTCCCCCTCCTCCACCTCCAACTCCACCTCCACTCAAAAGCGTAAATGCTAGGTGGGTTGATCGTCAGCGTGACAACGTGAGAGATCGATGTGTTTAATCGATTGCTCCACCACTTGAAAGTCAGCTGTCGGTCACTGTCAGATGGCACGTGCAAAGCACGCAGGTAGGAGGAAGCGAATGCTGTTTTTAGAACCGAAGCGGGCTCCTCAACTCTTAGCCTCGCATTGCGCATTGGTAGTAGCACAAATCCTGCAAGAATCGCACCAGTGATAGCTGTTATCGTGATTTAACGTATGATGCTAGCTGTTATTTAATGGTTCCATGCGAAATTGGTAGGTACTGTGAGGATTACATGGCAGTTGATGGATCTGCAACTGATGGTCTGTTGCTTCAAGCATTCCCAAAACTCGCCTCTTCCCTTCCTCTCCTCTCACCCTCGTTCCACCCGTAACTGCAGTACTGTTTGCTTGAGCCCGAACTTCGACAAACTTTTAATGCCACACGGGAGCGAGCGTACAACATCGAAGTGAATATGAGTCACAGCACGTGGGCAGCGAAGGTCGTGGTCATGAAGCTATATTTATCTACAAAATACCTTTTATATCGTTTCACTACCAGTGTCATATAGACACCTCCCCTCATCATCATCATCTTCTCCTTCTTCTTCTTCTCCTCCTCCTCGCTTTGTGGGCTTTGCTTGTCAACAGAGCTGCTCCATCGAATGCCAAATCACACGTCGATTTCGACACACAACTGCTTCTGGGCACCGATTAAGTAGGAATGGCGTTTAACCTTTAAGATATGGTAGCAAAGGCGGTCAGCAGCACCAAGTCGTTGTTGCTGAAGGAGGGCGTGTGCTCCGTATGAAATGGTTGCGTTGCGACAGTCAGTAGCCTCCCATATCCTTCCGGTGACAAACAAGTGATGCCTGTATGTCTTGAGTTACCACTGTCAAGGCTTTGCTTAAAATACACCACAACTTCTCGTATTGGTGGAGGTGGTGGTTTGAGTGAGTATGCGTGCGTTAACACCATAATTATCCGGTGGGGTGAAATAAACTACAAGGAGAGGCGCTGCATCTTTAACGAGGGTGAGCATGTACTGGCAGTGTGTGGAGAAGGCAACACTATCGCACCTGTTGACGGTATATGAGAATCAAAACCAGTTCTAGCCACCCACACAAAGATTTTTTCCAGGGTAATTTTACGAATCCTTGACATGCAGTGTTCCACATTCAGCTGGCATTGCATGGCCAGTGGCAACTCAATCCACGTTTACTCTGTGACTCAATAAAGCGCTGTGCACTAGCTCTGTCCTCCCCCATGCCTCTGTTCAAATAACCTCCGCCACGGCAAAAACGACGCAAACACACCCTACTGAAGACATACCTGTTCCGTGGTGGCTCGAAGTCACCTCGTACACTTGTTGCAAATTATCCAATTTTGACAGGTTCAAAGACCCAAAGCAGACGCGAATTCGTTTACAAACACCATTCTGACAAAAAGGAGTTACCTGGTGCCAGTCTTCCAAATGGGTGTGAGCGCTAACAAGGACGGCGAAATGTCGCTACAATCCACTTTTCAACATCCAATTCTTCTTAATGTAACTAAAAATAGATCGAATTCTTGACAGTAATGACACGCAAAGTTCAATATATTTACCTTTTAAGAAACCCAGCCTACCTAATTTGAGAAACCAAACTAAGTGTTGTGTAACCGATTAGCATAATGACAAACTTCATACCCTTTAGAAACATTGTTTTAGTTGTTTTATTGCGATTTTTGCTTTTGAATTAGCGCAGAAAATATGCATGTAAATCTAATGGCAACGTTAGGGTCCGGGATTGCAGTTACTTTATAAGATACCGCAGACAAAGTAAGCTACATTTTGGGGGCTAATTTCTTGCTTTGTAAAGACAAATCCAGTCGTGTTTGTTTGTTATGTCGAATGGTTTATGCGTAGGTGACTCAAATTCTCGTCTTCGTGTGAGTTTGTTTGCTACTTGTATGTGCGCTTGGACATTGGCTAGGTGGGCTTAGTTTGCTTGAAAACTGGAAAATTGAAGCGAGTATTGGGACTTACTTGGTTAGCTCGATGGTGCTGGCCTACCTTTGGCAGGGATCTATGTTCCCAGTGGAGCATTGTCTGCTAAGCGTGGAGGTATTAACCGACAGCACTGAATGCGAATCTCACCTTTGCTATTGCTCATTGCGTTTCTCAGGTAAGATTGAGTTTCATTTGATGAGTTGCTACCCTTTTGTGGAGTGACAGATTCGATTTACGCTTTTTGCGCAACAAGATGATTTTGCCGCTTGTGTGTGTAGGTACCTTCGTATTTTATGCATGATAATAATCGCGCTACTTTCATAACTGTAACATCCGTCTCGGCGGGAAGCGTGTCGAAGGTGTGGGACACTTAGTGATCTGATTGTTCCTTGACTTCGAGGCCACAGTTCTTTGTTGAAATTATTTTGCGAAGCGTGTTATGTAGGGCCTCGGAAATTGCCTAATCGTAGATTCGGCTCTGACATGAGATGGTGTTTGGGGTGGGCTCAGAAGCAGGAAGGTGGGTACTTGGTAAGCTGTAACTCTTTACTTGGAGAATTTCGCATCGCTACACAAGTTTCACCTTGTAGCGATCTTAAGTGTTTGGTGTTTAAGATATCTTTTTACTTGTGTTTGTAGGTGTTAGTTAGGCAGCTCAGTGGGCGCTTGCATACCGACTTTTCCATTCCTGTTTTTTTGCCTTTCAGATGCTACGAAATTGCCGTGGTGGCGAGGCAACATTTGATGGACCTGTGAAAGGGTAGGCAATGCGAGGTTTCTGAGTCCCCTGCGGCGGCATCTCCATTTATCTACGATGTGGATGTTGCCATGTGCGATACCGGTGTGTTTAATGACATGGTGGTAGCTGTCACCTCTTTTGGCTCAAGTACTGGATAATCGCATGACTGCAAGCTACACAGATGAGGTGAATGCAAGGTTAGTGTTGAACCGATGGGAAAGCTCATAAGTGGAGGGGAGCGCTGTGGAGCCGTTTTGATTTCCAGTCTGGGCCATTTTCGTGAACTTGGACTTGTTTAATTTTGCATTTCGAGGTGCATGCCTTTTTACCTTTCATTGCGCATAAATGTGTCTTATGTCATTTTCGGGTTTATGTATAAGTAATGCAGAATACTTACTTGTTTATAGTTGTGAGCGCGTATATGCGCATATCAAAACGTATGTGAGGTTTTTTATTGAATGGAATTCAGGTATTGAAGTGGGACGCGTTTTAGTTGTCTAGAGACAGCGTTTTTCACGTTTGTTCGTTATCCCAAACAGTTGTGAAGGGGAATAATTGTAGCTGTTCTGGCGGTTATTTGGATAGTGGGTTATTTTGCTGAAGAGGGAGTATGGCGAGTGAGGCCCAATGTGTTGGCAACAACGAGAAGAACCTACCAGTCACCTGACCTTACATGATGCCGAGGTCATTGCGGGCCCAACGATTGACAAAAGTAAGTTTTTTTCCCGTGGAGCATTTTGTGATAAGCGTGGGGGCATTAGGGGACAGCACTAGGTGTTGACGTGGTGCATAAAACTTGTCAGGATATTATTTCTCTGTTGAAGCAGTCAGCTTCTCAAGGATGATGATGGTGAGTGGCGTTATTGACCAAAACTTGCCCCATCGCCGCTGCTGCCCGCAACGCTTTACATGGAACGCATTTCAACTTCGTCACAGGCTCATCATGCTGCCAACAACATGCATCGTTGCCGACGGTGGCAATGGTGTTGGGGGAATGCGGACGTAGAAGCCGATCCATGGGAGGCCACTGAGACGTAACTAGGCCCCTTTGAACTCGTGGTTGTTGTCCTCATTGACACCTGTGGCGTTGCAATTATTCGACCAATTGATCCTGCTGGGGGCTTCTCTGCTCGATGTGGACTATTTATTTACACAGGACATGAACAGCGTGGCTTTGTGCTCGGAGGACTTATGGACGCGGAAGCGAATCGAGTGCCAAGCGGTCATCTGGTGAGTAGTGCTTCCCTACGGGGCAGTATGTTGCCTAAGTTGATTATGATGTTATCACCGGCTTACTGTTGTTAGTTTCGATTGATTTTTATCCGAGTAGTTTAGGTTTTGTCGCCTTCGGTAGCAGTATGGTGTGCGGTAAAGTAGTTGTGGAGTAGCTGGAAGTGCACCTATATTACGAGGCTTCGCGTGTAAGTATGAGTCTCCATGTGGTTCATTCTCATACTTGGTAGTCGTTTGGCTACTGCCAATAGCATTCGACGCTAGTTGAAGGCGTATTTCCACGCATTGGTAAATTATCCAAAGGGGCGTGCATCAAGGCCGATCACATGTGAGAATTGCGGTGTGTGGGGAGGCTTATTGGCTGGGTGTGATTAAGTTTTAGAGAAAGCGTTTGTTTTTGCAGATTCTAGCATATGCAGCTTGTGCCATATGAAGTTGTGCGACATGGGGATTTGTTTGTGTGCGTTGTTTAGCGGCCATTTGGCGGTTGGTGGTACTGCTGAATGCATATCCGCCGCCCAAGGCAAGTGGTTGGGCTTGTCGTCATTGCATGCTTTCGATGCGTCAGTAGAATTCAGACTGGTAGCCATGTCGAGGCTGAATTTTTCTGCCAGTGTAGTAGTCTTGAGACCGTACCGTTAATAGGAGTTTGACTTGTTTGCTTTTAAGTCACTATCTCCTGCAGGAGCGATGGACAGGCGTAATGGTCAGTGCATTTCCCCGTCCCGTATGAAATCCGCTTTTGCCATAGGGAATGAGGAGGAGACTGTGGATGCAGCAGAACCGTGATGAAGGGGAGCAGGGAGGGTGGCGCTTCGAAGGGGGAAGGGGAATGTGTAATGCGTCGGTGGTTTGTTGAATGACGGATGTTGGTGATGGAGTCAGCGTTGTGCCTTTGCTGGGCGGGTCGTCGGTATGTGAAATACATGTATTTTGGCGGAGTATTGTGTCTCCTTTCGTCTTCTTTTTGGGGGTGGTTGGGTGGTTTGGGCGGGGAATAGTTGAAACGATGAGCCACAACTTCTTTGCATATCGCAGTTTACATAAGTACTGCATGCATTTGGCGAGTTTTTATAAGATACAAGTTGACATTGCATTTTGCCAAGCTGGAGAACGAAGGCTTGCTACTTGCCTATCAGATAGATTAGCTGGCGCATCATATCAGTGTGACTACAGTTTTAGTTGCAGCAAACCTATCCCTGGTGTGGCGAAAATCGTTTTGCTTAGTGGTTTTAATGAGGGCGTTTGTTTGCATTCGTCATAGGAAGAACTCTGTGCGAAGCCAAATAGAATGGGGTTGAAGTAGATTCATGCAATATCAGTGTGGCGTGGTGCGAAATTCCTAACACTTCCTTTGGTTTAGTTGAAGATGCGATTCCTCCAAATGCTATCCTTTTGAATGAATTCAAAACACTTAGGCGGTTTTCACATCACCAATCCTTCCCGATTAGGCTCTTCTACGTCAAGCCTCATTTCACCTGATGAAGGCATTCATTCAAGTTTGGTTAGGTAAAAGACTGTAGAAGAAGTAGGGTGGAACAAGTACAATGTTCTGTCCTGCTACCCATTAAATTTTAGCCCAATTGTGCTGCAATAGTAGGACATCAGCAAATCTTTTGCCAGAAACTCAAGAACCCAAAAGAATAGGTTTTCGAACACATCGTTATTTTGGCAGCACGCTTCTAGACATCACGTCCGTGTAGGCGTATAAATTTAGCAGCGCTTTTGTGCTCCATGTTTATTTGAGCACGTGGAATTTACGCAGATTAGCGGGCCTGTACACCGTCCTAACCATCTTATTCAATTATTTGTCGGTACCTTGGAACGAAGTATTAACCCAACGAGAAGATGATCACGATTTTGCTAATGTTTACTCCCATTTCCACTTTTATTACCATAGCTATGTCCGAGCCGCTGAGCTTTGCCTCACTTTGCCTTGAAACCTTGTTGATGATTTTGTGCAAATCGGCACTTGCTTCTAATGAATAAATGTGATTTTCTTTATTTTACTTTCGATTGGATTCTTTTCACTTTGGTTTTATGTATAGTAGATTGCACTATCTGTACACTGTCGTCATGAATCTGGTTGGCCATCGGTGATAGAGTACCGGCGGCCCTTCAAATTGCAGTGTTATGTGGACATCCATTTCGCATAAAGCAGCTCAAAGCAGTCAAATCTCATATCTTTTAAAGAGAGCATAGCAGCAGTAGTCATAAGGGGAGCATAGCAAGTGCTGAAGAGGTAGACACATTCGGCACAATGAACAAGAGAATGGCACAAATGGGAAGAAGATTGATAATAATAATAATAATAATAATGTAGAGGACGACACTGTAGCTTTAAAGCCGTGGGACTGCCAGCGGAGCAACAACTAGAATGAACACTAGCGATAGGATGGCGAACTCGCCCACATTCTCATTCATGGCATTCAAAAACAATGAAACTTCCGCCAAAGAGAAGGAGCGGGAGCACAAGTGTAAGCAGTTCTGTGCGACTGGCCCGACTTTCCCCGTTTTGTTATTGTATTTTAGTAGAAAAGAATAAAACAAAATCCGGTCAAGCAAATCGCATTCGTTGTCATAGTAACAGCTCTTTAGCGAGTCTATTGACTATAAAGACTGCCTTGAGGTTGAACCAATGGGTGCCATGTTTTATGGGTGACAGCGACTTTGCTTTAAACATGTACACGCACTCTGTTCATCACTAAGCTGTGCCTTCGTGTTCTACTTTTGGAGACATTGCAAATTCCAAAGCACACAGATCCAGGCATCCCACCCATGCATTAGATCACGCAGTAAATTGGCTTCATTTTTAAAATTAGGCACTTTCGCAATGGGTATTGTGGGGCCAGGTGGGCAAAATCGAGGCGCATTTGGCTTTTAAAATCGCAAATGTGACATTTCTTCACCTCTGCTTAGCTTTGCGAACATAGCTCTGATCTAGGGCTTGGTGATTGTGTGCTATCCTACTAAAGCCTCTCATCACCACGCCGATTTCCATTGAGTCTGTGTTCTACTTTCATCCTTTTTCAACAAGTTCATTACTGAATTGGGGAGTCTTCTTAGACACAAATTGTGTCGCAGAAAGGTCTCTTTGCTCTCTAGTTTGTCCATTGCTGAAATTTGATACCCTCACTTCTTAAGTCTTATCGCAACTGCTCAACACGGATTCGAATCTTCTTCCTTTCATTGGCAACGCTATAACTGTTAGGTCGTATAAGTTGAAGAAGCAGACATTGGCCTCCTAGGACAACCCCACTTACCACAGCCTTCCCTACTAACAAAACGAAAGTGGAAGGATAGGCACTACTCACTACTGATGCTAGCTGCGACTATAGGCTGGTGAGGAGGCTAATGGTGATGGTGAGAATATGGGCAACCAAGCCAAAGCGATAGCTCACACACTGGGCAATAATTTGGACTCCCGGCGGTTTCGTTCAGCATTCCATTAGCAGCAGCATGAAGATGGTGTGGACCAGCGCAGAGTTTGCTGGCACCAATTTGCTACCAGTAATGCCGTACATGACACACAAGTGTGAGGTTACGCTTTTGTGCCATTTTATGGTATCAAGGCATTATTCATCAGTATCTCATGTGACTTTTACCTGCGAGAGGTCAGTACATGCTAGCAGATTGCACTACGTCGTGGTTCTCATACCGGTGGTTAAGGCTCGTCTCCAAACATTGAAGCAGATGCTGGACGTTATCTGTGCAAAATTATAGATGCTTTTAGCTCCACAATCCCACCAAGTGAATGGAACAATGGGACAGCAGCATTCAGTTTCGTTGTGATGCTCTAACAGACAATGTGGGAAGTCGAATTGGCCTGGCCAGTTCTCCAGAGCCCCACTTTTATCGCCTCAATTCAAGTAACGACAGAGTCATTCGCCAACCATCGCTCCTCCTTTTAGCCCTCTGGTTTTGGATAGTAACTGTACTTCAATGAGGTTATTAGTTGCTATGCTTTCGAGATAAGGGTAATGTGGAATGTTATGATGATGTTTGCATAAAGGCGAATAAAATCCCCACTGGCAACCGAAGTAATAGGTACGATGGTAAGAATTACTGCATAATTAAACGTCCTTTTGGATAACGTATTGAACCTCACAAACGCATAGCGAGTCTAGCAGACTGCGCCAAAATTGAGGCACATTCAACGTCCTATGAGGTAGTAGTGAATACAGGGAAACCAATTTCCAAACCATGTACAAGAAATGCCATCTATCCAAGTTGTTGGCCATTGGGCTTTTTCAGGCTCAAAAAACGCGTAGTTTTATCTCCTACGCATATCACGTGAACGGTTGTTAGGGCAGAAAGTCTCGGTGAAATCAAACAATGTGCTCTGGGGCATCATTCGCATTGAAAAAGCAGGAGCAAAGGGAAATGTGGGTATGCGCTTTCATTGCAATACTGGGACGCACTGGATAGCATGCAGCGACTCGATACAACTTTCCATCTTAATAACTACATCATGCTAATACACGTCCTCGTTGTCTGGATTTGCACAGCACGAATCTGTTCAATTCTGCAAGATGGGCAGAACTAACAGCTCCAGTCTTCAGCTACGCATTTTCCTGCTGTCATTTAAATGCTCGGTGAGTGCGGCTTATCGCGATTGCTTAAATGAGGAGTCACTATAAAACGACGGCGCTCCACCGATCCCGCATTTCTCACCACCTTCAGAGCTGACGTCAGCCATGTGATTTGTACCATGAAGGAGGCGATGACAATATGGAGATTGCGTGATCTGCCGGAATCGCACTAAAAGCCCCTTGGCATCTTCGTCTCAAGGTAAGACAAAGTAGTGTAAATGTTCTGAGGAAAAAGTAAGTAGATGTCGAGGAGTTTGCTAGTAGGGCTGGGGAGTCGTGTCATTGATTAGCCTTATAGACCATGGAGTACTTAGTCCCATTTTTAAAGTAAAGAAGAAAATTCATGCGATTGACTGCAATACAAATCTGCACATTGGGACACTGCGATTGAATCTTGGAGCGATAGGTATTTTTCCTCTCTGGTTTGCCTCCACGCGAACGCATCAGACACAAATAATGCATGCCAAGTTCACCTTACCCTTATTTACTGTGTTACACAACTAAAAGGGCAGTGAAGACCTGTCACTGCCAGCTGCACACAGATCTCGTCTCCTCATCAGATTACATGCAAACACTGAACACCACAAATTGATTCTCTCTTTATGCGACTATTTATGGGGCGCGCCGCGATTAAGTCGAGTGACCTCCGATGCCATCGCAGCAATCATTTCCCATAATTCCGTTTGGTAGCCAATAACCAACTCCCTGAGAACTGGCTAATGAAGTTGACACAGACCATCTGCAAGAGATATTGGCTCCAAAATAATCTTCGAGCCTGCAAGCATGGATTCAACTATCGTTTGAAGTGATGGCAATTAGAAGTAACTCGACAACTCACCCATCTCTACTGAATGGATCGCCTACCTTCTGCTGCTTCTTGATGAAGGCGAAATAAATACAATGACGCTTCCTCGAAATCTCACGTGCCTGCGCTTTCATGTGCAAAGAGTGCAGGGAATGTCAGCAGCAATGGCCACGAGAAGAGGAGCAGAGGTGAACTTGGTGGCATCTCGGCTACTCAATGCTTTACCCACTGTTCTGCAAAAATAATCTCCTGCGAGTTTTGGCGCGCCTGGCAAGTCGGCGAAGGCACTAGCCGACTCACATCCAGCGTAATCCCTAGTTTTGGTCGTGCATGTACGAACTCCTCAAATTCATTATCTGCCATGCTCTGCACGTCAACCCAAACGAATGTGTGGCTCTAGGATGAGAGGACGGCTTGAGAGACCTTTGAAGCGTCCCTTCGTCCCACTGATGATGGAACAAAGTAGCAAAACTTAAAGGAGCCAATAAATATGGTGACGGTACTTTCTCTTGGCGATGGTGGCAGCCGATATCAAAATGTGTGTGCCCTTCACACAGAATTCATGCTTATTTCGACACATCAATGAGGATCCAGAGCATGTTAATCGAGGATGTTTGTAGAGCTCAATCCAGCAGCTAACACTGCATCCAGTTTGAAAACTATAAGATCCACTGAGAAGTTAGATGGGATTGCTACGTGAACCGGTGCCCCTATAGGATCACTTGGATTGCAGAAGATCCTCATGCCTAGCGCATAGAGGTCATTGGATGGGCGCGTGACCCAGACAACAAGAAACCATGAGCCAACGGCTGACGCGTGTTCACCAGCCTTTGCAAAACACTTTCAAATGGCGAGGAGTAACAATTCATCTGGCTAGAATTTATTGCTTGCCTTACAATCCTCAAGGCTTACCTTATTTTAGGTAGCTTTGTATAACCTTTGTCAAAATTCTACTTTGTTTAGCTAGCAATTTCCTCTTTTTCGCCGTGGAGCACAGTGGACATGCAATGAGGCGTACAGAGAATCGAGCAATGCTTTCGCATCGAGGATAAGCCAAACGAACACCTTAAAACAGCTAGAAAATTGTTTTCACCCCGTTTTTTATTGCTACATGAGGCATCCCTCTTGCAATAGATTGCTTAATGCCCTTAAATGAGTGCGAATTGTTTCTTGGAGCAATGCTATCAGAGGGCTACAGAGTAGTTCCGCCACTTGAGCGCAAAGCCTCAGGTGCCATTGTTCACTGGTGCTTAAAAATTGAACAGTGATGGGTTAGGTGATCCTTGAAGCCCATTTTATTTCATCTAAAATATATCTAGATGATTCTGTTCGTTAAGTAACTTCGACATTAAGCTGGATTGTGCAAAGCCAAACCTTATAACTGCTCACACGTTTGGAGAAATGACTGCTGTGATAGTGTGAGACAGAGAACCACCACTGACAGATGGGCTGCTGTTTAACGTTCCATCACCTTTGGTAGGCATGCATTTTACACCATCGTTGAGTTGACTAGAAAACTAGCGCTAAATGCCATTTCATGTGCGCAATGGACCTGTTTGCTGTCCTCTCGCTTAGCGGTATCATGGCTGACCCGTGACGTGTGCAAAAGTTAAAAATAAATTTGTTGTTGTTGCACGTCTCAGCAAAAAAGTACTTTACAGAGGCCGTCAAGTGTGCCCAAGAAAGTAATCAGCCTCCAGATAACACGGCTGATGTGCATGCGCCAAATGGAGGCGCAGCAACGAAAAAACTAAAGGTTTGTAGATGAGTTGCTCTATACCTGTGTTGAATGCTGGGTTCCTTTTAATCAGAGCCAGATAGAAGCTCCAGTCGACATTTCGTCTATGTGCATGCTTGGAAGTGAAATGGACCGTTAATTGGAGCATCCACAACTGGTGACATAACGGCAATTATCCCTTCCAAAGCCACTTTGACGTCTTCGCTCAATTAAAGCCATTCATACCATGGTTAGTGCGTACAGTGGAGTTTGGGTGGTAGCTGCAGCTGTAAGAAGATGAAGCCATGATTCAAAATTCATTAACCAAAAGTGGATTAGGCTCAAAGCTAGCCTATTTGCAGCTGCCAACAAAATTTTACAGGTTCATCTCTATCATCCCCTACAGTGAAATCAACCATAGAGAGTACAACGAAAGCACCCAATGCGACAGTGATGAATGCCATATTGTATAATGTTAAGAGCTGGTTGGTGCATAAAAGTTGAAGACACCATGAAGGCCATGAACTGCATCGATAATGAGGACCTGCCACTGGTCCAGCAATGAGCTCCTTAAAATTCGGCGTTGAATCGCACAACGGCTTGGCTGCTGAAAGCCCATTCGCTTCCATGGTTCTGGTGCTTGTGTGAACACTCTCGTGAGTCCGTGCAAATCACCTACCCAGTATCCGCAGCTTAGCACAAAACAAAAGCAAAAAACGTCCACAAAGTTGATGGAGAAGGTTGCTTTGCGACGGTAAGAATCTCTACCAGACTGCCCGGCACAGTCGTTCAAAGGATCCAATGGTAAGTGGTTTTACAGTGTGCGTGTAAGTGTAATATTTTCCTTATAGGTCAAAGATGAACTCACATCTTATAATTACGCTTGTGTGTGGTGTGGGAATGCACAACATTACTGGATGGGAGATGTCGCTTCAACTCGGCCTCATTTTGTTGGCAACAGTCATCTCGTGTGGATATTTCGCGTCCGCAATCAGTAAGATACCATCCTACGCCTTATTCTGACCCTCACATGCGTAGAAACTTTGCACAAATGAGTGTTTGTTAAATTAGTAAATTTTGACAAGGATAATGAGTGTTATTCAAAGAGTAGATAGCAGAACAATGCTACAGCTTTGTATCACATCGCAGTCAAGTTGATATGGTACGGCTGAGAGGACGCATTCATTTTCTTGATGTTTTACCTTCTGCCCACCTCTGTCCGCTCATTTCATGTTTGCCATTTAAATGCCCTTAAATTTTCACCTAACTTTAGGCAAACATAACTTTGTCTAGCTGACTTCACAGCTCAATGTGGCCAAATGCATGGTACGTGAGTGGAAGGAGCTGAACACTGCAAAAGAAATCCGCATGCATTGTTTTATTTGGTTGATTCTATGCGAAATAGGGTCACAGTCAATGTCATAAGTAAGGTTAACGCAATGAAACTCATTACAGTTGCCAATTTGCAGCAAACACGAGGCGCAGGTGTATCGTGGGAGATAGCCTGAATGCAGCTGGTCTACAGAACCGTACAGACTGTGTCAAGTACTGTAATTTACCAGTTGCCTGTCCAACCAAGGACGCGGATCCTCCTGCCTCCCCTTAGACCAAAAGCCTTTGGTGAAGCTAAAGAGTAAAAGCTAAAGTACTTTATTTTTAAATGGTCTCCATTGTCCAAACCGCTGCCTACTGTGGCAAGTAGGATTATTCGCAGTCTGCCCGTCTTGATAGACTAAGTCGTGGACATTGAAAGGGAAATTGGGTAGCATTGAGTCCTAAGTGAGATTGAAAATCTACCCAAGTTACAGGGTCTAAGAGGCGTGGAATATCGGGTAGAGGAATTAGCGCCTTTAGGTATATGAAGTCGCAGTGCCTGATACTTGAGTGCTGCGTCTGACCCATCAGCATCTAAAACAAAGCATGCATGTCCATCTTTTTCAGCATAACTCCTTATAAACTTTTATGCATTTGGCAGCTAACATTTGTTCTGTCACCTTGGTCACTTCACATCCATCCCCATTTACTTGTTGACACATGGGAGCACACTGGGATAAATGAAATTCTCATTGCTTCCCCAGCCAAAATGACAAGTCAATGCATTTTCTCCTATTAAGATGGAAGAGTTCCCCGGAATGTGCAAATCAGAGCAATCAACTCTTACACGGTGGAAATGAGTTGGGATTCACCAATTGAATCCGACGGTGATGTTGTTGGCTACTCTGTCAGGTGGTCTCTCAACGGCGAACCACAGGAGGAAATTGATGTCCCATCGAAGAATACCAGCTACATCTTCACAAGTTTACAGCCGGGACAGAACTTATCTGCCGATGTTAGGACAGTCAGTCGTAGAAGAGACTCGGAGTTACTTAATTACGTTAGTGGCCCTAGCAAGGAGGTGAGCGTAATTACACCAGCTTTGGAAGAAGGTGAGTCTTTCCTGCTCGTCTTTTGGAATCCTGAACTGTTACCTAATAGTGACTGGATTTGCTTAAGATAATTCTACAACGGCACTTGTTTTATTCGACTAGGATAAATTCGCAGGTTAAATATCATTGCCTTCTTCTACGAAGTCGCCTAAGGACAGTAGAGTAGTCGTATTCAATAAGTCTGTTCCATTTGTTTTATCATGCAGAAATGACAATTAGTAGACGTGTGGTTGTTATGGGATATCATAGTAGAAAATTGTTGCCCTGGATAGACATATCCACAACGACGGAGGGACCCGTTTCAAATCCTGTAATGAACACCACTGACGGGTCTACCTCCACTACTTCGGCCGCCTCAGTACTGTTCAATTCCATGGTCCTACTACTGTCGGCGAACTTCTTGTAAGTCTACAATCCATCAACCATTTTACCCAGCTCGAATAGCATAGCTCACATTTTATGCTAGCCAAGCACACTTTTTTTGTTCCATTTCAGGCTTCACTAATCCACAGGAGGGTCAGGCTGACAAATGCCCACCTTAGCTTAGCAACTAAGGCAAACAATTGGGTAATAACAAATACAGTTCTCAACATTTTGACCTATTCCTATTGATACCGAAATGGGCTCAGTCTTGTGATGGATAACATGCAGATACTTGCTGCGTAGTGGTTGGAGACTACATTATACTGCTAAGGATGTGTTCAAATCTAGAGAAATGCGAGTGTCCCAAATTTCTGTAGTTATCGCCTTCGCAGCTGCATCAGAGAAGTAGCTGCTCAGTTGGTCACTTGATCTTGATCATCCGCTCACTGCGTTAGTTACACTTTAAGTGTAAAAACAATCGCTTCAAGCCCATTGTCAATCCGTCACTAGTAGGTGCGCGCGGCCTGGTCGACCCGAGGACTGGGGTGAATTGGGGAATGCAATCAGACTAGCACTCGAAGTTAACACGCACTTAAGCCCAGCCTCCATTCCAACAGAAAACTTAGTTTGTAATATTTCCGCATTTACCGTCTTGACAAAATATGACATTTCCGTCTCCTTTTCTCAATCATAGTAGAGTTAATTGCATCTTCTTCCTCCTGACTCTACCGATGTGCTAGTGAATAAGTTTTACCAAACCATGCGAAAATCATTACAAAGGGTAACGGCAGCGGAGGTGGAGGTATTAATTGAAAGCTAAAAGAGGCGTTGGGTGAGGTATCCGGTGAGTGAAAGGGTAGCAAATCCACTTCGTGCGAATGGGATAGAAAAGCGACGCATAGGACCATAACAAAGTGCAACGAGTTGCTAAGAATAAGGTGACCGAATTAGAAAATGTAAAGAGACAAGACATAATTGGGGCTTATCGGGAAGGCATGGAAACCTTTGGCTGAATGTGCGTAGGAGACATACGTCACTTCTTAGCGTGGCGTGATATTGTAACAGATTCTATTTTTACAACTCGATGAGTCGAAGAAAGCAGTACAACTTCTACAACAGCTTAACGGTGGTGTTGCGATGGAAGGAGACATTGTCATGGTTGGAAAAAACTTAGTATTTAGCGCAGGCATACAGCAATTCAGCTACAGACTGCTATTCCTTCATTGCTGCCCTATGAGGCTCCAAATTCCTCATGTGAAGACCTCATGTCTTGACAGGTTTGTCATGGTGGACTGGTGCTTCGTTTGTTCAGCCACACGAACAATTCAGCCGATGAAGGCAGTGCCTACGTTTCTCGACATCCCATTCTGACCAAGCTAACGACGTCTCAGTCCTTCGGCAAGAGAAATGTAGCATGCTGTTCGGTGCCACTTTAGCTTAGTACGACACCAATGAGGGACCAGAGCACTACGTTCATTAGCCGCCTTTGAGATCAGCTTGTTTGATAATCGACCAGTAGGCAATTTTACCGTGTTATGATCGGTATCCAGTTTGAACTAGAAGAAGGGCTAACGGGCTGAGTGAAGACGAGAAGAAATGAAGGACAATGAGGATTAATGTGAAAGCGTAGAGATCATCAGGTGAGTGTGTGACTGAGCCAATATGGACTCTCGCTTTCAAATGGGGGATTGCAACAATGGAAACTTTATTTCGTAATATTGAGCGATAAGTGCCCACGAAAATTGACTCTTTACATCTAAACTATACCAATCAATCAGTCTGCATTTCTACGTTTTCCATCCATTTGTGTACAAGTGAGAATGCACCGTCATCGGTACTGGTTGCCGACGATGGGGCTATCTTTTCTTCGCGATTGCAGTTACGCCTCGTTTTCCTATCCAAAACACCGAATTCCGTCCATCATACTTTTTTCTTCTGCATGTCAATAAATTGCTAATTGTGCATGTTGGGGCAATCGGACCGCCCTAGTAAGCATGACTATCTTACTACCCATAGTCAACCAATCTTGGTAGCATCAAACAAATTCCGTTGTAGGCTTATATATGCCAAAACAGGCTACATTTCATTTTACTCTCCATTCGATAAATCGCGTACAAGAGACTCAACCTCTGTAATCGCACTCACTCTTTTGCTATAGTTATCAATGCCTTCACTTTTTCTCTGTGTATGTGTACTAACAATGCCAGAAAATGCTTGTTCCGGCTTTATTTCTGTGAAGACATAACTTCTATTTAAGTATACACTGACGTTGTCCTCTTTCTCACTGTTGAGATACCAATAGACAAGATGGTCGGTAATGTTGCCATTGGGTGTATGTGGTGGATCCCACGTCATGTTCACCGTGTTTTAGTCGGTTGCTTTCATTTGCACGTTCCAAAAGGCATTTGGATCTGGAAAAATACAAAAAGGAATCACGATGAGCTGTTGATATTGGCAGATTGATGAGGCTTCATGCATGCCTGTGTCCTCCTACCTGTCAACGATGAACAGGGATGAGTATGAAGTGGTCAAGCATCGGGGCGGATTAATGAATAACCAGGGTTGATGCCAAAAAGTATGGGTCTATGCTTTATGCTTTAGTTGCCGACGGAGGAGTCATAGTCTTTACTGGGTAACATTTCACACCTGCAGAGCCACTTTAATAGCACGGAGGCCTTATGCCTCAGTATTTTGTGCCCAGAAGACGACATACTAATAGCATGAAGGAGCCTGCTAAGTGGCCTGTGGCCTCGGTTGACTATCTACTTAGCTACACGAACAAATTCAATATCTGGAGGTTGTACCCTTGCTTTGGAACATAACCTCTGAACTATGCTGATGGCCTCTCAGCCCCTCTGCACGAATGTAAGTAGCATGCCTTCCACAAAACTTCATTTTCTTGCACCTCATAACGTAGTCACGATAAGACGACAGGCTGTATTTGAATAACTATGTCGCTACATCGAATGCTGAGTTATTCCCAACTTTAACAATCGACACTTCATTCCATGGTTTCATCGATGTGCGTGCCTGGTAATGCAGTGGACCGTCGGATGCAGTCTCCATAACTGGTGGCAAAATAGCAATCCTCTTCCTTCAAGCTACATTTATGCCTTTGCTTGGTAAAAGGCATTGTTATCGCTGCTAATGTGCACATTTAACTGGAAAGGTTGATGAATTTGTCCCCACGGTAGTCTTCAATACTGAATTTCAAGCAGTTGCTGCAGTTGGTTGAAGCGATGATTAGTCCATTCTCCTCGTTCAATCGAAGGCTGCTTGATTAATCAAAACAGACCACAAAAAATGAAAATGAGCCTAGATCAATGTCCGTTGGCCATAGATTTGGCCCCATCGTCCTTCTGCACGAAGCCAATCGCAAGCAGTAAAACAGGCGGAGGAATAAGCATCTGTTGAGTGGATCTGCCACCATACCTGCAAAATCCACAGAATAATTTCAAATTTGAATCGCAAATTTACTTTCATAGTTCTAGTTCTTGTGCAACCTTCTCGTAAGTCCGTGCAGTAGCTCAAATGAAACAATTACAAGTGTTTTTCAGTGTTCATGCAAATGTGCAATTAAGTTTGTAGGGCAGAAGAAGGCCATTCCATTGGCTCCCAACATGTCTACAAGTGTGCATGTGCATACTGTGAATGCAATCTTAATCATGAGAAGTGATGCTGCTTCAGGTCAGTCTCATTTTATCGGCAACTAACATCTTGCATGGCGATTTCGCAGTGTTAACCGGTACAGTGTCTTCTTAGGCCTAGCTCTAGTCAGTACATGCTTAAATATCTTTCTGAATGAGGATACCTGTTAAATTAGTTAATCTAGCGACGATGAGGAGTGAGCTAGAGCTTTCTATCGCCTCACATAACAGTCACATCAACCTGTTACGGCTGAGTGAGTATGTTTGTCTCTTTAGTTCTATAGCCACTGCTCACCTCCGTTTGCTATTCCCCTGTTCGTCGCTATGATGCCTTCAATCTTGCATCCGCTTTGAGATAAGTAGAACTTTGTTTAGCTTAATTGTGTGACACACGTGAGAATGAATCGAGAGTTCAAAAAGGAACCCGCACATATTATTGTTGAATTGGGATGATTTCATACAAGATACAGCCAGAATTGATGCCTGGAGTAAGGGTAACACGACGAAATTTACTGCGATTGATAATAAGCGGAGAAACGGAGGGTGTACAAGTGTAGTGGGAGGTAGAGATTGAGCCAAACGTTGCTGTTGACCTGTTTCCTGTTTTGTCTCCACTTTGACTGAAAGTCCATGCGACAACAGAATTACCAAAGAAAATTGCTTTATATTTAAATGATTGCCTTACGGAGAAACACTTTCTGCTTATTATCACTATTATCACAGGCATGTATAAGTAGGCAATAAGGGCAACTTCTTATGCTTTACATTGTTTTGTCCAATTTAATGCACAACTCCATGGGTACTGATAGATAAATCGGTAGTTTTGAGATCTCAATGAAGCCTACAATCGCGAACTATGGAATGTGTACAATGCGAAGTGTCATGCAGTGGGAGTGGAATGTTAATAACATGCGTTTACAGCGCATGGACTCGGCTTGCCTGACAGTCTCACCGCAAAGGGACCTCGTACTGCATTTTTCAATGCGTGACAAGCTCGTGCAAGCGAATCCATGGCTCACTTAGTTATAACATGCTAGGATATCATTTAGCATCGATGCATGAGACTGTTTTGGAAGTGCAGCAAAATTATTATGTAAGTCATCCTCAATTCTTAACGCTGCCTTAAGTGGGGCAACTCACTTAAAACATTTCGAGAGATTGGCTAAAGTGTGTCGAAAACAAAAGTGAATTAAATTCTTTTCTCCTTGGGAAGCTTTTTAAATAACTAAAACAAACTGGAAATAGTAAAATCAGAATTGAACTCGCCTTTGGTACTGGTATGTACCACACTTAGACTGACATTGGAAAGCTTGTAAAAATCCTCAGATTAATTACCATATCACACTGTCTAAACGCCAATCCCATATTTCATAATACCGTTTACTAATCTGTTTGTGATTCCATTTAATTCCATCGTCCTTTTTTCCAATTTTATTGCAGCATTAACCTGGACTTTCTTGATGCCCGTGCCACTAGTTCATGCACACACACAGTAGTGACGTATAATCTTGACCCAAGAAACAACCAGTGACGAATACTAGAGACTGTGCTCCATCCAATAAAATTATACAGAACATCTTGCCAAAAATCGTGAATAAAGTGCTTAGTTAACTTTCATCACCATGC
This sequence comes from Taenia solium, assembly GCA_001870725.1. Taxonomy (NCBI): domain Eukaryota; kingdom Metazoa; phylum Platyhelminthes; class Cestoda; order Cyclophyllidea; family Taeniidae; genus Taenia; species Taenia solium. Next base: position 25,447 of record MIEF01008621.1, read on the forward strand.
GCTCCAAAAGCAGTGGTGTTTGCCAAGTGAAGTTCTTGTTCAACTTACCCGTATAAATGAAAATACCTTTTGAAATTCCTATCATACATAACAGATGAACGGGAATTTCATGTGAATTGGAGAGTCGATTTTTGAAGTGAAAAGCAACACTCAGAAGTCACCGTTTCGGAGAACTAATGAGAAGGTTAGTTCACACTATTAGGAGAAGAATGGCAGAGGTAAGCTCAGCCTCAGCTCTAATTTTGGTTGTACATGTACATAATCCCCAAATTCAATGTTACCCATGATCTGTGAAAGGGCGCAATTGCCAGAGGACTTGGAAGTTTCTCTTCGTCTCATTAATGGAAAGTGGTCTTAGCCAATTGGAATTCAGTAGCACATTTTAAACGAGTTAATTAATTGGGTGAAGTACATTCGCCTGATGAACATGACACTACATTTCTCCAGTCTTTGGTTTAATGGTGTGTTCTCAACACAATCACAAACAGTAGCCCTAAAACCACTTAAGTGCCTGTGCCCGTTGAAGTAAAATCTCCGGAAAGTAACCGTAGGCACTTTTAGGGGGTTGGATGCTCTCCTCCAAATCATGGAAGAATGAATCAGAATTGCACTTGGAGCAATGTGCGTGGCAAGGACTGGAAATGAAGAAATTATGAGCCATTGAAAGCTACTCCTGTAAACTAGTGCTTATGAGTAAGATAGCCTGACTTCTAGGCCACTTCATAATAAGAATGATGGGCAGACAGCGACTTGGCTACGTTGCAAGTAAATGCAATTATTTAAGTGAGAATGTTTGATCCAGTGTTATAGCGTGTTTTGAGAATAAACAAGCCCGTGAACATGCGCAAACGCAGGAACGTATAGGTAATTTTTACACATGCTTGATGCAAATGTGGGTATTTATGCACTTTGTACTAGTGAAAGTGATGGTATGTGTATGTGTGCGTCATCAATACAGAATTATCCACACAGGCTTATGTTTACCCATAGTTACACCACTAGTAATTGTATAATAATTGTGCATGCACAAACGGCAACATAAAATTGTTTGATTTTTGCTAAATATACATTTTTGCATAGATGCATATGCACCCAATTCCAACATGCTATGCTCACTCACAAATATAGGCGGCTGTGTGAATAATAGTTTCATAAACATCCATTTCTATGTGCGCATGTACTCGCCAATGTAAATGGCGATCTCGCAGTACCACGTATCTGAATGCTTAATTCCAAGGACAAATGTTACGCCACACAAATAAAGTCAAAAGCTCTCTAGTTAGGCAATTAAATTTACCACAATGCACATTAATACATTCACTAATGTTTGCTTTGTAGCATTTAAAACCCTTGCCCATAAGCAAACATGTGTTAGTTCTAAGTGTCACTAACGAATTTCATCCACACAATACAACAACAGCAATCAATGAATCCTATTTTCTTCATTTCCAGTTTAGTTCTTTGCACACCACTCCAAGTACTAGCCTGATTTTCCTTCCCGAATTTCGGGAAGACCGTTTAACCATTGGGTAGCGTCTAGGCTTATTTCAGGACGCACTACTCGCACACTACTGCTTGCCGATCCACACCCTATGGTTGGCATGAATTCTGTGTGAAGGGCACACACATTTTGATATCGGCTGCCACCATCGCCAAGAGAAAGTACCGTCACCATATTTATTGGCTCCTTTAAGTTTTGCTACTTTGTTCCATCATCAGTGGGACGAAGGGACGCTTCAAAGGTCTCTCAAGCCGTCCTCTCATCCTAGAGCCACACATTCGTTTGGGTTGACGTGCAGAGCATGGCAGATAATGAATTTGAGGAGTTCGTACATGCACGACCAAAACTAGGGATTACGCTGGATGTGAGTCGGCTAGTGCCTTCGCCGACTTGCCAGGCGCGCCAAAACTCGCAGGAGATTATTTTTGCAGAACAGTGGGTAAAGCATTGAGTAGCCGAGATGCCACCAAGTTCACCTCTGCTCCTCTTCTCGTGGCCATTGCTGCTGACATTCCCTGCACTCTTTGCACATGAAAGCGCAGGCACGTGAGATTTCGAGGAAGCGTCGTTGTATTTATTTCGCCTTCATCAAGAAGCAGCAGAAGGTAGGCGATCCATTCAGTAGAGATGGGTGAGTTGTCGAGTTACTTCTAATTGCCATCACTTCAAACGATAGTTGAATCCATGCTTGCAGGCTCGAAGATTATTTTGGAGCCAATATCTCTTGCAGATGGTCTGTGTCAACTTCATTAGCCAGTTCTCAGGGAGTTGGTTATTGGCTACCAAACGGAATTATGGGAAATGATTGCTGCGATGGCATCGGAGGTCACTCGACTTAATCGCGGCGCGCCCCATAAATAGTCGCATAAAGAGAGAATCAATTTGTGGTGTTCAGTGTTTGCATGTAATCTGATGAGGAGACGAGATCTGTGTGCAGCTGGCAGTGACAGGTCTTCACTGCCCTTTTAGTTGTGTAACACAGTAAATAAGGGTAAGGTGAACTTGGCATGCATTATTTGTGTCTGATGCGTTTGCGTGGAGGCAAACCAGAGAGGAAAATACATTTAGCTTCCAGAATTGATACTCATTTTATGTCCAATGCTATGGAGGCAACATTGAAAAAAACAATTTACTGAACAAATGAACTTAGTCTGCATTTCCCTGAATCCACAAAATATGGAGATGCATCTCAGGCAAATGCCAAAATAATGGTCTCCTGGTCACCAAGTATTAATGCTTATTCAGTGAGGTTGCAACAGATGGTGGAATGGAAGGACTTACCCTTAATTAGGCAAATCCAGAACATAAAATTGATGTATCATTCGCCTATCCAACCAACAGGCGTGGGCAAAAAAGAGAATTTACGCCCTCATTTTGCACTCCTTGATCACTAAGCACATAACGCCGTCATCTATTTTCCATCCGACTTAATCATGAATTGAACGAATTTGTTCAATTCCGTATGATCCATCTGCTACTGCATTTTCACCATCATTGTCAGATAACACGACCCGGGCTGCATTTACTAGGGAGCGAATAATCCTTCTGATATGAAGAAGTGAACGTGAGTGGAAGCGGATGAATGAAATGATATAGTTGGTCTGCCACTTCTACTTGTTAACTACTACTTAAATAACATGGAGTATGCCAGATGCAGAAGGCCAGTTAATCAAAAGATTTGCGACTCGAATCGACACATCGCTCTATTTGGATGTCAATTATGTGACATGGAGACACTAAAGCAGAATCACGCAAAGACTCTCCACTAGTCGCATTTTCATTTGAACTCAAAAAATTCGGCCTAAACGAGGCAGCGCTGACTTCGCTCTTGCCCGCTCCCTTCCCTAACTCCAGCTCTGCAATGAGTACTCTGAGGTGGTCGTTGAAACAAAAAAATGCTTATCTGAGCTCTTTTTAATTTTCTCTTTCAATTTACTTTTGCGTTATTAGCTTAGACTACCTTGAAACCCAAGCCATTACCCTATGCATGCATAAAGTGAAGTTAACCAATTTAGCATAATAGAGCAACTAACGACGAATTGAGAGGTTGTGCTCTATTCAGTAAATCATACTCAAAAACTTGTCATAAACTGGATACTATATGCCTAATCAATTTGAATCGTCGTGTACTCCAAGAGCAATGGTTTTTGTTAAGTGAATTTCTTGTTTACTCACCTACATAGTTAAGAGTAAATTTTAATGCTCCTGCCATACATAACACATAAATAAGAACATCAACTCAATTTTAATTTGATCCATAGATTTCAAAATGTCTCAAGAATGCTGAAAACGTCAGCTTTAACTGCCTTGAGAATAACAGCAGGTTTAGGCTCAGCCTCAGCTCTGGTTTTGGTCTTACATGCACGAATACCTCAAACTCAATACCATCATTTCTGCGCGTCGACCGAAATGAACCTGGCGCCTCGGCAAAAAGGAGAGATTTTCGGAGGACTGTAAAGTTGTCCTCGTCTCACTGATGGGATCTGGGCGTTACCGAATCGGACTTGAGTAGCACACCTTGAGCGAATTAATGGATGTGCTAAGAGTACATTCGCTCGGCAAACATGACACTCAAATTACCAGGTTTTCATCAAATTGTACGTACCCTCCACAGCTACACCAAGTCAACTGTGGGAGGTGAGGTAGCACGCAGTAGACTGCATAGATGTGGGTTTAATAGTGACATCTAGCCCTTCCATATGATTGCATGAGTGCAAGCATTTTAAAATGCAGAAGTCGAACGTTCACAACGCCCACATGTGTTGCAGTAAAATTAATTAAACATCTCGAGGGCTTTTAGATGTCTGCGTGTGCATGTAGCGGTATATTTATCATTGTAATCGGGTACTAGGGCAGGTATCTTTGTGAGGATGCTAGTTGCAATGGTAAAAATGCGCCAATGCATATACATGCGTGCACCATTCTTATTAGGAAGATATGTATATGTGTGGATGTGTATTGCCCTTCAAAAATCGTGTAAGTAGATTTGTATAAAAATGCATATTTTGGTAAATCCGAACACTTGCTTTTATTATTTGTGTGGACATGTATATCTATATGTATGTATCCATTGTTTGTGTGATTGCATGTGCGGATGGTCCCGTATTAGTGGTGCATGCATATGTTTACAATGGATTCTACTAGCAAAAAGTGCATTATTACATGTATTCACTCAAAGTGTACCAAGAACTTACCTGTCCATTTATGGGCTTGCAACTACCATAAGCATACTGAATCACTTATGCTACTCAATAATGACCTCCACTTATAGCATGGTCAAGGCCCCTTCCCTCCCATTACTCTTGTACGTAACTGGCCAGAAGCGAAGCTTTCAGACGCATAAGCATCAGTTTGCAAGAGCAGTGATTAGGGATTTCCAGTTCCTTTATGTTTAACCCTTTTCTACACACACTACCCCAAGTACAGGCCTGATTCATCCTTTCAAATCTGAAGAAGAAAATATAACCACAGAGCAATGCTCAGGTTTATTCTAAAGACACCCGCTTCACTTGATACTGATCGTTTAAAGGTGTTGGTTACTACTGTTTGCAGCCTATAGCGTGTCACTTTACATCCTGCAGCTGACATGAAGTGGCTTTAATGAGCACGGCAATTAGACCTAAATCATGAGAAATCAGATACGAAGTTCGCCACGCTACTATACTGTCACTCCACTAATGAACTCGCTTAGGTTGTGCTACTCAATCCCATTCCGTTAACGCCTTAAATCCATTAGTGAGGCAAACAGGCTTTTTAAAGGCATCTGGTAATTGCTCTTTTCCCCAAGGCAACAAGTTCATTTGAACTGGCGTTTAGAGCATGGATGATATTGGGATCGAGGAAATCATACATGTACGACCGAAACCAGGCAGTATGGTGAATGTGAGTCAGCGTGTGCCTTTGCCGGCTTTCTGGACATGTCGAAACCTGCAGAGAATGTTTCGCATAAGAATAAGCAAAGCATTGACTACCACAGATGTGGCCGAGCTTACCTGTGCCATTCTTCTCGTGGCCATTGCTGCTGACATCCTCTTCTCTCTTTGCACAAGGAAGCGCATGCACGTAAGGATTTAAAGTGTTCCTATTGTAATGATGCATATTTTATCAAGAAATAGCAAAATGTAGGTGATTAAATTATTTTACCAGATTTTGATTGTCATGGATTTGAAAAACATTTTATTTTATTCTTGAATGCTCAAAAATCGTTTCGGAGCAACTATTTTGCCAGATTGGTTTTGTGATAGCCTCTTTTCTTGGATGTAGTCTGTGGCTATTTTTACTTTCCAACCCCCTGAGCCCTGGCCTTGGGCCAATAAAAGGAATCTTGAAAAATAGTTCCCGCAATACCAGCTAAGGGTGATGGCTCTGATCGTAACATGCTCCACAGATTTTTGCCTGAACAAAATATCGGTTCTCGTTGTGAAGTATTCGCATGTATTTTGGTTAAAAGATGAGAATTTTATGTAGCTGCCTCAAAGTGTGCTCGCATTGGCACGTATTCATGGCACTTTTAGTCATATTATAAGTTTGGTTTTCTTTGTATGATACGTTTGCATGAAAGCAAACCAGAAAGTTATAAGAATATTGCCTGATTAAAGACCCGGTCTCAGTATTCACTGTGCATTTTTTATTGCAGCCATTTGCACGAATTCTCTCTTTTACTTCAAATATGAGGTTGATTGGACCATAAGTAAAAAGGCCTATTCATGACCCATTCCTCCATCACTGCTGCGTAAACTCCTCCGTATCTGCTTGATTCATCCATAAAATAACAGCACTACTTTGTTTTTTCTATACAAAGATGCAAAGGGGCTTTGTGAGCAGTTCCACCAGATCACACAATCTCGGTTTTGTCATCGCCTCCTTCATGGTGCAAATCACATGACCAACAGCAATTCTAGAAGCAGTTAGAAACGCGGAATTGGTAGGGCATTATCATATTTCAGTGACTATGTACATTTGAGTGAAGCCATATTTTACACAATTGCTTGATCCATTTTACGCTTTTAAGGTAAGCTACAATCACAAAGGATTTAAATGACACGGGACAATGCACTGCTAGAGGATGGGGCAACGGTGTGTTACACCCTAGAGAGTTGAACAAATTCGTGCTGTTCTAATCTAGATGACGAAGGCGATTATCAGCATGAGGTAGTTACCCAGACAAAAATAGGCTTTGTATCTTTACATTAAAGGCGCTTGCTGATTGAGGCGTGCCTGCAAAAAGCCGTATCACCATGAAAGTATGTACTTTTAATTTCCCTTCACTCCTGCTCTTTTAATCAGAAGGTTGCACAAGAAGTTTGACCTTTTTGAAGTTAGCTAACCAAAAGCACAATTTTTGATTTTGCTAGCAGTTTTTTGTTCTAGGAACTGCTAATTTGACATTTTTTGTGAGATACAACTACACATTTCGTAACTTTAAGGAGACTAAATGGTAAAGAATTCAACACGATGGCATTTTAAGCAGTTGGTCAAGAAATGACTCTTTATAAAATTACCACTACTGCAGTGGACACCGAGAACGCCTCAATCCTGGTGCCAAGTCTGCATGAAACGCTAAAGTGCATAATTACGCAAAATACTTTACCACTATTTCTGATTTTGCCGACTGGCAGTGGGTATTTCGTACACCTCTATACAAAACTCAGTGCTACCTTTTACCGTACCTCTGTTCCAAAAAGCTCAGCATCCAATATTTACATTAAAGCCTACTTAACATCCGATACGGGAGAATTACAAGGAGGAATCATGATTGGTAAATGACTCTCCCGTATTTTAAATTTTATGAGAAAAAGTGGGGTCAAAGATAACCGGTCAGGTCAATCAGCTTTGCCACGTTGCCTATCAGAGCAACACATCGACACTTCACAGAGTTGTGGTGCCGGAATACATAAGTTTCTTTGCCTAAATAAAACCCGGCATCTACTTTAATGTTGGGATAAGAGACCTATACTACTAGCGTGTGGTATATGATTGAGTACGATCTTGTATCATGTACTGACCATGTTCAAGTACCATAAATATGTAATACTGACGGACAATGTATTAATACTGTGAGTAGTACAAAAGTGTGAACTCGTAATTGTGGATTTAGTACGGCACTGCCGGTAGAAAATACGTACCAGTGAACTGTGCGCTGGTTCGCACTATCTTCGTGCTGCTGCTCTTGGAATCTCGGACCAAAGCGCCGGGAGCCCAAACCATTGCCCAATTTGTAGGCCGCCGCTTCGGACTAGTTGCCCACATTCTGACTACCACTATCAGTCTCCTCACCAGTCTTTATACTATCACCATCGACATTACTAGTGAGTAATTCCTGCCTTGTTATTTACGTTTTGTTAGTAGTGTGCGCTGCAGTAGGTAGGGTTTTTGGGAGAGCCCAATGTCTGCTCGTTTAACTTGTGCATTCCAACAGCTACAGCGTTGCAAATACAGGAGAGATAATGAGAATCTGCGTTAAGTGATTGTGATGAGACTTAAGAAGTGATAGTATGGAATTTCGTCAATAGGCAAACTGCAGGATGAAGAGAATTTTCTGCGATGCAGATTGTATCCTAGAAGATTGCCTGAATCATTTATGCACTTGCCTAAAATGCAAAAGTCGAACATAGGGTAAGTAGAAACCGGTCTAGAAATAACCACCTTTAGTGGGGAAACATAAAAATCTAGGTACGCGAAGGCGCGCATAAGTGACAAAATATCGCATTTACTATTCTCACTGCCGCATATGCCTAGACGTTGCTTGTGTCGCTCTGTAATACCGAATACAGCATTACATTATTTGGAAGAAAAGAAAATTTGCCACGAGATTGATCGCATGGACAAAATATGAGGTTTTGCTTTGTTATTATTATCATCAAGAAACAGCTATAGGACAGAAACAAGGGTCGATTGCATAGAAAAGCATGCATTGATGCTCTTTTTTTCTCTTTGGCAGAGGGTTCGATGGTTCTGAATTCTGCTACCAATAATGTGGGTGAGGGCACCATCGTATCAGTAGTTTTCATATTAGTTGGTGCCCTATTAGTAGTGGCACGGCGCCGAAGCTTCGGTCTCATACTCTACATCGTCAATATTGCTCTCCTCATTTGTGCCATTCTCATATTCACTGTGCTGAATGTGCCCACCTTTCTAGCACTGTGTATGTTCCCTTCATGACTGCTGCTGCTATGCCCTCTTTGAAGTAGTTTAATTTTGACTGCTCTGACTTACTATAGGCGAATTGGTTATCCCCATAAAATAACGATTTGAAAGATCCCAAGTGTCCTGGTAATGACAGTTAAGCAGATACGCGATGATGAAGTGTACACCGCGCAAACAGAAGCGTATAAGCTAAAACAAACTAATCCTAAGCAGACTAAAGATGCAAAAATGCATATTCCTTTTGTCAGAAAATTGTGTCAAGTATCCATGATGTGTTAGTGCCGTTAATGTGGTTAGGGTTTTGCGCAAAAATGACTGCATGTTGAAAAGGAGAAAGGGAAGGAAACACCACAATACCAAAAAATTCATGGGTACACTTAAAACATGGTCGACTAGATTTCAAGGTGAAGTGAGCCAACTAGCTAAGAAAAGAAAAATCACGGTAGCGCAGACATAGTTGAAAATGAAGGCTACTGTAGTCCAACGATATTTGTCGTTTCGTTAATTTGCGTTAACTTTCGGAAATACCAACAAATAATCAAAGAAGATGGTCAGAACGATTTACGAGTCTACTAATCTGCTCAAATCCTGTGTGTTCAACAAAACATAGAGATCTTTGAGATTTAAGAATAAAAGTATTTTTAAACCTATTCGCCCTTGTAGTAGATGGGTCTCATAACAAGGATGCTGCTGCTAGAAGAACAAGTGTTCTCAGCCATTTAGCTGTTTATAGCAAAAACTAAGCGAGCGAAAGTGGAATAAATCGTCTGATTACTTACCTCCATGGTTGGGTATCCTTAACGTTGACATCACAAATACCAACGATTTTCCACACACAAAACACACCCATGAACGTGTTGATCATTGTTTACTTACAGAAGCGAAGCTGTTCAATCCAGTCGGCTTCAAGAGGAATGCTTGGTGGTTAAAGCGGCTGAAGCTAAATTTAAGGCTGCACTTTGAAGTAGAAGGAGACAATTGAAAGAGAAATTAACCTATGAGAAGCGTCATCATCATCATCATGATCATAATAAATACCCTGGTGCATTATGAAGTCGTGAATGGATGCATAATTTTGAGCCTTATTGTAGGTAACATAGGCAGCTTTTACAAGTTATTGATGTGTTTCAACAGGTCGGATTATGGAATCGGCGACTACAAGACCAGTGGATTCGATGACGGTACCCTCAGCAACAGCCTCATCAGCTTGGTCGGTAGGTTAGCGCGTTTTCATCATCTGTTGATTCCTTTTGTTTGCCAAACGTGGCTTTAGCTATCCGTCTATAGGTGAGTTATGAGACTTACTCTACTTAATGCCTTTCTTGAGATTACCTGGTACGGGTTCTGCTTGACCAAGCACTGTGGGAGACTTCAATAAATTTGCCACCAAATCATGCAGTGCTTGGACTTCTTTTGGCCATCATTATGGCCTTCTCCATCCCCCTTGCACTCAGCGTTGTCTGTGGCTTGGGTTTTCGAGCACTGGAATCAGCCTTTCCAATGCAGAACTTCTTAACAAAACGCAAAGGGCATACGGTAGGCGTTCATTTTCCCAGTCTTATAAACCGCGACTTTCAATTTTTTTAAGACTTTGGGGTTGACTTAAATTGTGTATGGCGATTTTCTTTTGAGAGCCAGTAGAAATTGATAAACGGTCAAAAGTATTCTACAGGGTGTGAGGATTTAAAGTAGAAAAGTGCCATGAGGTTCACTTAGAAAATCAAAATGCCTTGCACCATTTGATTTTCAATTTTACCCAGCTAATATAAGTTGCTTCATTACTGCACGATTTTAGGCAATTTTCGCTCTATGTCCTGTAAAAATCTTGTGCTATTTGATGGGTGACTAGACCTCATTCATGGCTAGCGTGGCATCAAGGGTAGATCCTTCTAGTCTAGGAGCTCACATGGCATTCCAATGCATAAACATGTCAGCTAGTAGATCAGCACTTCATTAATGGATGGACCTCTAAGTCTATACTAACCTCTTGTTTCGATTTTGGAGGATAACCATCAGCAATGCTATGTATTCCGTAAAAATTGGACCAACAGATCCTTTGATTGCTTGGCCAGCCGGTTAGCTACTAATTGTGCGCTGTAGCAGTCGATTGCACATGGACTTTCTATCTTAAGAAGGAAATTACATGAGCTCCACCACTCATGGTTTAGAGGTATTCTGAAATCAACGTACCGAACTTATTTTTTGCATGGGTAAAAGGAGGCAAACAAAGCGATCTTTACACTCGTTGTAGGTCTTGTGATATCTGCAACCCCGGCACATCTACTGGGCGAAGGCGGCATTTTGGCCACATTCATCGTGATTCTCCTGCTCCTCGTGACCTCTTGCATGTTCAGCACCGTTGGCGCTTCATCAGTCATGTATCACGATATCTAGGAGCGTACTGCCAATCACTTTTACTGTGATGGCGTACATGATGCCAATGTTCATGATCTTTTCTGAAATAGGGGTATGTCCATAAACCCGTTCTTTTAGGATCTTGTGCTTCTGGCAGCACATCTGTTGATACTCTACTATTGCAGCACAAATGGGCCAAAATTCAATGTGTGGTATGACAGACAAATTTTCTCGTTATACAGTGGTTTATCTGACTGAATTGGAATGAATAATTTTATTAGGTGAAATTAGGCCTTACGTTGAAGGGCCTAATCGAGCAGAATTGGTGATGTGGAATCGCCTAAATGCAGTTAATGGTTTGTTTTTGAGTTTATTCAATAGAATCGCATTTAGAGGTATTCCACCTTCAGCGAAACTTTTAATCTAAGGTAGTGTAGGGAGTTTCGAACTGCTCCACACTAATTTGCATGTCTACTCTAAAATCTCATTCTATTTGGTTTCACATGGAGCTACTTCTGTTTAAAATCCAAACAAACATTCTCATTTAAAATACAAAACGGGATGACTTTCGCCATAGCAGGAACAGTTTTGTTGTGGGTAAAACTGTGGTTCCACTGATGTGGTGTGCATTCATTTGCTTTTCAGCTTGGCTATTTACACCGTCCCGTTGTATCCTACTGGGCTCACCATTTGCATGCATTACTTATGTGCACTGTAGGGTGCAGACGAGATGTGGTTCATCCTTTGTGCTGCCATATTCATAGTGCTAGCTGTTTTTCTCTTCTCCTGACTAATCTATTCTAAAATGTCACGAGTTAGAGTTGGGTAACGTTCAGCTAATGCTCACCTACCAAGAACAAACTGCAGATTTGTTTGCTATGGCTATTTATGCTATGAAAATGGATATAACTGGCGTTTGTAATAGGTGGTTCGCAGTGAAAATCTGGGATCAAGCTGTTTCACATTCCTTCGGTTTTAATCTGAGGAAATCACAGACTTTAGATTGCATACTGTTTGAATGACTTGCTGACTGTTTGACCAACTGGCTGATTGACGCTTGGTTTGAAATGAGTTTTAATAAACAAAGGCACTTGACTCTAGTTCTATCTACTCCACACACTTCAGACTGATGAATCCGCCTCACGGAAACCCTATCCCTACTCTTGCAGGACAACACATCGTAGCACAATGCTTCGTAGCTTATTTTTTGCAACATTTACTGCCAAACTCATGAGGAGGTCGGCACATTAGTATGTGTGTAAGTGGTATTTACCAGTGCCTTATGAATGTGTTGTCATTATGTTGTCGGGCCTACCATACTAATCAGAAACCAGAAACTTGTCGATGAGTGCGAGCCATCTGACTGTGTGAGATGAGCGCATTTGGCTGCAGACTGACTATCGGAAACCCAAACAAAGCAGTTCCATAATCCCCTGCTTGGAGTATTTTAATTGACCTTGGTTTTATAGCGATTGCTGGTGTACTTAATTTGAATGAAATCGCCAGTTTTGAAGCGATTTAGGGAGTTTGGGAATTGGTCATGAAAAAAGTGTTCAGATGCAGTGGCGAAGCAGTAGCGCTGATATCCCACTAGACTGTAAAGGAGGCAATGCTTACTCCCTTTTTACTGGCAATTTTCCGATAGACAGTGATATTCCTACGTCCTTGGCATCAGCGCTCGGAAATCAGTCTCATAATTGCAGTAAAAGGCGAATAGGATCGATGGAGTGGAAGAGAATGGAGCAGATTAGTTGATAGAAAGGACCACACGTGGAAACAAATCTGACAGTTGGGATGCGTAACCGAATGCGAAAGAGGTGTCAAGCTCAATCCTAGAGAATAGGTATTTCTTTTGCCCCCGGTTAGAAGGTATTTCATCAAAGTGGCACTATTTCAGGCCTATCGTTTTTAAGAAGCTTCTTATTGTTGCTTTTACATTTTGCGTCAAACTGCACTAGCACATTCAACAACGGCTTTCCCTTCAGGTGGAGAATTTTCTATTCTACGGTCTTGGTACACCTTTTGTGGGATGCCTTTGCTTTAGCATTCTCTGGGATCGTCCGTCAAAAGTCGCACTTCTAATTGGTTACTTCGTTAGTGCGGGAGCCTCACTCATCCTCTGGTTTGTTCTTCACAACGCGTCATCCTTAAGTATGTTGCAGTCTCTTCTTGCACAATAAATTATGGTCCATTTCAGTCGATTAGCAGCTCGTTTGGAAGGCCGTGACAATTAAACATGAGGTTATATGCCAACTTTTAGCCAAGAAGACAAACGTTTAAGGTTTTGGTCATAGTGAAAAGCTTTGAAGCAGTTGCTATAGTCGTAGAATGTTGGACATGGTACGCGATCAGCATAGATACTAAGAAAGTGCTATTAAACGCTTTTATGCAAAAAATGTTAGTTAAAAATAGCCGTCTTGATGATAAGAAAGTGGAGGGAAGTAGTAGAGCCTTGTGTACATTCCACTATTCATGCGGAAGTTCTAGTCCTTAACACTTTCTATTATTTTTCCAACAACTTTATCAACAACCAGGCATCAATCAGATCCAACTAATGGGGTCAGGAGTGGCATTTTTGGGTGGCTTTCTGTTACCTGCACTGATCTCTCTCCCTCTTACCAAACCACTCCCACCCAAGGTGGCGTCTGGCTTGTGGTGCAGAGTGCAGGAGATCGACGATCCCCTCATGCTCTGGCCTGAGGTCTTTACTCGGTAGGTCAACTAACTACGCTGCTTTACTGCTGCCTCTTCTGCCTTTGTTGTCTTTAGTAAGAATACAAAATTTTATGTCATATTCAAGAGTTTGCATAGCCTAGAATACTTCCAATCAAAAGTGTTTGGTAAGATAATAATCACATGCCTTTATTCTCGCCATCAAATGTCCACACCGAACTGTCAATATCAACTGGATGGGCAGACAAACGGACCTGCGTTTTTCCACGCGCCTAAGCGAGAACAGGCCCCCCTTGTGGGAGATGCGCAGGGCTCTGGCGCCACTGCGTCGCCTGACCTGGGGCATCGTGACTTTTAACTTTGTTATATTCCTCGGTTTATGGCTGACACTTGGACATGCCATAAAAGCCCTCAACTTCAACCGATTCTTTTTCTATGTATGAGTTATTTTGTTTAAGAATTACTTTATCTTTAATGAATGGCGATTCATCCAATGTCTAAGGGTTTCAGTAAATCATTAGGGTGGCATCTTTTAAATTCTGGTAAGCAAGAGTTATTAAGCTGCCTCAAGCATTCAATCTAACCATACCTCACTAACCACGTACCGAACGCTTACTAGGCTTTATAAAACATTATCTGCAAAACAGATTAGAATCGTGAGAGTTAGGCATTATGTGGTCATTTTCAGTTTTTGTTTCCCAATTATTTCGGTTGTAAATGTATCTCCATTTTTACTAAATGCACAACTTTTAATAAAAGGTGAGACCTGTTGAACTCGGGACACACCTATCCACCGTCCTCTGTCTCACCTTTCCTCTGTTTCTGCTGGCTTCTTGCCAAAGAGCCTACTTGAGACCCCGACTTCACAACCTCAGGATGCTGATGAGGTAGTGCTATACCACAGCTACTGACAACTTCGGTCAGGTTAACTTCCCTTGACATGTGGGTCGCAGTGATTGTACTCTTTAAGCATGCACCTGTAAACATGGAAGTCCTTGCACAATGATGTCTCTGCAATCAGCATGCACGATTCTTTCCCGAAATTTACTTGCCGCTTCCTTTTATTTAAACTCTAACAGTTGTGCACCAATTTGTTTTAGAAATTGGATGCCCAGCTTTTTCTGGGGGAAGACGCTTCAGTAATAGACGTTAGTAAAGAAGATGCGTCGAAATTTCCACTACATTTGGTATGCTTTTTGCGGGGAAGGCGATTAATCCAGCCATAAGACACGTTCAAATGTATCACTGTTTGCGCATTAAAAGGACAACTAATTTCGTTCAAAGCATGCTTTCTAATGGAAAATCAACACGAAAAGGGATGAAGTTATGACAAATATCCTCGGAATCTCTCGACCAAATCGATGCCTGTAGATCTATCCACCAAAAGAGTTTTATTTGCATCATATCCAGTGCATGATTTCTTAATTGATACAGGTGGGATCGCGACGATGTATCAGGCTCCAAGGTCAGTTGAATGTTTTGAAAAGTCGAATTCACCCCAATGCATCAACGAGAATTCGTCTCGTAGCAGAGGTAATCAAATTGAATAAGTATGAAACCAGAGAAACTGAGATAAATTAAACTGATTTAGAGCGAAGTGGGTGGGTTCTCGAGAAAATAATTAAGTTCTTTACGTTTTACCCACCGCTAGGACCAATTGACTGAATTTCAAATGAACTCACAGATTGTTATTAGGTTGAAAAGATGGGCTTCAGGCAAGTGGTGTTTTAAACACCCAGTAAAAACGGTGGATAGGCAAGCACTGTGCCAGGCGGTGTTAAGTGAAACGGTGTAGCAACACATGCATTGACGGCGCAGGCACAAATAAGGTTGCCTTTCTTTCTTGCGAGACGATGGTTAGTTCTGCATTTTCATGAATGCTATGTAAATGTCGCCAACATTACCAACATTAATTAATGTGACAAATGGAGAATAATGATTGTTTCGCAAACATAATAGAACCAGAATTTACCATACTTTCCAGCACACATAACAAGAGGACTAAAACTATCCTTGCCGTGTCTGATCTTTTGAGGAAGCACCGCGTTATTTGCAACGATGAGAAGCAAAACCGTCCTGCATTTCGCGCTTGTCAGCTACTGAAGTCCCATTATTTTGTGCAATATAAAATGTGAGTGTGTACACGCATAATGCCACCCGATTATTAAACAGAATCTGAAGGATAAAGTATTAGCGCTAACTTGAAAGTGCTGGCTTTGAGTTAGTTTGATGTATCAAGTGCGCTCAGCCTGCTATGTAAGTCTTGAGTTTTGCAAATCACGATTTGTTTGACGAGTTCTTTGGCCCCATCTCGTTGTGCGATTCGCCATTTCAAAGATTAGGTGCGGTTAAAATCAGCAAAGTGTATTGTTGCGGTTAGTATTAGTGACAGCTAGAAGGAGTGTTTTGACCCTCTTAAGCAGCGGCACCCGAATGGCTGCTTGCAGCAATGATTGACAGCTGAATAAACAACAATGCTATGGACTTACTACAGACATCCATAGTGTTGTCGACTTATTCAACGCAAATAGAGAAGACATCCACTGCAATTTGCACTGTTGTTACTACACGAAGGCAGCAAAATAGGATGTACTATGATTCAAAACGTTAAGATCACCAAGAAATCCCTTACTAGGACAACTTTTCAGCACTCATTTCTTTTGTCTTCAATGTTCTGTTTCTTGAAGGTAGTAATTTGTGTTAGCATTGGAATCTTTGCGTACTGGTCTATGTGATGCCTTAGCCGATAATACCGGCTCTCTACCAATCCTTTACCATATGCTTCATCTACTGAGCGCTTCATACACCAGGGCTAACTCCAATGCTGCTGTCTGGTAGTTTCTTTGTCCCATTTATGGTTTAATTGAATTTCTTAATGCTACAATGACTTGCACTACAAACGTGACCAGATGATTGATCAGGCACTTTGACCGAACAGGTCAAAGTGGGATTGGCAGAGGACAATATTATATCATGATGTTATGAATGATTATGGTTAGGCAGGGACTGCATTCCGGTCCTATCGACTTCGCACCCAACCAGTTAAGCACGACTTGGTGATTATTTGTTGCGAGGGATGAAGACTCAGAGCGTAAAATTAACGTCGCTACCTTGAGCAGCTTAGATTATGCTTTATAAGCCATAATGTGAAAACATTTTCTTTAGGTTTTTTTGTACATTAAGCCTTCTTTCTTTGGCAGTTATAAATGGTCTTAGAAATGCATCATGTTACGCTAAAACCAATCAAAGATCAAATTTTAAAAATACATTTGCTTCCCCTGCATCAAAATGTGCTTGCCTGAGGTTGGTAACAAATATTGGTGCTTCACGATGCACATGCACACACTTGTAGCAACTTTTGAGATAAATTAATCCAAGTTCGTGATTTGACACATTGAACCAGGTATTGGTGCTACAAGGAATTTAAGAAAAGTGACTTATACAATATCCTAATTCATTTTATCATAGAAGTGCCTTAACTTTAAGGCATAAATGGGCAAAATATTCTCAATGTATGCTTGAAAATCACTTATTCATGTGTGCTGTGATCTTTGAAGAATCTTGGAGTCATAAAAATGGTAACCTGAAATGTTGAAAATCAATTCCATGCGAATTTTGAGTTCACTTTGCAGGACTCCTTTTTGATCTTACCCCATTGGCTAACAGTAGTTTCTCCAGGTGAATTTGGATTTCATACTGCTCAGAATTGCCATTGTGCTTGGTAGGTGTGACGGCCTTGTGCTTGATAAAGAGTACCCATGGAAGAATCTTTGGTTTCACAGCTTCCCTTAGCACCATGCACTCTGACAGATTGTCACTGCAGTCGTCAAAGGAGGAGTAAAAGCTTGTGGTAGTTTTGCACTAGAACAGTTTTGTACAAGGAATTTGAAGACTGGAGAGTTGTCACAGTCCGTTGCTTGTTATCTCACCATTAAGAACGAACGGCTCCACCGGCGTGAACCCGTACCTCACCCATGTTTGATTTCCTTCTTTCAAAGAAATACATCAATTCTTTTGAACTCAACTGTTGCTTTTTACCGAAGTGTAATACGACTTTGGCAATTATATCAGTGTCTTGAGCTGGCGCTTGTAGGCACAAGTCTGGATTTAACATGGATGCGGCGTTTGCGCACAAGTCTGATAGTCAAATGGTAGAGACTGCCCTGAAGAATGCTAATGAGACCAGTCATGCCTTTTTAATACTTGTATGATGTTCCGGGTAGAATTCAGATAAATAGTTGGCTTCTAGGGGCAAGATAGGGCTCAACTCATTAAGAGTAATTCACAATACTTTGCTAATTTGTGATATGAAACCAGGTACATTTGCTTTTTCCCTACAGTGATAAGTGCACCTCTGAGTTAATCTACATTGTGCCTCCAGTTATATGAAGGTATTTCCTTAAAAGCACTACCTCTTCTTACGCTTTTACAAGTCATCAATGGCAAACAGTATTTTGAAAGGTTAAAGCTTGATTTTCTATCTACAATAAAATACTTGGTAGTATAAGTCATTGAAAAGTCCAAGTCGTGTATTTTGGTAGGCAGTTTTTGGTAAACAAGCTCAATTCACCGTATTTATAGCCATTGAAATCATCTGTCATATTTGTGGAACGAATGTGCAAGGACGGGACCATTTATAGAGCGCAGATAGTTGTACCCTTTCTCACAGCAACACGTTCATCACGGCAGACACCTAAAAGATGGGAGATATTTTATTCGAGGGATTTGTACATACGCGACTAAAATGTGAGTCGAGTTGTGCTTTCACTGGCTGAAGAGAAGTGCAAAAACCTAGGGATAATCATTTGCAAAGGCAACGGTAAAGTGCTACCAACTAGAGACAAAGCTGAGCTTGCCTGTGTCGTTCCTCTGGTGGCCGAGACCACTGGCATTCTCTTTGACTCGTGGACCTAAACTAGCAAACACGTAGGTATTATGACGAGTTGTAATGTTCTCTGCATGTCTGCAAAACGCTCTACTTTGGCTTCATTTTTCGCTGCCTTTAAAGCTACTTCTGGTTCAGCCGTCTAAGCACCGCTACGTTGGTAGCTGCATAGCTAAAAATACCATTAAATGCAAATCTTGCGGTAGGAAGACAAACACTTAGAGCCTTATCACATGAAGCATAAAAAGTTTTTGCATAATGAAACATCCATTTTTTGGAGAGTATTTGCATTTTATTTTAGCAAGTGATGGTATTTTCAAACAGCTTTCATGCTGTGTTTGCTAATCCGTGATTACCATTGCCCTGTATCCACTGATCCCCTTGTGACATTAATAAACCAAAGTGAGGTTAGGATGGCTTGTTTTATAGTTGTTGCTGTTGCGTTCTTATAGAAAAACTAGAGTAAAGATGCAGCATTTTGACACTAATATGCCTGACCAAAATTTATTTCTAGTGCTTTATCGTAACCTCGTATTGTGGTCAATTGTACGGACGGTCCCGTTTACCTCAAATGTGAAGATGAGGCTCCCGTGTTTTAGATCATCGTTATTAGGCTCTTAACCCTTTGGTACCTGCCCAGCTCATTCTCGAAGTTTTCTGGACTACTTTGTGCTTTTCAAGGTAAGGCACAAATTGGCTTTGCAGGTGGTTTCAATAAACCACACGTTTTCGTTGCTACCACTGCCTCCTTCATGGCACAAATCACATTATTGAAGTCAATTTTAGATAGGAAAAAAATAAAACCCTTTGTTTAAGCAAATTAATCAAATGACATTAAAGGATTGTACGCATAATGAAAGTCTATTGAATCCTTGCTTCCTAAACTGGAAGAAATGTGACAATTAAATATGCTAAAAGCGTGAAACACAAGCTTTGTAAAGTAAACGGTTTTGGGTCACAATTATTTACATAAGCTTTACTGCACTATAAATTACACCGTTTGACCTCCCGATCATGATGCGCTGCGTTCAAATTCACAGTCATTTTAGGATGTCTACTTAAATGAAAGTGGATAGCAGCAAAAATGTTGTTCAGGAATCTGAAAAATTTTCAATTCCTTCTTTTGCTTAACAGCAAGATCAAATCCGCAGCATCCAGATGTTGAATACTGTGGGCAGCCACAATGGCTATCAGCGGGGAGTCGTGAGTAGCCGCGTGCAAAGAGAATCTTCCAGATTTACTAGTGATACCATTGTATTAATTATATCAATTGCTTTTTACATCAAAGTTGCATTTCATGCGTTCAGTGCATTAACTTCCCCAATCCTTTTCCACCTCTTTAATCACTTTTGATTAAATGCGCTCAAAGTAGAATCGACAACAGCGGAGCAGGGAACAGAGATGGAGCCACTTCTGCAAGCTTTGCATTCAGCCGGTTTTTTGTTGGTGCTAATTGCACTTTACTGTTACGTGCTTATAAAAAATAAATTCTACAGAATGTTCAAAGATGGTTGTGGAAATTTAGATGGAACTCAGCAATAAGTCCGTTGGCCTTCTAAAGGCTTTTGTGACAAAGTGTCAATTTGTCTAAAGTTCATTGGGAAAATCTTGATCAGTGGGCATAATCTTGAACCTAGATATTAAACTGAAACGTAACTTTCAACTATCACTTTCGTTGCCATATTTTGATCTGACCTTCAGCTACTTTTACTTTAATCTCTCCACCTCACAATGACTCCTGCTTCTCAAAGAACTTCTCGACTTTGTGCAGAAGAAAGGGAAAGACTAGTTGCTACTCAATTCTAATCTTGGTCGTCTTTTAGCTTTCAAGAATTTTGTCAACAATAGATGAACTAGTAAGTTAACAAAGGTTTTTTTGGAACAGGAACGAAGTAAAATGTGTCGCGCCAAAAATTAAGCAAATTATGCAAAAAGCGGTGGGATATCTCTATGAAAAAGGACTCTGACCACCTTCATTTGGTCAAAATAAACACAATGAATGCCAAGACAAAGAACTAGGCGTGTGTTTCTTGAGTTAAAGCACCATCTACTAATTTGGAAATCCTGCTTCAAAAGAATCCTAAAAGACGTTGAGAGTGAAGTGTTAAAAGATGAACAGCTCTCCACTTCAACTGCTGCCGCATGTTGGGAATTAATTAAACACATTCAAATTCCCCTCCCTTTTAATTACTGAGGATTCGCACTTCATTTACTTTTCCATGCCCAGACACAGTTGTAAGGGCCTTATCTTGCTGAAATGTGCATGTTCTAAGGCGTTTAGCCACGTCTCCACTTTCTTGTCGCCGCAATTTTCCTACTGTAAGAATTTGTACGTCGAAAAGTGTGCTTTTAACGCTGCTCTTCTTACGATTGTCCTTAATAATTGCCATGCCAACCACCTCAACCTTTAAGATTATTTTCTTAGTCTGCCAGTCTGTCAGGATTTTGCACAGGATTGTGGACGTGTAGAGTTTACCTTTTCAAACCGGCTTCTTTGTGGCGAGTAAAACACTAGACAATTTGGCTCCAAAGCACACGGATCCTCATTAATTTTCATAAAACAAGCGCATATCGAGACAGTTGCACTTCATTCATTAGTGCAAATAAATTGGGGCGCAAAAATTTTTATTATTTTTTTTTACATAAGCGTGCTATTTTCTTCCAACCACTGTTAACTTTGCTACTCTGTGCTCTATGCATTTCTTCAAACTAATAAAAGTGCATGTCGCATAGTGGAACAACTCAGTTTTCTCGTTTTTTTCCTCAAGACGCCATGTTTTATCTCACACATTAGCTGCAAAGTGGGCGACTCTACGAGCGAACGCATAACTGAATTCAACGTCATTTTTTTATTTTATGGAGGAAATATGCATTCTTTTTGTCATCAAATGTGCAGATTTTTAAGAAATTAAATTACTATGAGTACAGTTCCCACCAAAACCACAAAATCTATCTAATATCCTCAACAGTGACCGCTTCAATGCTGACCAACAAATTATAAGTGGAAGTAGAAAGTGATTTTCTTCAAATGAATTCAACTAGGACTAGGATTAGTCTAAGACCAATCTGCTGACTTAATAACTTTAACTTTTTAGAAAACAGATGGTAATGCGACAAATTATTTTGCGTTGACAAAGCTAAATCATAACCTGGAAGTTTGATGCGCAGCTTTACATAATTGGTCCTTTCTTGGCTCTTGCCTACCTACCGTCGCCCGCTGCGACGGGCGCCTTTTGAGTGTTTAGGCAATTATCCATTCCAATCACGAAATGTCCACCTAAATCAAAAAAAGGAATAAAGTGGATGAGTGAGAACATAAGAAAAGTAATTAGATATGATGAAGTAAATTAGGAGGTGGATGGTGGAGGGTCAGCGAATTGTACAGTCGGAAGCAGATAGACAACCAACTAGCCATCAAACAAACAGCCAAAGGAAATCTTACTTCGTTTATGATGGAATTGCCGATTTGGCAAACTCCAAGGGCAAGGATGGAGGAGAGGGTTGGATGAATATGCTCTCGCACCCACATGCACTTAAGCAGACACATGCCACATGATTCTGCCTGTTTCCCTGCAACACCAATTAAGGTGACTCCCCAAAAGGACGAAAATAGGATGTGAACAATGACACCCACACACACAGAAGCTTAAAGAAGGTAGACAGGTTGGCACAGACACGTAGTGAAAAGATCGCAGATGGACTAAGGAGGTGAGTGCACATTCTTATTCATTATTAAAAGCCCCAAGTAGAGGGATTCTCTACAAGGAGCCGAAAAGAATAGGACAGTGAAATAAGCAGAGAGGAGTTCGGCCAGCCTACGACTTAAAAGTAGAAGCAGTGCGCTCACCTTTGCTCTCGAGAGAGTAAGTGAAGGAGCAGGAGATAAAACTGAGGCGATGTGATGGACTAAAAGCATAAATGGTGGAAGGAAAGGTAGAAATGAAGAATTTTAACAATCCAAGCCACGCTTAGCTAAAATGGGACTTAGCCCTAAGTAAAGATTGGTTTAGTCAGATCCATTCTAGTTTAATCTGGGCTATGTATCTTTGAATTTTTAATTACTTCATAATTAAGAGTGAGACTAGTGGAAAGATGAGAAAGATTTGCTGAGAGAGCGCTGGCAGACGATGAGGAGACAAAGGGAACATTGATGTTAGGCTCGAAGGAAGTAAAGGTGAGAGAAGTGTGAGGAAGCCAGAGTGAGTCAAGCGCATGGAGCAAACATGGTGGAACATTTTGCAAGACACAATACTTAAGAGCATGTGGCGCGTAGAAGGAGATAACGAAGACAGTCACCAAAGATGCTTTGGAGTGAGGCATGCGTGAGGAGGAATAAGGACGAGGGCTTTCACCCCTTCACTATATCCAAGCCTGACATAATCAAGCCTAGACGGCTAATCTAGTGTGTCCTGATTTAAGTATTCTAGCCAGATCTAGCCAAGCCAAGTCTTGCGTACCGTACTACAATGCTTCCAAATTGGAACATGGACAGTGGGCAAGTTATCGCGCCACAGTAGGTCTACTCCTGCTGCTGCTGTCTATTTTGTGTGTGTCAATGCATGCGAGAGGCATAAAAATAAGTTCAGCAGAGTAAGCCTAGTGCAGGGCAGAAATTGTTTAAAGGATTTAGCAACTCACCCCTAGATATTGCTATTTAGCTAACAAAGACGCTTTTCTAATGCGTATTCCTAGTCCCGTACTTAAACGAATAGTTGTATCGCGTTTTCGTTCCTACCATTCGGCTATTCGTTTGTGCTTCCCTCCTCCTTCGTTTTTTCCTCGCCTCCGGTGGCCAATTCATCCTCCGCTTCCGTCGCCTCCTCCATCTCCCAACCTCTACCCCGTCATTCTCGGAAAGCCAAGTGGACCAAGCGTGCGTCATTTCAATATTATCGAGTGTGTTGTTGAAAATAAATGAATATTTTCCTCAGCCAAGTTTATTCTTTCATATTTTACTCTTGGTCGAATGGCTGAATGAAAAAATTTAGGAAGCAAAGAAAGAGGGAAAGAAATAAACATCACCGCACCATAGCATTGTGCAGTCATTCTAAAATGACCTTTTCCAATCCTCTCTTCTCCTATCCATCCTCCATCCTTCCATTTCCACGACTCCTCATATGTTTGGCTTAATACCAATCATTCCTTTCCCTCTTTCAGCTGAACACTCATGTTTGCTCACTTTTACGGAAGAAATACATGCACCGCTATTGCCTTTTAGCATGCAGGCACCGATTCGTCCAAACTTAAGGTTAGGAATGTGCATCAGAAACGCGCTTTGGTTAGCTCGGTGGCAATCTTCAGGGGTAGGTTGCCGATTCCTCTAATTAATTCATAACCTAGACTACCTTCATGGGTTTATAGCCACCATGCAGGAAACGGCAGCAGCAGCAGGCTCACTGCAGCGAAACAACTTGCCCAAAATCCATGTTTAGTTCGGAAGACTTGGCTTTGACAATTTCTGGCTAAAATGGACTGAAGTCAGGGTGGACTAGATTGGCCACCTAAGCTAGATTATGACAGACTTGGGTAAAGTAGGAAGGGAGGTAGTGGACAGAGCTATCCAGTTTATTGTGCATGCCTCATCTTCAGAGACGTCTCCACACATCACTATTCAAGTAAACCCCAGCACTCTTTGTTGGTCTTTCTAATCAACTCGGCACAACTCCATACCATGTGAAGTGAGGCCATCTCTTTCTCGCACGTGTAAATGAATCAAGATAAAAGAGTAAGACCTGCGTCTGATGACGTCTCCGAAATGGACGGATAGGAGCCCTTTTGTCTACTCGTCCTTTCCCCCGCCCCACTCCAACGCATCTTCAGTGAGTGTCTCCTTCGTCTCCTTCTACGCTCGATATTTCCCCAAGTATTGCGTCTTGCATCATGTCCCACTGTAATTGCTCCATGCTTTCAACTCTTTTGAAGAGAAATGAGCATTCTCTTTATTATACTTCCTTATTACTCTTACCCTCTCTTACACAACCCGAAACCTCGGGAAGTTCTCACTTACTACCCGTTCACGGAACGGCTCCAGACCGTAGCATAAATCATACTACTCACCTGTCTTTCTCTTAATTCCCTTCTAATGATGCTACCCTTTTCTCCCCTTTCTTTTCCTCTTATTAACCTTCCTCCAAATTTCTCTCACCAAACCACACACATCAATGCATACGCTACTCGCTCTCTTCCCAGTAGACGTGCACCAGTCTATCACATCTCTGGCCGACTTCTCAGGTGCGATTCCTTTGTCACACTTTCACGTGCAAATCGCTGCACACCCTGAACCTCTAAACTCCATCAGCTTTGTCTTTGTCTACCTCATGTCTTCGCGCTAATCGCTCTTCCACTCCATCCTCCTTTTCTTCGTGTCTCATTCAATTCGTGTTAATCTCTACCAGTCCCAATGATAACCAACCTCAACTTACATCCTCCCAGCAACTGTGGTTAACCATGCCGGCTGGATGCCTGGGGCCTAAAACCTTAGTTCTTAATTATCTTTTTCACCTTTAGTACACATACTGCCGCGTAGTTATATGTCAAATATCAAAGTAGGAGGGCAGCAGCAAGCCAGAGGTAGACAATGCATTCCACAGCTGGTCGTATGCAATGCGCGTATGTAGTGAGAAGGGGTGGAGCAGGTGATTAGGTCCTTTAAGTCGCAGTACGGCACCGCCTTCTCTTGCAGCTCAAAACTGTGCAACGCATCGCAGAGGAGAACAGCGGCACGCATATATGTAGCGTCTCGAGGCTCCCTTTAAGGTAAAGGAAGGCATAGTACTGGGGCAGAATATATGTTCTGAAAACAGAGGGCTTGGAGGCTGTTGGCACGGCCCGGAGGCCGGCCAACCGGCTAGTGCAATATGGCCACCCAAATGACCGAAACCGGCAGTTCGAACAAACAAAGTATTACATATATATATATTCAAAGGCAACTGTAATACCTTGTTTGTTCGAACTGCCGGTTTTGGTCACTTGGGTGGCCATATTGTACTAGCCGATTAGCCAACAGCCATCTGTCCCTCTGCTTCCAGAATATATATTCTGTCCAAGTACTATGCCTTCTCTCACCTTAAAGGAAGTCTCGGGACGCTACAACAACCAATACGGTGCAAAAATGATGAGGAGCTACGTAACATTTGCTAAATTGATCTCTGATAGACAAAGAGGCAGCCTTCACAAATCGCCTGATAGGGGTGCCATCAAAAGTTGGCAGTAGCTCTGACCCGTTTATTCAATGAATTTTAATGTGGATGCGGCGGAGATAAACAGGGGACGCACCACGTCTCAATCCATCATCATATGTAATCCATGGTAGTTAAGCATAGTCTTACCGAAGATAAATGCAGTATTAAGAATGTGTTTTCCAATTTTTTTTTCAGCTTATTATTTTTATCTGCTTATCAATTTTTCGAATGGACTATTTGGTTTTATATGTTTGTACAAGTCAAATTCTAGATGCTGTTTTTAAGGACTAAATTGTATTGCAGCTTGTAATTAGTAATTAGTACGCATCCTTAAGGTTAAGTAGGTATTGGGTCTACAATCGCTTCATAGTTTGCAGTTTCAAGGTCATTAGCTGCAGTTAGTATATTATCTGCCGATGTGGTGGGTACGATGCGTGTGTTGGTTATAGTAGGGCTCGGTTGGACAGGCTATTCTGGCCCAAGGGTAAGAAAACCTGTTGTATTTTTAGGCTTTACTTGGCATTAATGGTGGTTAGGATCTCGAAAATGGCAGGAGTGTGCCTGCCCGCGGCGGTACATCTAGTACACTCTGAGAGATTAGTGAAAAAAGCTAAATTTGAAATTTGACCTGTCTATATGTTGATGTGATCAATTTTGCTTCCTAATGGGTTTGTCGTTTATTCTTCCTGAAGGCCCTCCACAATTGCCACGGGTCATCACAAATTGTTGCGATAACTATGATAGTAGGATTTGTCTTGCCTATTGGACGCGGATACAGTTGCAGTGCTTTCCGGAAAGGTAGAGTATTTCTTTCATCGATGCGATCTGAACAAACGTAAGTAAGGATCGTAGGGATTCTACTGCGAATAAGACGTCGAAATGCATCCTACGCCATCGTCATATTAATTGGCCATCTGCCGATTTGATTGTTACGACTGTTGTTGGACTTTACCACGATCAACATTGTTTCTCTACCTCTCATTTCGTCTTTATAGATGCGAATCTGTTTTTCGGGTCGGAACTCGTTGGCACAGGCGATGAGTGGACGCAGACTTCGAATCATACCACGGAAAGTGGGTACGCGCGAACATGTGAAGCAGCATATTAGCTGTTTTCTTCGAGGTTCCAAAGGACATATATTTCATCGAAACTGTGCCGCCGCTGAAGGACGTTTTGGCAATCAAAGTCCGTTAGTGACCTTTTGCCAAAACTGTTGGAAGTCTGCAAAGTTGGGTGTAAGCGGTGCTGTACCATGACCTTTGCATTATGACGTGGTAGACAGGAAGGGTCACGTCAATAGGCACTCGCCATTTAACATGTACGTGTAAGTGCGCTTATTACTTGTCCGCTATTTATCCCTTTTGATGAGGGGCAATCTCTCACTGCGGTGTAGCCTTTTGTGGCTGCCTCAAGTACTGCCTCTTTGATGGGAGTCCTACTATGGAAACCCGACTTAGAAGGCTTAGAGCTAACTGTGCCTCTCCCATTTTCTTCGTGCCTTGCTTGTCTGTATAGATCTTGAGCGATAGTTTACGCCACCACCAATTATTTGGGTGCTTTCACTCAACACTGGTGTATCTTAAATATTGACAGTTCTAACTTTTTTGCCCATTGACGTCTGGTCATGCCAATGACAGTTACCAAACTGAGTGGGCTGGATGCTGATAAGATACAGCAATCTGCGTAATACCATGCCCGAACACCTGCATTGAGATGGAATTCTCACCTCCGTGTAATTTTACTTCTTCCCAAGTCGAAACAGTGGAATAGGCACTATGCGTAGGTGTATTGAATAGGTAGTCTGGTTAATTTATTTGTGGTTAGAAAGTTTGCTGCTGCTTTCCTTCTTCGCAACGTTTTGTGGGTTCGAAAAAGTCGTCTCTTAATTTGCTGCAGATTTTTGGGTGCGCTCAGATTTTATTGAATATCGAGCAATTTCTTCCATTCCTTCTGCCGAGACTATTTTATTTATAAATGAGCGAAAAGGCAGGGAAGTGGACGCGACTCCGAGTGGATCTGACTGTTTATTGTTCCCCGCCTGAACCACCGAACTATGCACATTTATTGATATCAAAAGAAGCATTCTGGGATGCCTGCCTCCGAATTACTTATGAATGAAGTGTTTATCGGAAATGTACTATCACGCTGAAGACTTTGGAGGCAACTTAGCAATGTAGTCGCTTCGGCGTGGTCCCCACCCTCCCTTTAGTCGTTGCAGCAATTTGCCTTGGCTTTAGCCTATTTGCTTTGGAGCTAGTAGTTGACTAGCGGGTCGCTAAGACAGACAAAGGTACGTGTTTGGCCCCACCCTCATTTTTGTACACTACCAAGCGTTCTTTCTTCAAGTACACTCTTTTCGCTTATCTGTTGATTGGGTTATTTGGCTAGTAGGGTTTTTGAGTAGATAGGCAGGCGAAGGTGGGGAGATCTATTTTTTTCGCTGTCTTCCGGCCTACCTGTCTGGTTATCTTCATCATCCTTACTTCAGCGGCATAAGATGTGGTCTTGGAACGTTCGTGCCGTCCTATCTGGTGTGAGCGAGCTTGTTGAAATCGCTCCATTGGAGCTGCTGACAAAGACACCATCCTGACGCTCTCGTAATCGGTGCTTCTGGAGAGCAATACTTTACTTTGATTGCATTATTAGTTCCGAAAATGCTTAGGTAAGCAGTTCCTCATAGTGGAGAGGGATGGAATGCTTAACCGTGTCCAGTAGTTTCATTGTTTTAAGCACACACACGGTCGGTCGGCTTTGTTTTAGTCGTACAAATTCCTTTTTTTGCGGTGTGCTGCCTTTTTTTGCGGCTTATGCATCGCACTGATGAGGATCTGGAGTCAACAGTCGTCGCAAGCAGTATCTTGTCTCCGTTTTCCCTCTACTCCTGGTATTCTTTTCCACCATCATATCCGTTATCAATGTTACTTTGGAAGGATTTCTTTGAACAGTATCAAAAACTTCCTTGAATACCTTTTTACATCCCTGTTCTTTTTCATTCGTTTGATTAGTCAGTTAGTAGAGGTGTAGAAGCCGAGGCCGGAATAAGTAGTAAAGCTATTGTTGGCTGTCTACAAACTTGTCTGCTACCCCATGTATCTTAACTCGTTTCGAAATATGCAGCTACAAAAACAAGCTCTTTTGGTCTAGAATCACAGAAGATAAAGTTGCCCGTCGTCTGGGAAACGTTTCCTCTCAATTTGTAGTAAATTATCGCCACATGAGGAGCTGAGCCAGTAGGCCAGTTAACTCAAGTAAGCTCCCGATGGCCTTGCAAAGCAGTATTGGTAGAGTTTATGAATGCAGGAATTAAAGAGAAATCACTGAGCAGGCTAAGATGGTGACAGTAATACGCAACGTCCAACTGAATCCCATTTTGCGGATTTTGGTTTTTTATAAAAGTGTGCATAATGCTTGATCGCATATTTTACTGCTGTATGCTTGTTCAGTTACGTTCTTTTTATGATAACACATTGACGGCGATTGTCATCTTCGATTTCTATTTACATCAACATGTTAAACATGTGACAGATATCTATATGCATTAATCATGCACCAATTAAATAGAAAGCCAAAAATAGGCAGAAAATTACGCTATTTACGTATTTATCGGCATACGCTTATATAGATAACATTGGCAGTGCTTCGAGACTGTCTTGGAGGCAAAAGAGGACATAATACTAGAGTAGGAGGGGATGGGGCCACTGAAATGGCCCAGGGTCCAGCTCACCCGACGAAGGCAATATAGCCAAGTAAGTCTGTAATTGAACTGACAGACAACGAAGCTCTACGCATTTTGGTTTTTAAAGGCAACGACTTGATTGAAGCCTTTGTTCACTTATAAGGCTGAGTAATTCGTCAGCTAATTTAACTAGTTATTTTGAAGGTTATTTTGCGCCGCACTTTTTGTCCCATATGGACAGTGAGTCCTTTGGTATTTTTGTTTTGCCAGGATTTTGGCTAATGGGGCTCTCCTTGTTGGAAAGAGGACCGCATGTCAAACACTGGTCTCTACCTGGTGCCAATGACGTCCCGGACCTTGAGTTCGACAGAGGTTTGTTTTATTCCATTGGAAGATTATCTGATAAGCATGGACGTATTGCCGAACGCCTTTGCCATTACTTCACACATCGCTTCGATATGAGTGGATTGCAATTAATGGGTTGGCATTCGCTATAACTTTCCCAGCAGATAGTTTTGGGTCTCTAAGTAGCCTTTCCTTTCTCATTAATTACCGTAAACACCAACTCATGTGGAAGCTGAATCTGCAAATAAGTAGTGACTGAGTTCCTGCTTTACATATTTCGCTAAGCCGACGTCAACCTAAAACCGAGGACTGAAGTTCCAATGAATAATCTGGGTGAGAAGTGCTTCCTAGGCACGAGGGATTACACCGACACGTATATTATAGAGACCTGGGTACTGCAACTTTTACTGTGCGGTATTTATGCAAACTTGAGAATGAAGAATGGAAACCGATTGTTGGCTCGCACACGTACGTTGAATCCGTTAAATGCAGAGAAGGCATGACAGTAAATCATGCATTGCAACCTATTCTTACCTGACCAATGTATGAAGTAATGGCAAGGGTGAATTCGTTCTTAGTGTTGTTCGGTAATGCCTTTATGCTTATTTGATGATGCTCTGCTGGAAAAAATATTCCTGTCGATTCTAAGGCTTAGGAAATCGTTAGCGAATGTCGATGAACTTGAAACAAACCTACAGGACCATTGATGAGGTCTACTTCCGCAGTAAGCGACGATGAAAGCAAGTTTGCGAAGAGAATCTATTGCAACATGGCTGCATAAAGAGTAGTGAAGCTGCACCAGACGGTACCGACACCAAAGCTATCAGTGTCCATTGCTGTCTCCTCGTGGGTTCCGGGATACAGCTCCAGCGGCTTGGAATGCCAATGCTGCGCCGAATTCCTTTACAACGTCGGCACTTGGCAGCAGTAACATCCACAACATTAACAGATAGTGAGTCGCCAATCCCTTCCTGTTCCTCATCCTTCCTCTCCTGCTGCAGCATTTTAATGTCATTTTAACTCTCTACAACGCCTGGTAATGCAACACTTTGCCTTACTTGTTTGTGCTGCCACATCTGAATTGTTTGAAGCCTACAGCATGTACAAATGTTAAGACAGCTTCATGATAGGTGTATGTTATATAATGCTGCTGGTGTGATAACTGCGTTTTCAGATTGGAAGGATATTTGTTTGGTACGATTTATGTCCCTTTCGGAGCTCCGCATGTAATAAACTTTCTGAATTAGCTGCCGCAAGTTTTTCAGTGGATTGTGATTAACCACCTAGGCGAAAGAGAATAGCATTTCCAGAATTTTATGGGATGGAGTGATTTCTGCACACGCTATGGATTTGGTGTCGATTTTGGGTATTTTTCAGTGCAACGGAAAGATATTCACTAAGGAGGGGAGAGAATGTGGTTGCGAAATCCAACAGTTCCAATATACGTTTGCTGTTTCTCTTTAATTATTAGCTTACACTATTCTCTCCTACTCAGTTCATTCTGAGTCATCGCTACTTCTTTTAATTACGTGCCATATTGAAGCCTGGTTCCTCAGCCGAGCTCAGAGCCGCCCAGCGCTTCTCCTTTTCTATTAAGGCTCATTATTACGCCAGGAAAGTCCGGAAATGATGTGCACTAATAGTGGAAGTACGGCAGCAAAACACCTTCCATCTGTAAGTTGGGCTGCAGTTTGCTGTGACTGCATAAATAGGAGGTGAGTGTATGGACTACGCATGATGGTTTAAATTAGGTTTTTATAAGTCGGGATGTTTTAAGGCATTAGACTATGCAAAAAGTCGCTTGTACTCATTTCCACGAGCTGAACTAATTCAGTGCTCTAAGTGGTATGCCTCGTCATAAGTCTTCTACTGGAGCCTAGGTGCGAGCTTGATGAACGTCAATGCAAAATGTGGGTGGTTTTGTTACCTCTATTGCATGGTGTTTGCATGCAATTTAAACCCCGTTATTGCTGGGTTGCTGGTATCAAATGTAAATGTGGTGCATATTTATCATTCACAAGTGGACTCGCGATATCAATGCGAAGTTAGCATACGGCGAAGTTATATGTCTTGCATCTTGGCACTTGGCTGTGCCCAGATTTGCCACCGAAGGAAAAAGAGGTGACACCCATTCCCGACATTGGTCCCTAAACAATAACGACTATCAGCTATCAGGGACACTGTTTTTTAACAACGTTTGGTCGTCGCGTGGGTACGTGCTGCTTGGGTTAGTATAAGCAACCGATTGGTGGGAATGGAGTGGAACATAATTACCGGGCGGAAGCTTGCGGGAGTTACAGAGTGAAGGATGGGAGAGGCACTGCGAAAGCAACTAATGCATATTGATTAAATTGCAAAAAAACGCGACGCAAGAGCCCGCGTGGCCTAATGGATAAGGCGTCTGCCTCCTAAGTAGAAGATTGTGGGTTCGAGTCCCACCGTGGGTGCGCCCTCCGCTTTTACGCTGGTACGCGCGTGGGCTGACTGGCAGCACTAGTGGGCCTTCAATAGCACTCTCGGCGTCGCAGCCCTGGTTACCCGAGAGACTTGGTCATCAGCTGCCAGGAATGCATCGATAAAACGCGTGCCCAGAGCGAGACTCGAACTCGCGACCTTCAGATTATGAGACTGACGCGCTAACCGACTGCGCTATCCGGGCGCGACTATTCTGCAAATTTTTTGTTAATATACAAATATGTTTAATGTCCTTGTTTTAATTGTGTACACAAAGTCGGGCAGCTGCCCAGGCATGTCTAAACGACCACACCTACATCAAGTGGGTGGAGGAGGGAGTTGCGTCAGACTTCGCCGTTCCCTTCTCCGTGCGTCGATGCTAACTTCGCATTAGCTAATAGACACTGACATTTAATCGACTCGAACACTAAAGCATTCCTTTAGTTTTCACCCATCTTGCACACGCCATCGGTACTTTATTCATCACTATTATTTTCAACAGAGTTAATGTGTGCATAAGTACATTTGCATGCACATGTATGCGTAGACATGAATGAGTAATTCAGAAAATAGTTAAAAAAGTAATGTACGTCGTGCAAATTCTCACAACCACATATAAGTATAAACACCTAAATACGGATATTAAGAGATGAATGGTTATTGAGGAAATGCAGTGATAGAACAATGTAATGGCAAATAACTAATGCACTGTGCACAAATTAACAAATTTTAATAGCAATGTGAGTATTTTTGCTCATGGATGTGGAAACTACTAATCCATTAACTACCAAGGCGATGGCGAGAGATCGAAGGGCAAGGTAGACAGGTTCTTGGTATGTGCCTGAGTAGATGAGTGGATGAGTGAGTGAAGGACTATGGAGCAGCACGGAAGTGTTGGGTTTGATGGCTTAGCACATACTGCATCAGCAATGCATTGCTCTGTCGAGGTGAAAATGGTTCGGCCTAGCTTAAATCAGAGACGAATGCCTCCACGGCCCCGGTTAAGTGAGACTCGGTCAGATCAGATGGAGTTGTCGGTCTTATGTGGCAGGATAAATGGGGAACCCAATGGCATGCGGCTTTGGCGATGACGAGTCAATGAGATGCATAAGGTGGTTGAGGTGTTGTACAGCCAACAAATTGCCTCAGTGTGAAAAGTGGTGGGTATAAGGAGGAGAGGGTGTGTGTTGCCTGATGGATTCACGCTTTAGTCGGCTGGCCGTTTCTCTTGTCTACGGAAAGATAAGAATGAGCGTAAGAGGCAAAGGGGGCAAATCACGGGCCAAGGCGAAGACAAGATCGGCATGGGTAGGTGTACACTTCCCTGTGGGTAGAGCGCACCGTCTGTTGCGGCATGACAAGTACGCGCGGCGTGTGGGTGTTGGAGCGCCGGTCTACTTGGCTGCTGAGGTGCTGAAGTTGTTGTTGTTGTTAATTGCGAAAACAAGAAAACGCATATCTTTTCCCGCCACCTGCAGTTGAACACCCGCAACGATGAGACATTGGACTATTTATTGGACGGTATGTCCGTCGTACTACTTTTAATGCAGGTGATGCTGTTGCCCAAGAAGACGGAGAAGTTGGTGACCAGCAGTTAATGCGTCGACCAAGTGCCTCACTAAATCTGCAACTGTAAACTTGATTACGGTCCCCTCAAAGGCCAACACAAAGATGATTTTTGACCAGCAGATGTGTCGATCGACTAGCCGTTAGTTGCATGATGATCCGCCTTACTGCCATGAATTCAGGGGCTACAGAGGTGGAGTGGTGCTTTGGCTTTCAGAATTACGACTGAAATTTGGGTGGGGGTCGATCTTTTCCTTTGCTATTCCACACGCGCTAGTATATCGTATTATTTGCCTGGTGGCAGGGTAGATTCCCATAGAACAATGGTTTGGCGCAGCGCGTGGGACAAAGTTGAGTACAACCGGTAGCTATGTCGACGGTGGCGGTCTGTGATGTACGTCAACACCAATTGCGTAAAAGTTGGGTACATAAGTGGAATGAAGTTGGTGTACAAGAGTGAGTAGAAGGTGCAGAGGCCATTGACGACAAATGACTGCCATGTGAATGCGATAGCCAGAAGGGAAGGGCTTGAGCAGGTGGGGGAGTAACGGTTAATGTCCACGTCCCACAACCGCTTCCGCTCAGCAAGTTAAGCATTAGACACCAATGCACATCGCACTTTGTAATGTTGACATTCTGCAATCCCAATCACTACTCGTTCGCTCTCCGCTCTCACAATGCCCACAACCCTGGGCTGTAACTGTACTACACTACACTACAGCACATTGTTCCATTCCACGATCACAATTGCTCCATTCCTCACTCTCCCATTGGGTGATGACAAAGACCATTTCCATCCATCAGGTCCGTGCCTGCCATCGGCGAAATCGTATTTGTGGAACAATCACATCCCCTCACGCTCCTACTTGACGCCCTCCCATAAGAGGGCGCCAAGAATTTCTCAATCCAGCATAATGTTCAATCCCCTCCCTCTCTTCACCATTGACACAACCGCCACAATCATCACCATCCCCATTAACCCTCTTCACACAGCTACACGGGACTTTAGTAGCATACGCGAGACCTCCTCTCAAATTTCCCTTTCTCCCATTTATTCACGATAATGTAGACATTTACGAATGATAGGTGCAATACTGTTATAATTTAATGGGTGGTGTTCTTTGGTGTGAAACCGCACTCTTAACCATAAGTAACTGTGGAATTTGTTTCTAGGTAATGGGTACGATGGATACACACGCGTTGTTTCTTTCTATATGCAATACTATTCTCAATGATGCTACTGAATTGACTTAAGTAAGGCTTTTGCGCTCAAATATGTCAAGATTCGGTTTGGTAAAAGAACTAATATTCACTATCTGGTATCCGACCCGGATGCTTTCCTTTCACGACTTAGTAGGGTAAAACTGGAGAGAGGATGTGTAGGGAATTTGCATCCACACGATCACCGACAAGTGCGTCAGCCTTGAGAGAAAAAGTAGATGCGCCGAGTACAAGTCCGGCTTCCAGTTAGTGCCTTTATAAATCCTAGCACAGCCGAGGGTAGGAATGAGTTACATGTTGTGGATGCAGCTGCAGCCATTGCTTGATGGCTCTCCTCTTTCCTTCTTGAGGCATAAAAACTTTCACAAGGCATCCCCAATATTCACCTACTTGAAACGCACTTGCACCCAGGTTTAGAGCCCTCTTCATGCGTTGTGTCCACCATGACCTAAATCACCTTTATACACTAGCCTTCAGACTGTCTTTCAGCTCCAAGCCAACGGACCTGTTCAGCTTGAAGTCCATCAACACATGCACCAAAAAAGCGTCGGGGTACATTCTAAGCTTACTATCTGTGATACCAACGTTTTGTAATAGCAACAAGTTGAGAGTAAATTCCTACTCCCACCTGGACTGTATAGGCCACAAGCCGTGCGTAAGATTGATGACAAGATGTCATGATAGGTTTAATTACCGGACGTTGGCAAAAAGAGCATCGGCTCGAATTAATGAAGAGGGTGTCTCTAATGCTCTTCTAACTTAGGATGAGAACTTATCCGGAGGTGAGAATTATGTTTCACTGCAGGTATTTGCATGAATCATGGCGCAGATTGCCGTGGCCTACTTATCAACATCCAGTATGCTCAATCTGGTAGCATTAGCTCCGAGATACTATAAAATAAACATTAACAATGTCTTAGTCATAATTCCTAAGAACCACATGTATGCACATTAAATTCTGCTAAACGACCTTTCTCGACTAAACTAGAACATCAATGGAATGGGCAAACACACCAGTTACACTTTTAAACGGAAAACAAAAATAAGTGGAATGATCTATTGCGAAAATGGGACGTTTCAGTCAACGACATGAATGGATGTCAATAAGAAAAGAAAAATTAGATCTGCCAACGTATACTGCATACCAGTGCTGGTTGAAGACAGCCAAACGCATAGATCCACACAAACAGGTGATTCACGTAGGAAGTGATCCATCCATCATCTGCGCCAGCAACCTTCGAGTCTGAAACATCCACGTACCTGTTGAAACAAATGCGACGTATAGAAACAACCTCATTCAAGGCGACTTTCTCCGATAACCATACAAACCGAGTCGGCGGATCAATACTCAGTCTGACAGTAGCGTGGACTGCTAACTATCCCAGTCCACTTATGGAGAAAAGTACACCGAAGTACCGTTACGAAGAGCATTACAGCTGTGCCCGCGTCTAGTAAGCATTTGGATGCTGCAACTGCCACCAAGTAATTGCCAAGACTTCAGGAAGATTCTAGTTGGCGAATTTTTCCCACCAAAAAATATAAACACTAAATCCGACAAGGTACGAAATCCACCGCAACAGCCATTGAGTTTGAACTTCCTTGTATCTGGCACAAGCACGGAACAACGGGAAGGCCAAATCCCAATTTTGCCATTTTTCAGTAATGTCTCGAAGCCTTACCGAGTGCATTCTCGTTCAATTGGGGGCCTAGACTCACGCTGACAAAAAGAAGAATCTGCAGTTTGACAGTTGTTCTCCTTTTTAACAACTTGGCCAAAATCCTGACGCCGCCAACCTCCACAAAACGCCCACCATTTCGCTAAATAATGTACTAAACACTGTAAATGACCTTGAAACTGACTAAATTAATGAACCGCTGGCAATTGAATGCTTATCTCTTAAAAAAGACATCTAAATATCATTTTCGTATGACAACAGTTAAGAACTTGTTTTTACAACCGTGCGAAAAATCAATCTACTATTGCAAGGAACATGTCGACGTACTGATGCACAAATGACAAAACGTACATGAAGTGAGAAATAGAAACAAACGAACATTTAGCAGGGCACGTCTGTAGCGTCTCAAGGCTTCCTTTAAGGTAAAAGAAGGCATGGTACTGGGGCAGAATATATATTCTGGAAACAGAGGGCTTGGGGGCTGTTGGCACGACCCGGAGGCCGGCCAACCGGCTGGTACAATAATGGCCACCTAAGTGACCGAAACCGGCAGTTCGAACAAACAAAGTATTACAACTTTAGCACTGATTACGGCGTTCCCCTATGAGATGCCTCTAAATAAGCCATCAGGCAGTCTTCTTTCTGTGTGTATTCCATCTTCTTATCCGACCGATTGTGTACCTTTGTAGGGTAGCATCTTGCTGTGGTGGGCGGAAATTGACTGATTAAGGAGTTGTGAGTTTCAGTAAGGCGGTTTTTAGGAAAGAGAACATCTTCATCCCGGAATTGATATTTACTTCATGGGTGATGAAACTTGCGAGTCGATTCAGCCTGCGTGATGTTTCGACTCACTCCATGGTCGTAAATAGCGTGGTTGCGTTTGCTGCAATATTTCACCTACCTAGCATGCTGCAGTTGTAAGTGTCTACTTGTGCTGTTAAACTTTTTATTATGTCTTCTTTCAGAAGCAGTACATATTTTTGGCTCTGTTGACTGCTATTGTCAATTCAAGCCCTGCGAAAATTTTGACCAGTCGATGTATGGACTGGAGCCTTGAAAGCGTGGATAATACATACCAAGCGTTGGTTTCTTTCTGACTGGTTTTATGGACTGGAGCCTTGAAAGCGTGGATAATACATACCAAGCTTTTTTATCCGA
Source organism: Taenia solium (assembly GCA_001870725.1). Classification (NCBI taxonomy): domain Eukaryota; kingdom Metazoa; phylum Platyhelminthes; class Cestoda; order Cyclophyllidea; family Taeniidae; genus Taenia; species Taenia solium. The sequence goes on from MIEF01008621.1 coordinate 63,284, forward strand.
CGATTGGGCTAAACATTCTCACGGAATACCTTTAGAAGTGCAATCGGAGTGCAAATTGTTTTTCTCACTTGTGCATTGCCTTGCGGGTGGTCAATGAATAGCTGGCTTTCGGACTTGAGTTCTCAATCGCTATGGACCACTTCGAGCCGTCCGTACTGGCAAATCCACCGATTGGTGAAAACCGAAGCTATCGATTCAGCTTTTTATGTCTTCATGGTTTTTTGTATCGACTACTTTTGTGAATCGGTCTCTCATAACCGGAATATAACATTTTGCCCTGATATCCTTATTTGCTCTTTCCCCTATGGACCCTGTGAGTATTGGTTGCATTAGTGTGATCAATGCGGTGTGGGACTTTTTGAAATTGCTATAAATAATGTATGTCAGCTGAAACCCAGCACATTATGGAGTAAACAAAGGTCACCACGAAACACGCTATTGTATTTTTAAATCGAATTTAATTTCTTAGAATTGTTTGGATCCCAAACACCACGAATTGTATTTTTAAATCGAATTTAATTTCTTAGAATTGTTTGGATCCCAAACACCACGAATTGTCTGCCGGCCTCCATTTTTTTGGGTACAAAGGGAGTTGGCTAACCCAACAGGGTTTCTTTTAGCATAACGCTCCAATCAATCCAAAACGTGGTATTTTTTGATGTCATATCATTGCCTTATGGTGATACATTGCATCAAATTCAATGGGCGTTAATAATCAGACCGGTATGGATGATAATGTATTAACTTCCAAACATTTGGCATTATAACCAAATGTTGCCAAGCCAGGCGATAGGCTTTAGGCCTACAACTTGCGCTCTGCTTCAGTTGGAAGCGCTAGATCCGACTAGGAATGGGTAGTAGCCCGTGTCTACCTCCTAAGGTGTTGTTATCTTTCTACCCCGCTCATTTTGCACAAATCTGTAAAAGTCTAATCGGAAGAAAGATCTCGTCTTCATCTCGCTCTCTGGCGGACTAACTAAAGCATTGAGGCACGTAAACTTGGCCTGTATGATTATCTTTGCCTGAAATCACTTGCTATAGTAACGCTAGCAAGGCACTGACTCCAGCTTTGTTCCAAGACAGACTAAATTTTACCAAACTCCGCTTTTTGAAGTCGCTTAAAGTTGGTGGATTAGAGGTGTGAATTGAAAGCCCTCCGTTTCATAATCACTCCAAGTGTGTCATGGTGCGACGAGAGGTGAAGGCCTAAGACTACCAAATAATGGCTCTTGTAGAGAACACCTGGAGAGGTTAGCCGGTAAATAGGGGTCTAATTTGGGTAAATTACCCTCTTACTTGTTTCGGCATTCTATAAACATGAATTAACATGCATGTTAGAATGATGTCACGAGAAGCGCCGACAATCACCACATGCTGTTTCATGCACGAGCTGCCATTGTCGTTCGACGATTCAACCACCTAGGTGCAGGCTGACTCACGGCTTGTGCGGTGGCAGTTAATTATGGCCATTAGCCAGTGCTTATCACTTACAATTGCACCTCTGGACGTATAATGGTGCGCTTCATATACCGCACTAAGTGCACAGATGAGCCGACGACCTCGGCAATTTTTCAGAGCGCGTCTCTACATTTGAAGCTGAACCTAGGAGATTAGCGTGAACTTCCTCAGCCGCACACCAGTACAGATAAAAGAGCTAAAATTGGTGTGTGAAAGGGAGTACTCGACCAGGTTTCCACTTGTGGCTCAAGTCCCGTCTTCAGAAGCGCGCCTTTTATCAGTCGCGCGACGTTTTAGAAAGCCCTTCTGAACCAACAGAACTATTCGAATGCTCCAGCTGTTGCTTTTACGTTTACAACTCTCACCACTTCACTAGCCTACCACTCTACCCTGCAGGATTAGACAGTAGACAGCGAGAGGACTGCAACCACCACCACCACCACCACCACCACCACCACCACCACCACCACCACAAAACATGAATATGCACCTTTCAAATCGCAATCCTCATTACACCTTCACTCGTTCTTCCAAACTGCCTCCAACTTCGGCTTTGGCAGGCCCCCAGAAGGAAAATATTAACGACACCTACTCGTATTGACCCAGCCTATCCTGTGTCGTGCCTGTCCCATCTCAACCGAGGTGTATTGCATTATGACACAGTTCATTACTCGATGCACAGCATGGAGAATTGTACTAAAATACGCACAAAGCAATAATGGAAGGGGATGGACAATGGGAAGGAAGGGAACACGAGATCAGCCGGGGCCAGATCCATGGTCAAATGAAAGACTGATTCAGCGAGTAAGACTTGAGCTCTGGCAAATTTCTACTAAGGGAAACCAAAGGCATCATTCAAGATAGTAGCCACAGAAATGCTGCACAATGCGTTTGTAGCTAAGGTCTGCCTGTTCGACAGGAAAATTCACCAAGACTCCTTTGGCATTGTACTGTTTAAACAGTTACATCAATGGAGATTAATAGTATAAATCGGCCTAATTCTTGTCCAAAAAGCAAAATCCGACATTGTTATTCATCAAGTGTTTTAATTTAATTTAATGTGGCACCTTTCTTGTCATCATTGGCTACTAATGATGCATGTCGCATATGCGTGTCGTGATAGCGAGGGTTGGAATCATAAACGCAAAAGTACTCATACAAGTATGATAGTAAGATGAGGAGACATGGTTACTGGCATAGTCCACTGTCCAACTTTGCCTGATAACAAGGATCATCAAGCGTCGACTTCCTTAAAGCAATGAAGCATTTAGTTGCGCGCTGGCACGAAGGTACATAACAATTCTATTTTACAACTTGGTACAGCAGACCGATTCCATAAGGTGCGGACAATGTTGCAGCGGATACGCTACTTGTGAGCGGATATGCATAGTATCACCGGGGAGGTATGCAGAGCACCGATCCCAACACAGCTCTCGTGTACGATAGGTTCCTGGCATTCATCTATAAGCCCACAGCGGAAGAGATGATCCCGTCCAGCATGGTGGTCGGATGGCTTTGACGAGAGTTGAATTCTACCTGAGGCCAGACAATAAGTCTGCACGCCTTACTGGATCCGAAAATCAGGCGCGCCTTTCTGTTCTGTAGTGTTTCCCGGACAAACAGCACAAATAAGCTACACCTCCGGTGCACTTCCTATCCCAATTTGAGTAACTAGTACCCTCACTCCACAGCGTCCAAAACTACGGCATGCACCTGAAGAACAGTCGACGGGAGGATACAAAACCCTAAGAATCGTAGCGACTAGATAGGAAAAGACAGCGTATCAGCTACCCTGAATTGGACTCGAACTCAACCATCGGATCTCGAAAATACTAATAAACTGCCCAGTTGTGAAATCATTACATATAAATTCCGCTACAAAATTGTAAACTTGCCCTTAGATTGACATTTGCTTTGATGTTTTTTATTTATAGGGCCTAATTGAGGTTTCTGTTTGTTTAAGTTGTTATTTTGCAAGCCAGTAATTTTATCTTCTAGGTCGGTTTTTACTCGTGATATCACGCGATCCACATCCCTGTTCTGTTCACATAGATACTTTTAAGGTCTGTTGACAAAAGTTGGGCTTTTTTAGCGGTATTATTAGCATTTATTGCTTGTATCACTTGGAATGTTTAAGTGCACCGACTAAATCGGAACTACGGGAAAGCGTTCGGTATGCATGCTGAAACGTATGAATCAATAACTCTTTCCTTCAAACCTGATATTTTTCGCCACTATTGCGCTCTTTCTTGTCGCTAGTCAAGGGCTCCTCCGATGAGCTACGCTCTGAAATTAGTATCTTTCATATGGAATGATGGTATACGTATTTGATGTTCCCTTATCAGCGTTTGGTATCGGCCCTAATGCAATCAATTTGCTCTTTAACTTTCTTCATATCCAGGATTTATTCGCTCCCATTTCATTTGTATTACAAATCATTTAGTGATTTTAGAACAATGCAGCGTCTTATGCCTCATCTTCGCCCCAAACTTTTTGCCTCACTTTCTGCATCTTCGCATATTGCGCCAACATTCCAGTCCCGCGGCTTCTCGGCAAAAGTTACGCAAAAAGCTCCAAATTTTGCTGGAACCGCTGTTGTTGATGGCCAATTTAAGGAAGTCGAGTTGCGAAACTACCTCGGAAAATATCTCGTCCTTTTCTTCTATCCTCTGGACTTTACGTTTGTCTGTCCAACTGAGCTCATCGCCTTCTCCGATCGTATTGATGAGTTCATTAAGATCGGGTGCAATGTTATCGGTGTTTCTACAGATTCACATTTCAGCCATCTCTCTTGGATCAATACTCCGCGGAAGGTGAGCAATTTTACGGTCATTAAGTGCGTTTCTTGTGTTCATAAATGTGGTATTTGATCGGCGATGTCTTGTACCTTTAGGCAGGAGGGTTGGGTGGTTTAAGGTATCCCCTTTTGGCCGACTACAAAAAGGAGATATCGCGGGAATATGACGTCTTATTGGAGGACGCTGGTGTGGCTCTCCGTGGACTTTTTATTATCGACCAAAAAGGCATTATTCGCAGCATGACAGTCAACGATTTACCCGTCGGCCGTTCTGTTGACGAAACCCTTCGTGTTGTTAAGGCATTTCAGTTTGTTGATGAACATGGAGAAGGTGAGTGATGCTTAGACATTTCTTTTACCTGTGGAGTTTATCATTCCTAGTTGTCTTTGTTGTCATTTTTGCTTCTGCTGGCTTAGCTTTCACACTCAGTACCTACTTTCTGGACTATCGTCACGCCGCTTTAAGTTCATGAGTGCTTGAATTTCTTGGTGAAAGCAGTGTTGCCTGTAATTACTCCTTTGTTGCTGCACTCCTGGTACGTTCCAAACAGAATTGACTTCAAGTGGTGAAAACCTCACTTCTGGTCGATAAACGCGGGCAAAGAGTCGGTACTCAGATCAAACCTAATTCCCAGTCTACATTACTTTACGAAATGTTGTCTTATTTCCCCTCACAACCACCGCATAAGCATTGCTCGTTGCCCTATGAACCTTTTACTTTATTGAAAAACAAAATGATAACTTTAAGGAAGTGGATGCTGCATCTATTTTTTGAACCGTCATTTGTTATTGTTAACAAACACACCAATGCTCGACTAACAACTGCTAGTTTTGACCAAGTTCACCCTTTCCGCTTCCTTTAAAATTTTACCCCACAATGGATGGGGCTTTTCATGTGCCGGATGAGTGATTGTAAAGATGACTGGTCTTCCTTGGTCAGGCAAATCTGAGTACCACCACGGTCGATCGTGTAATGGTCATCTTCAAAGCATTTATACCATTCAAGTCTTAATGAAGAGCGGTGTGTCGTACTGACTGGTGGTTTGGTAGAAGTGTTACGTAGATACAGAAAGCTATCCGTAGGTTCCGGTCTTGTGCCTTCATCGGCAAATTTCTTGACCTATACAATTCTATGTACGCACTTTCGCTATCTGCCACTTTGGCGAAGTATGCCTGAAATGGCCTATCTTATGGCATACATCTGTAATAAGACGAATTTCTCTCTCTGTGTCTTATCACTGAGAGCCCGTTGTCAGTTACTGCTTGATCTATTTTTATCAATAATGTCCTTTTTGTTTTATCTTATCGAATTTGCCCGTCAACATGGCTTTCCATCGTTTAGTATCGTTTTTCATTCAACTTTTAGCCTTTCTCACATAACCACTGTACAAACATTAATTGACACTTCTTGAATGCAATGTTGCGTAAATTGTTGCTAATTCTTGCACTTTCGGGGCATTATTTTTTTTCATTTTTGTAAGGTACGCTGGAAATTCCACGAGTTCTGATTGGTTAGTGTCGGGACAATGAGTGATCTGCATCCTTGGTTTATGCACTACATTGTGTCACAATCTGAATGATTGAGTTTAACTTACTAGCTATGGAATTTTCTCAGTCTGGTAACGGTATTTACTTTCTTACATTTTTTTGCACCTCGGTTAAAAAGAAACTAGCTAGATGCTGTGATGGTCATTTTTTTCATGGGATCCTGTTAACGAAGGTGTAAACTGGACTTTGTGTTTCTTGTAGTCTGTCCCGCGAACTGGACCCCTGAATCACCCTCCATGAAGCCGGATGTTGAAAAGGCGAAGGCGTACTTTGAGAAGGTCAACTAAGTAATCAGGATTCTGTCATTACTGCCAATGCCATTGCTAACATTTTTGGTGTTAGTTTCATTCACTCATTTTTTTTGCACGAAATAAAGATAATTATGCTGTTTCATGCTCTCCCTTTTTATCATGCAGCCGAAGCGGTGGGTGGCGACCCACTTGCTTATAACTGTGTACTTTGTCTATGATAATGTATTTAGCTCGCACTAGGGTGTTTGGTGAGTCCCTAACGCAACAAGGTGAAAGGATTTGTTGCAGGTAAAAGTTAATGGAGAGGCTAATGTAGATGTACTATGGCATGAAGGTGGGTAGAACCAGTTTTGGGTGTGTGTAAGCGGTGGCGTTATCTGTAGTGAAGAGGATTGATAGGTTTGGTTCCACCTTCAGATTTCATCGCCTCCGAGGGAATTGGTAACTGAGCAGTTTGAGTTTAACTTTTGGCTAAAAATGGGGCAGATCTGGCAGCATTTAATCGCCTTGTACACAGAGTATTTGTCCCGGTGTTTTGAAAACCGAGGTTAAGCTCCTTCTGACACCATGATTTGGAGGTGTTTCGCCGTTCAGCATTTCTGGAAATGCTTTAGCCAGATTATCGCACTTAAGTACCTAAAATACGCGGGTTCCGGTAAACGATTTTTCCTCGACATCCAGGTACGTGGTGCCAATTTTAAAGACTCCCTTCTTGTCGCTGCTGCGGTTATAACTGGTGTCCAACATCACATCAACTTTTTATCCGAAAGTTTTGGATTTACATTGGAGACGAATCATGTGACCTTATTGTTTTGCCTAAAGCTCCAAACTGATTGGTCCAAAATTTGCAGTGAGGTCAAATGGGAGAGCCTGGAAAGGTGTGCATAGGTAAGTGGACCAATTTTACCTTACTGACGCGCGCTTTACCTCGATGCCATCCTTGGAGGATAGAGGATCGAGTTTGGTCTAGTTGTCTCGGTTCTACCTATTTCAGATGAAGGACGTAATCCTACAGGGAAGCAATACCAGTTCCAATTATAGCCGTTCACCTATAAAACCTGCCTTTGCCATTTTCCATGACTTTAAATACTCCTAAGTGGGTGATAATTCATCCCAATTTGAGGCAAATTACATTATCAGACAACAAAGTGTATTCGCGTAGCATCACCACACAAATGTTCTCCCCTCTTCCACTTATGTGGAAATCGGTTGCTTGGAAAATTACAAACGTCGCATCACGAAACCCTTACCGCCTTCCCTCTCTGAAACTGCTCCAAAAATATTGTCATTTTGCCCTCCGCATACCAGTGCGATGGCGCCCACCCATTTCCCCTGACCACCATCACTTCCTAATGTCAGATCCGATTTTAACGTTGATCGTCAGTTCGTTATGCACATGACGATGAGAGAAAAGAGAAAGTCTACCCATCTCTCCCCTCCTCCCCATCTCGTCCACCCCTCCCCGCCCTGGAGGGTTAAATGTAAGTTGTTTTTGAACTAGGGTAGAGTCTCCCCCTCCTACGGTCGTCAAATTAATGAATTTAATAAATGCTGTAGTGTGAATGTACTGGGGAGAAACGATTTTGCATGTGGAATATATTCCGAATCGGCGGTTTGATGTTCCCTTTTTTCATCCCATACCTGGATGACCGAAAAATTTCTCATGGATGTAATCTCTCAAGATGGAATACAGTGTGGAATACAATGTGTGACACGCATTATTTGTCGTTTTACAATAACTGCTGCAAACAGGTTGGATTGACTCGGAGAACGCTTTTGATACTACTTGCTAATATTGGGCGAGGGTAATCGCTTGGCCTCTAAGATTTTGCTAATTCCAATGAGGTCTATAGTAAGGCAGCCATGGGAATAGCTTAATCCTCCGCTTTCAAATAAATTCAACTGTTTTAGCTTTGATGATAACTTAATGGTGCAGTCAACACTACTAAGGAAGTTGATTTACCGCCTTACCATTGCGTAATACTTGATATCCCTCAGAATCTTGGAGAATTTTACTATCCTACTAATCTATCTAGGAGCTGGCTCTCATCAGAGCCTTTTCGAGGAGCAACGTATGTGCCGATATTACACCACGCTGCCCCCGAGTTATCCTTGACGCTAAAAGGAGGCATCCAAGCCTCGCAGTAGAACCAATAGCACGATTAGAACGTCATGGCACCAGATTAGAGGTTAATGGCGCGCGGCAGCAGGGATCCTCTACTCAGGCTTCCGCTACTGCAAACCACGTGCATGTGCCTCCAAGCCCGCCAATACGGCTGGCTTATTTGTGCACCAAGCCGCCTAGCACGTGACGGCAGCCCCACACGTCAAAACGCGTTACTTGGTGTCCACTTGCGGGCGCAGTGTAAATAATGCGTCCGACGAGGACTGCCTGTAAAATATTTGGTGTTCCAATAGGTGGAGAGATAGACGGTAAAATGTTGGCTGCAGTTTAAGTTGTAACCTGTGATAGCGACTTTCAAGGTGCATGCTCAGGCGTTCAAATCACGGTAGGCAGGTGGCACTCTCACCGTACTCTCTCCCTCTTATCTGCCTTCCAGGCTTAAAAAGTTGATGGAACCTAATGGGTATGGTTCGTGCTTGCCTACTTGCGGTGCATCTAACATCACGTAAGCGGTGTCTGGACAAAAAATTTTGTCTGTGAACCTGAGTTATTTTAAAACATTGCTTTTACCGAAAGCAGGATGATTCGTCCGTTGTTCATTTTCGTCTCAGGGCGGTTAATGAGGCGACCAAGCATTCCACACATTGGTCAAATGCCCTCGAAACGAATACCAGGGCCAAAAGGCGGTTACTACCACAGTCAGGAGGAAATTGGAAACATTTCCACCTTTCAAGTGTTTCTACCACGACAGGAATATCTGACTTGCGTCCTATGCTCTAAATTGTCTAAAGACCAGAAGAGACTATGGGCTACACCTTAGCACCACCAACGATACGTTCCACCATTGCTATTAGATGTCTGGGCAAAATCTTGACACATCTGTCACCTACTACGTTAGGATCCCATCACATACCAATATGTAAAGGCTGTGGTCTCGACCAGACTTGAACAACCTCTAGTCTATAGAAAGAACTTAAAAAGACAAATATCGAAATAAGTATAAGCAACTTCAGAACAAATCAGTCGGACGCCTAGACATCCATGATTATTTACACTCATACCCGAGGTGTAATGAGTGCGCCATGAGGGTATGGAAAAACTAGGCCAATGCGCTTATTTACAGTGGTTAACTACGCTCCCTATTTGCCGTAAGACACCGATTGCGCGACACTTTGGCCGACCTCAGTGGGTTCCACTGATCATCTTCATCATTAAACCTGATCCTCAAAGATCTGTCATTTCTCTCCTCCCTCTTCGTCCAGGTGCACAATCTACCCCGCCTTCCACCTTCTTTCACCCAGGAAAAGGGAGGGGGTCGCAGGGCAGGGGAGGGGTGAGAGGGGGACTCTCCTATTCCTCTTCCCCTTCTTGAAAGCCCGCACTGACTGGCGGAATAGGACTCGATTCGAACGAATGCCCGTTGTAGTCACGATCCCACAAGTTACGGAGTTCGGCACCCGACAGTAGCCTTCGGGCACAAGCAACGAAGGCAAAGGAAGAAAATGTCTCAACGATCTGATGGGGAGCTACATGATTCGGAAGAACGTGTGGAAGCTTCAATCTTCAATCCTACTGGCAGTGTGTGGTAAATTAAGTCACTTAGCATCGGGGAGATACGTCCCTTGTGGGTGAGTGGTATATCCCCACTCGATTTATTAGCAATTGTGACAATAAGACATAAAGATTTAAAATATGAAATTGAAGGCGTCAATTGTATTTTTCCTTCTTATGCTTTTAAATCTGCTCATTTAAAACAAGAGACTTTTGGCTGTGGAAATTTAAAACTTCATTGTCACATTTGCTGGCGGTTGTGGTAATTTGACCTGGTAGTGGACGGATCTACACTAGAAGTCACGCAAGAGGGTTAACTGCAATCTCTACTGTGAAATTATTTTCTGGGATAGTTTCACTTTGAATGATATCAGCAATGGTAGCTGATTTGCAGTAAGCTGTTGTCTTGTTTATAAAGCGGCCATTGCTGTTTGTGTATATCGAAGCTCCGGTGCATTCGGCCTTACCATCACCAGAGCCTTAGATATCCAATTAAAATACACATTAGCAGACATAGGGGCTCAATAGAGTTTGAAAAGACAGTTTTCCCCCAGTGATCTCTTTGGTTGTCATTGTTTTTCACTCCAGAGGTGTCGTTCGATACCCCATATGCGTGGTTCCAAGTCGACATTTAAGATTTTTTCAATCATCTTGGCTATTTTTACCCACATACTGAGGATGTAGTAATTAAGGTCCTATCCGAAGCCATAAAAAGGCTCACAAATGGAGAAGAATGGTTCACTGTTAGCGTAGGAAAGGACTTGGAGTCTATAGGCATCGCTGAGAGGCCACCCGCCAAGACGGAAGCACAACCTGTAGAAATTGTTTGAGTCTAGTGGAAGCAAACTAAGCTTTTTGTGACGTGTGGAGACAATCGTATTCAGACTGTGCAGCTTATTTTCCTTCGCTCTTAAATACCTACTGCCTACTAATTAATGTATCTCCTCCAAATAATTAAAAACCACCACTTGTCCTGGCTTAATTGATATCGTGGTTTAAGATCGTATCCGTTCTTCCTTAAAAAACCTTGCATGTTGATGTGTTCAAGGATCCTAATATCAAGTTACTAAGACATCCACCGCTGGGTGGCATGGCCAAAATGGGGCTTGAAGCTAATTGGCTGCTATGTGCCTTTCACGTTGATCGTGACCAGCATAAACTTAGGGAAGCAAAGACCAAGGCCGTTGCCATAGGCAACAGGGATGAAAGCAGACGTTAAAACCCACCATACATCAGTCGGTAAAAATTTTTGGACTGAGTTCATGAAATTCTTCGATTGTATGGGTCATTCATGCATTCAGTGCCCAGTTAACCAATGGGACGATTTGATGTGTCAAAAAAATTCGCAGCAGAAATCAAGGCCGGTGGGGCGGTCCGCTCTTGCAGGATGTTTTTAAATACCAGCAACCACCTCGGCGCTCCTAATGGCCATTTTAATTCCTAGTCGGTTTCCGCATTATGTTACGTCGGAGCCTCAGAAGGCAATAAATCAATACAGCTGGCAAAAGGTGTAAGGCTTTGCTGCACAAAACGCTCAACCGCTCTCCTGAAACCAAAGAAGTCTCACGTTTACTTTTACTATTTTAGACGCGATTTGTTGCAAGCCCAATTGGTTTAAATGAATAAGAAAACCAAAGCTTCATGCATTCTAAACATTAAAGATATCTATAAAATACAGCAATTCTATGCAAAACATTGGCTGTATTTGTTTAAGCAAGATAAGTGCTGTGAGCTATATCAGCCCCCTCCACGAGCCGATCTTGCACCGCCTTACCTCAAAGATTGGTGCATTAGTAAAATGATATGAAAAAGAGTGACGGTAGCAAGAATACAGGAAGCGCTGCATCCTACGGCTGTTTGGTGCTGGCATACTTGATATGGAGTAGTTCAAAGACACCTGGTATAATTATTGGAAAAAAAACGTCAGGGTTTTAAAAACGCAAACACCTCAATCGGATGTGGACACAGCGACAAATGTGCAGGAGAACCACAAAAGTCAGCAAAAAACGGTGCATAAAGATGAAGACAAACACTAGTTAGCCTATAAGCTTAGAAGTTCCATAGTTTTCGCTATAAAAGCATTAAACCCTCAATGACAGCGGCTCGCAAAAGCCACTGGATTAATTACTTTTGAGATTTCTGGCTTACCTAACTTCGGAACTGAACTGAACTGGGTGTCGTATGGCTAATACCAACCTATAGATTCACCTTTAGAATTTCCAACTACATCTTATCATTTGACTACATGTTTCCGCTGTTTTACCTAACTTAAGCTTTTGTAAAATATACGTGTAAATGCAAGCACGTATGTTATTATTGTGGGATCTTGGCAATGTACCTGCTCTAATAAATGCCAAAAACAAGACATCCTAACGTTAATAACTTATTTACATTCTTAAAGACAAAACCAATCGTATTTATTTGTTATGCCGAACACTTCTTGCGCGACTAGTCTGAATCTTCGTTCTCGTGTGGACTCTTTTGTGATCGTGGGTACGTTTGGATTTCAGCTGAAGAGGCTCTGTCTGTATAAAAACTGGAAATTCATGGTAAATAATGGGATTCGATTGGTACAAATGATGTTTTAGACCTGTGCCTTGGCAATAATGTATGTTTCTAATTTAGCATTATCTGACAAGCGTAAAGGCTTTAGCTAACAGAACTGAATGCGAATCTCGCGCTCGCTATTTCTCAGTACGTTTGGCGGATAAGACCGGAACGTAGCTCGTGAGTTCCTGTCACATTTTCACGCAGTAATAGATTTAGTGTGCGTTTTTGTGCACCAACGGGTTTTTGCCATTTATTCGTATGTCTTTTCATGTCTTATGCATGCTAAAAGGCGCATTGTTTTCAATGTTGAGCGATTATGGGAGGGATTGATTCGATTTATTGTTTTTTTTTCGACAGTGGCTTATTTCAACGGGGATGGGATGTTGTGGCGAATGAGGTCTCATTTGTTGAAAAAGATGAATGGAGCCTACAATACATTTGGCTGCACTTGATGCTGAAGTTGGTGCGGAGCAAAATATTGCAAGTGTATGTTTCCAATATCGATAGCTGTGAAGCCATAATGACTAGACTAATCGATGCAATTGGAAGTTTCGTCGCTCCTCAGTGTGGCCTGTTCATTCACCTAAGACAGGCGGCTAGCGCGACTTTGTGCCTGGAGAACGTACATGAAAGACCGAGAACGGAATATGGATGCTACGCGAGTGAGTGCTTCCCTGTGGAACAGTATATTGGAATAGTTGAATGAAATGTTATCAACGCCCTGTAATAATTGGTTTTGCTTGTTTGTCTTGTCTCTTTTTAATCTAAGGTGTTCAGGTTTTGCCGCCTTTAACAACAACAATATGGCTTGAGGTGAAGCCGATATGAAGCAGCTGCGGATCAATTGGAAGCGTGGTTCTATTATGTGGCTTTATGTGTAAATATGAGTCTTCATGCGATTCACTGTAGCAATTGATAATCATTTGGCTAGCGCCATAGGCGTTTTCCATGACGTGAGTGAGTAAATGGGGTGATTTATTGCCTGGGCGTGACTAATTTGTGAGAGAAACCGATAATTCTTAATGACAGCAGATATCACTTGCTTCCGTATGTTCTTTGAGGGGAGAGGACGCCGGGGGCCCTGCAGCACGTATGTATGAAGTAGTGATGGAAACATCCCATTGTATGACCATTTGACGGTTGCGTCATGTTTTGTTTCAACAGACACAGAAGTGCTTTGATTTCGTTGATTCGCACTTAGTTATTGTTGGCGGTACAGGTGATTAGTATATGGGAAAGTAGGGTGTACGCTTGTTGCTCCAATCACGCTGTTGAGTGTGCCATGAATTATCGAAGGAGTGATACACTACTGCTTAGCAAGATGGCCCTGACCACTTTGCGCAGTGGCGTGCATGCCAAGAAGGCGAGAGAGGGGTTAGGCTACACAGTGGTTGAGCGAACTCCAAATTCCTCCTCTTCCTTCCCCGAGGTGATCCGAATGTTGTTGTAATGTCACTCCGGCATGCGGTACCGTTGGACAAATGTAGTTGCTATTGTCGCCGCATCTGTTGGTGTGGGCGTGTCAGCCATCATCCTGTTAAACAGAGACTGCATTTTGATAGAGGATAGGGGAGTTGTGTCGCCGGTAGGTGACATTGTTTGCTACTGTGTAAACTGAGAGTAAATTAGCCGATTACACGAGAACATCTTTAAAGGCTTGCTTTTTTGTACCCTCAAGAGGACACTCGGTGAAAAGAAGATTTGAATGATGCGATGAGGGAACTCTCTAGGCAGGGGAAGGAGATGAGTTTGTTGAATGCCTCCTGATGGCATTCATTAGTCTACCGCAGTCATTTGTATCATTGCTTGATTTCGCGTTGGCCTGCCGGCCTCTCAACTGCCTCGTTGAGGTAGCATTAAAACCCACCTCTGTCTAAAGAAAGGAGAAATAACTCGAAATGCTTTTCCATAAGGCTGGACTTGCATCAAGTGCTTGTCAGAACGAAAGTGAGGTGGTTTGGGTGCAAATAAAAGCAGCAAATGCCTTTCGGAGTACAAAGTATGTGTTGTCGAGGCTGGTATGGAAGATAAATTGAAGGTATAAAGTATGAGCTGAAGATGCTGAAGCGCAGGCTGTGTAATGTTGTTAATAGGACTGAAGGCAAAGTATTTTGTTGAAGGTATTGCTTCATGGTGGGGAAGAGTTGTCCTACGTAAGACAAGGACGACGGCGACAACCTCGCTGATGAGGCCCCATGGCAATGCAGCAAATGTGGTGAGAGTTAAGTGGTTTAAATTCTCCATCTGGAAGTAAACTGGAAAAGTAGTTGAGTATTTATATCGTGGGTAGTAAATGTCAGATGTTGTAGGGAAATGCAAGCATAGTAAGTAGAAAGGATTTTGAGAATGTCATATTGTCACGCTGAAGGGCTGCGGAGGCAAAGAAAATGGGGTTAATAAAAGTTAGACGTCGGATATATGGGATGAGAGTTGGTAGGGTTTTAAAGTGGGGATTTTAATGTATAGAAATAAAAACTCCCAGTTTTAGAGCTATTTGCTGTGAAGGTGCTGTAGGGGAATTGGAAAGTAGTAAATAAAAGTGGAAGACTGAAAAGATGCGGCAGAGGTAGGAAGGATTAAAGAATGTGTGGGTTAAAAGATAACATTGAATCGTTTTTGGGTCAGCATAGGAAAGGAATTGTGAGACTATCTTTTAAGTAATAAATAAGTAAATGAGTTATGGTAATTTGACGTGCTTGAAAGGAGGGAGGAGGGAAGGGGAAGAAAGGGGGAAAGTTCATCCTCTTGACCGCATATTCCAAAGACAGCGTTCCCCTTCCGCATCTCTGATTAAACTGTAATTTTACCATAGGTAAGTAGGGAAGTTTTAGCAGACAAACTGTAACTGTTCAATGTATATTTTCTTAAGACTTGGATTTAAGTGGAATGCAGGAATCAAGTGATGTTAGGGAAGACATCATTCCTTATTTACCAACAGCATTCTGGCTTGGAGAGAGTTGGACAAAGTGCTGCCCAATCTGCGCGCCTGCGCAAGTCTGCGTGTTTACCAACATTAGAGAAGCTAAGCAACGTCCTTCTTGAAAAACACGCAGGAATTAAATACGCAACGACGATGTAGGCTGCTTCAGTTTGTCGATCCCGAGGACTCTTTGCAAAGCACTTTTTGAGGTTCAGAATGTTTGCCTCTTCTAGTTCACGTCGTGGCAGCCTGCATAAATGACTGATTACAATTCTCTCTTGTGGTTTCGTGTCGTTGACCAAGTTCGCTGACACCACGTCCTTTTCCAGCGACCTTACCATAAGGCTCTCTCTCGCTAAAAGCAACCAAACAACCAAACATGCATTCGATTTTTGGTAGAAAGTTGAAAACTCTCCCATATTGTAAGTGAACTTAGCAAATGGCCTAACCGATCACGAAAGTCTTTTAAAACCATGAATTGTTATTGGGAGAGGTTAAAGGTTGGACAAGTTACTCAATTACCAGGGGATTTCCTCAAAACTGTAACTTGTAGAAGGGAAAGGAGGTAGGAATTGAGGTACGACCTGGTGAGGTCTGATAGGATAATTATCAACTGAAGTAGAGGTATCCCTATAGACTGGAAGGTTCAATTTTCCAATGCTAACATTGCGTTTCTCACCGAAAGCATTCATAGTTATTGAAAGGATGTGTGGTAGGCGTAGGTAGGCTAGCAAGTCTACAGTACTTACAGGACGTCAACCTTTTTGGACAGGAAAAGTGAATGCTAATGCAAGTTCTCAGAGGGCGATGTCCACTATGAAGCAATCACTCTTCACACAAATATCAGTTGCAGGTAAAGAAAAAGGGTTTCGTTATTTATTAGGTGGGAAGACCTTTGAGCAAAACCTATTATGCAATCCATGAAGTTTGTAGGATGTTTTATTTATTTATTTATTTCACCAGATATTAAGGTCAAGTGACATTGATTGACAGGCAGTTGACCGCGTAAAATTAAGTTGCCGATTTTTCACAGTGCAAGAAATTAATCTAAGGCAATCCTTTGAAGTCCAGGAAACCGCACCAAAACTGTATTAATTAATGTACTCCAAATTGCTGAGTCGCCTCAATGCGCACTTCTGCATGACTGATAGGTGAGTTTATAAGAAAGGCCCTGTTGATTTTGCCCTGTAGATTTGGGATCACCTGCTTGGCATACCACTGTGGTACACTACTGCCTTCAATTTAAGTAATGTATCGGGGAATTAAGGCGACTCTTGAGAACATAACTTGACCAGGGCAAGTTATGAGCAGATGGCACCTAGTTTTGCCTTCCTTAAAGTGTTTTGATGATGAAGTTCCATCACGGGTTGTGCTACAAGCATTCAATTCTAGGTGTTACAAATTATAAGGGACTGAATCTTGCAGACGGCATTGTTTTGAATGACCTGATGCGACCGTGTATTGGCACGGCTCCTATCGCTTGTGTCAGGGTATTGTTTATTCATGGTGCATTTAAGTGCACTTCGACAATTCAGAGACCTTCTGACCTCTTTCTTCCCACTGTTTAGTCAAGTTCAAGAAGCTCCAGACGCTCGCGATGTAACATTTACACTTTTCATTTGCCCCCTTTCTTCACCTGTGGCTCCTCTCATTCCTTTTCCCCTCCTCCATATTGAACCGGACACCTCTCAGTGGTGTTGGGACAGAAGAGTGTTTCAACGCCCAAAGTGCATACAATACAGGGGATGGAATACGGAGGCACAAGTCAAAGAGCGAGAGTCTACATTACGCAGCTCATCGAATTGTCAATAACTCTCACGACAGATGGAGACGATTCGTCTCACTTGTCGTCAGGAATTCAAGTTACCATTGCAGGACCTATGTAATGGAGCAGTTGCGACTCCAACACCAACAAGCTCCAAAATAGTCGAATTCAAGTCAAATGAATATTCAAAGTGTGCACCTTTCAATGGCGGAATTCGATGTTTTAGCTCACCTACCACTTCAGCCAAGAGCTTTTGAAAATAAAAGTGCAGATCGTCAGGTAAATATCATTAGTCTCTCAACCTAGAAAATTAGGTTGGAAGAGGCTGTAATAACACTGAAAGCGCTCATTTCCAGTAGTAATCATATGACTATCAGGCCATCCATAGGAGAATTCCAAAATTGGCAATCATTTTATGTATAAAAGTGAGTGCTGCGTAGCAAAATTTTCTCCTTACAAGTTATTCTGTGTTCTACTATGGTGATAGATTTGACGAAGTGATGCGTTCAATCCCGACCCGCTAGGTCGAGACGCAGAGCAGTGCAACCGAAGGTGTAAAACAAAGCATCGACTGGATAGCTCTATCCAAAGGCCGTTGAAGCTCTAAAACTTGACCCGAGCCATCTTCATATGATTAGCTTTAAGGTTAAGTGAAACCTCGTTGAGGACGATGGAGTGTTCCTCAGGCGCCATAAGTAGAATCGTGTAGCTGTGATGACTCCTTCTCCATACATTGTCCACCATGGAGGAGGAGGTGGCATGAGGCACATTATCGCCAGCAGAGCTGGATTTGCACGCACCAGACCCGTTATGTTTAGCAGAAATTTGATATATTCCATTGCCATTAAGGGGACTGGCGCTATTGAAAGCCAAACGCCTCGTCCACCATTTCGATGGTGCTTAACTTAGCACCATAAGAAGGAGTGGAAAAAAGGGATGGCTAAATGAACCTCAGTTTTAATGAACTGATAAAGGCACACATTGAGGAGAACGTCACCTAGTTCACAAGTGGCATAGGGTATAATTGAAACAAAGAAGGCTTAATTTGAAGCATCTAGTTAGGCCAAGCCTGTTGCTGATGCTTCACTGGCAACATCTACCATTGTACAGTTGATAATAGAGTCAGGACATGCATTCATTTAACAGCCTCGATCCCGTCTTTATTCCCACTGCAACAAATTGACTTCAACTAAAGGAAGATGACCCGTCCCTCTCTTTAACGGGTATATTGGAGAGGGTTTTGCAGACATTGCCGGTTCTAGAGTAGAGAGCAATCTATATGGTGCATTTAATTCATGCATATCCTCCACTGATGCTGACATCTTCGTGTCTAGCAGACTGAAGTTGTAATTGAAACACGAAGTCAAACTCACATGCCCCTTTTCTTCTACCTCTTATTGGGTTAACACTGGGCACAGGAGGTTGCGCTGTGACACCCTGATATGAGTATGCAAATGGAGGTTTGGTTGTCGGGACAATGTTGAATGCCATCTGACACGTCGTCTTGTTGACCCGAAATCATTTGGTGAGTAATGTTTTGTAAGGTCACAGGATGCTATTAATGGGCTTTAATTAGGCTGCGTAGTTGTCTAATACCACGCGACAGCCACACGGCATGACATCTTACCGCCAATTTAAAAGGAAATCACGTTTGAGGCTTACGAGCTAAACAGTGGCAACATAGGCTTGGCCGATGTGCCAAGCAACTGCTGCAAGTGATGAAGTAGGTAAATTGGAGAGAAATTCACTTGCGCATGCGCAAGTTGCGTTCTGCAAAGCGGCACTGTGAAGGTCAGCGCTGTGTGTGGAAAGAAGGGAGAGTGGAGAATCGGTGTACTACTTCACAGCAATTCGATACTTTTTACAGTGAGAGTAAACTGCGACGTGCAGTACATTGAGTGCTTCGCTGATTAGTTAAACTGGATTACTGATCTGTCAGTTGATAGTGCATGGCAACCCTGAAGGCGGACGGCCCTCTGTGATTTACACCTGTGGTTGCAGGTATGGACGCGAGCGCGATATGCATGTGTAGGCACAAGGTGGAGTTATCCTAAAGCTCCAGTTGGCCTGTGTGACGAGATGGAGTGTAGAAGGAGACTTCGCTGTGCGAAGAAAGTGGAGTAGACTGGAGCGAACTAGAGCACGTGAGAACAGTGCGGTTTAGAAGAAGCGAAAGCAAAATAAATGCTGAGGGAATGAGTTACTGTCATGTTTCGCTGCTGTTGGGTGATATGGGCCTCATTCCATGTACTAGTGCTCCTATATCTTCCTCACGTACTGTTACACTCAGATGCGTGCAAGCATCTTCAGTCGGTCTAATAAGACCACTGTTTTCATTTAAGCTTGCTTAGTTTAAGGACTCTTTGTTTGACTCTCTGCTTGGGTTAATGAATTTGTGAAACCTTTGATAAATAAGCCTGAGTTACTTGAGCTCTAATTGGCATTAGTATGGTGGTAAGGACTGTTGAAGGCGTTGGATGTGGGTCTGCCTTACTCTACATAGAAAGCGTTAAGTCCTTTCAATTTTCCCTGCTGCTTATCCTCACGCTGTCATTTCTTGTCACTACAAACACTGGGGGCTTAGTCGACATGTGGAATGGCATTATGCATAAATTTAATGGATATATGCCTCTCCTTATAGAACATTCATGTTCAATACCTAGGTGTCAACGGGAAGCACAAGAATTAGCCCCATTAATAAACGCTGAAGCAATACATTACCAATGTTTAAATACAAGGTTGCTTTATTTGTCATACCACATAGTATGTGACGTTTCATGCAAAGCAGTGCCTGTAATGCGATATAGCGTAAACTAGGGCGATCCACTTCTAGATTTGAAGATGAGGCGACACTTGGAAATAAATGGAGAAGAGACGTTTGTGTAGTAGCCTATTTGAAGACAACATAGGATGGAATGCAAATAAATAAGAATTGTTACTAAATATGGGTGGATGCATATGATTAGTGGTAGATTTTATGTCAAGAATGTTCATAAAACTTAATCATTTGATCACATGCGTTGAATGGGATGCATCGCGTAAAAATTAAAACAGAAATAAATGCAAATGATGTTTGTAATTTGCAAAATGCAAGTCATTTGCAGATCGTGTATTTTTTGAGTTAAGCAGTTCGCTTAATATTTTCAGGATCGTTGACGGTAACTGCTTTCTATCTCGTCGGTATATTGGACGCGTTACCATGGATATGGCAAAAGTGGGCCACACAATCGAAGACTCACCTCACTTACAGGGGATCATTTGTTGAAAACGACATTGCGGGATATGAATTCCACAAAAATGTTTCGTGTCTGGTTGAAGCACAATTTGCTAAGCATGTGCACTTTAGCTGCCGATTCGGAGTCAGAATTCCACCTTTGGTATTGCTTTACACATACCTCAGACAGGAATGAATTGCATTTTATTGTTTCTTATCATGCTTCTCACACATAAGTTAACAACAGCCTTTTTACTAGACAAGTCGACTTTACTCCTTTGTTTCCAGCATTATAATTACTAATGTGCAGTAAAATTGCTTCACACGAGTTGCTATAATGCCCATGAATATAAACTACGTTAAGAATATTAGTCAATTCAAGTTACTTAACAGCTACAGGGTTGTGGTTGTGAGTCTTCGAGGCAAAGGGAGAAAAGAATTTAATTATAAAAAGGGTTGCTCACTGTGTTCCACCATCACACAAAGTATCTCAATGATAGTAGATTTCCACTGGTGACATCGGTCAGTGCATGCATAAGGCAAATCAGTCCAAGTACGCTGTGCTTTAGGCTTTTCCCACTTTGATCTGGAACTGATCCAAGTAGGACCCCGAATGCTGGCTCGATACAGTACCAAGAAAGGCAAGTCTTCTGTTAAGCCACATCATTTTGACTTACTGCTCTACAAAGAGTGCGATATGATGAAATTGGCGGGGCGGGTGCGAATATTAACTGCACCATGTTTTTACTCTTACATAGAAGTACTTATGATTAGGCACCAAACGTTGGGTTGCTTCTGTTCCAGTGAAGTGCAATCCAATTCTAAGACATTTAAAATTTGGAAATGATCTCAATGTTATGCATATGATTTCGTTACGAAAACTGCAATAGCATAGGCACATAGCTGTGATCTATTTACTTGGTTTTTATTTACAATCATCTGATTTCTTACTCAGCTTTTTCTTTTATCCCTGATAGCTGCAAAATTTTAGTGTTGAACAATAAAATTTTGGACATGGCCGATAGGTGAATTCTTTTTTGGCAAAGAATGCTGGAATAGCACTAACTTGTAGAGTTGCGCCATGTTCTGATCCAGAGTCGACCAGAATGGCATAGCGGCCTATTCCATTTGGTACTAACTTACAACCGTGCTCGTATTTAACTGCAAAATATTAAACTTTGGCCGATAATAAGAGCGCCTAAATTGGCACGGAAACACTCAAACAATCGGATTCCTCTGTGACTAGAATAGATTTAACCGAAAAGTCAGTTGATTGTTTTATTCCATAAATGCTTTCAGCAAGAGTTCAGGGCGAAACGCTTTTCTCTCCCTTTTGATCCCCAATTGATCAGAAATTAAAATCGGCATCCCGCTTCCTTCTGCAATTGCTTGCGGCATTCCTCTTCATAAGGTCTGACCATCTTAGTGTGCCCGATGTGTAGAGAGCCCATTTTGGCAAAGCAAGTTGCATTAGCACAAGACTCTGTAATTTTGATTCCAGAATCGATTAAAATTAAGATTTAGTTGAAGGTTTAGTTTAAAGGTTCTCACTTTACAATACCACAATTTTTAAGGGTAAAGAGCGGTTAAGTAACAAATGTACATCAATAGGGTCTTCTTCACCTACTCTTATGAAAACAGAAACTGGGCATTTATACGACTTTGGCTACTTGTGGCTATCGCAGTGTCCATTTCGATCAAGAATGGATCAGAATTGGGACGTAGAGTCTTTTGTGATTCTGCCATTGCTTGTTGTGCCTTCCGTGTTAACTATTACCACGATGTGGGGATCAACGGGAAGGGCCAACTGTGGAAAAGGAGACGGGGCCGAGAATGGGTACACTGCCTAGTTTAAATGGCAGTTTTGCTCCTGAAGAAATCAGAACAAGGAGTCAAGATCTTCTATGGTCCTGCAATTGATTAAAAAAGCAGTGTCCGGGTTGAACAGAGTAAACGATGTGTAAGCAGCATTTATTGGTAGAGGAATCGAAGAGAACTAAGGCGTATTTTAGCAGTCAAATTTAGAAATAAAAGCTGAATAAAATTTGCCATGATAGTGCCAAATAATGTCAATTTGGGTGTCCCTCGCCAAAAAGGAACATATTGTGATGTACGAACATAAGATCACGGGCCCAATATTACAGTCATATGGTTTTAATTTCCACAAGTATTAATTAATATTTAAAATCGAGACCCTTTTTACTTATACGAGTCCTTCAAACTGTCAATTGAGGCGTTGTTTCTGTTGAGAGAGCCTGTTGTGATACAGCGACGTAGGAGCACGTTTACCGACCTTTCACAGGCCACGTGTCCACCATTCATCTCGATATAACTGGAGATAATCGGCCTCACAGTGAACTGAGGTGTAGATCTTGTTTTTGCTGCCACCTTAGGTGAAGGCTTTTTCATCGTCCTTTGCTCATTTCGTGACATTCTGTTGACCTACGGAGGCAATTTATCAGCTACGATATGCTTCTAGCGAGCCACTTTCATAAACCCATTTTTATTTTGCACATTTTCGGGTTCTTATGCAGCGCATTACCATTCATTCCCCTTTTTATTCCTGCATTTTCCTGGCTCAGCACAGCCACCAGCGGCGATCTACAAATAGGATGCTCTCAAAATACTCTAGCACAACGGAGCGCTTACCATAGAAAATCGCTTTACTCTTGGTGCGACTCATATTTCTCCATGCCAGTTCTAAAATGCGCCCGTATGCGATTTACAAATTTAAATGTCTCATGGGAATTATTCAGGTGTTGCAATTTTTTGTTTTAAAATATCTTGACCTTATTACCATGTTTTTGGGTTTGCTGAGAAGGAAATCCTTTATAAAATGTACTTTGTTTAGAGAATTGTACGAAATCCCACTGACATAATGCAAACCTGTCAGATCGATGCAAGACGCTCCACATTCTTCCTTGTGTGGTGTGGATACATGAACCGCCATAGAATAGCAAATAAGCAGCATGAGCTCCTACAGCTATTTTTTTTACTTCCGGTAGCTGTTGCTTCTGTTTGTAGTCGAATTGTGCCGCCAACATTCTCCAACGCGTCGAATGCTTTGGTCGTTTATCCTTATCATATGCCGAGTAGCACTATGCCCGTCAACCTCTCCCGCTCCTCCAAAGCGCATTGCATTGTACGAGGAGAACAAAACTGGGGACGATGCAATTTGAACCGACAAGACGAATTTCTCAGATTGTGATGAAAGAACGATTTTTCCGTTTTATGGAAAGCGCATATTTTGGAAATATATCATTGTAAATAACCGCACTTTGACGCTGCATGAGAGTGACTAAAATGATCATCAAATTCTTCTCCATTCGGGTTTTATATCACTTAATTAAAAACACCGCAATGCATCATTCGCGAGTGGTAAAAATCTACGAGCAAACATTTGTGGCTTTCATTAGAATGGGTGCAATAAGTTACGAATAATATTCTTAGTCTATTCTTGGATTTATGTGTTCTGGTGTTCATCACCAGCCAAGATCCTTCATTGCACCAATTTCTTAGAAAGGGGACTACTTTTTTACCAGTATCGCTATAAATTTTTCTAGAACATGCATGATTTGGGCAAGCACATTTCCGTAATTTTAAGAGGGCGATTTGGCCAATTTACAGACGATATTATTAGCCAGTTCTATTTAATATGCATTCGACTAACTAACAATATTCAACTTTTCAAGTTTTACTTGTCTACAAATGTAGGACTTTAGGCACAGGTATTGCAATACTCCTTATGTCAGCAGACTTTGTTTGAACAAAGCACATTATGATTAAATGATGCACGAAAGTACGCATAGCTTATAAACTTTTATTCTACCGTTAGTTGCGACATCGACATTGCGAAGGCTCATCCTTACAAAGTGGCTGGTTGCCGAGCCATTTGGTGGGTGGTCATCGACCCAAACCTCATTGCTGGCCACGCCTTTTCATGATTCCAACATCAGTGTGTTTGTTGATCAAGCATTCAGGTGCAGGCTTAGAATCAAAGCATTTTTACTTTCGCCTAATCAATAGTATTTAAATAATTCGAGTCAAATTTGTAGCGAACTCAAAAGAAGAGCTCTCGAGCTGTGCAATAACCAAATGCATTTACCAACGACATTGACTGCTTCTGTTAGGTATTGGAGAAGACTTTTATCCACTGTATTGGGTATTTGCTTATTCGTTTATCACTCTTCATTTTTCTCATGGCTCGCACTTCTTTGGTTTTCCACAGTGAGATCTTTATTTCATTGTGGCTTTCAGACTGCTAGAAAATTCAGAACTGGTTAAGCATTACGTTCTATCCTCTTTCGCCTCATGCGGCCTCCATAAATTAACTAAAATCTACAGATTCTCCGTTTTGCACACGTTATTCAATCATGCCTCTTTCATTCGTGTAAATGTGAAGAAATGGGAAAGGGTTGTACACATCCATGCATGCAAACATTAAAGGCTATTTTACCACGGAGATGGTCAATCGAATTTTTAGTATCTTTGGTGCAAGTAGGGAACTAAACTAGTGATAAGCGGCCACTATTTTAAATTCAAAACTACTGAAGGACTTAAATGAACAAAGAAGGGATTTTGAGGGCTAAATTTCGCTCCTAATTTCGTATCACTTACCAATACTTAAGATTATTTAAAAAAACACAAAATTGGATCAGTTTAGAAAGCTGACATTAGTGTTAAATTATCCCTGATCTTCTTGAGTGATGCCTCAAGTTGCGTTGATTAAAATTACCTTTATTATTGAGAGCCGACAGATCTTGAGTTGAAACAAGCCACCATTCTATAGCAGCACAGTTTTGGATCTACATGCTTACATTATAGTCCGACTAAAATGCCAAGTTCAGCCGCTGTTGTCTACATGAAAATTTGGCTGCCAGGTGATTTCACCATATTTGTAGAACACTCTTGAGACATCGAAGGCACCATCGTAGTGAAGTTTTGCTGACTATGCAACTAGAATTGAATCATTTTACATTGTTCCGCAGCAATGGAATCGGCATAGCACACTTCCCAGCCGTTGCTAGCATGCAAGTAGCTATAGGCCAATCGAAGGTCGCAACTCAATTTTACCTTACCCCTTTAATCTTTAGAATGTTATTGCTAACATTTCTTATCCGAAGTTCGTTGTGTCTGTTTAAAGCACATGACTGTCGAAGTTTTGGGTCATTAAATCAACCAAACAGTATAATTTGCACGCTACAGTCCATAAGCCATTTCCGTTAACTGCGCATGTTTTGGTGACTAAAAAAATTATGCAAAAGGAGTTTACAATGAATACTTTATTACTGGTGAATAAAACAGAGCAGACAAAGTAATAATTTGGCCTACAGAAACGAAACAATCGGAGTGAAATGCACAAATCATAGCTAGTTGATCTCTTCTCATCCTCTAGTACGAAATGTAAGTTCTTCTTTACGAATGTGCCTGAATTACTTCACTTTCGATGCAGTTGATACAAAGCGATTGAAATTTCGCAGTTAATGACAAGACAGCTTGCAGATTTCTTCTTGTCACTGAAATGCTAGCAAGTAAGTGGCAATGCTGACACATTGCTTTGGTGCGACGTATTTAAGTGTTTCTAAAAAAGTGATAAGTGTTCATTTTATGCATAAATCATAAAAATGAACCCTATATTACTGACTGCACTGCAAATAACAATGATGAGCATTATATTGTTACGAGTTTTTCAAGGAAGGTGTCAGGGCATTTAATGCTCTTCAAAACGCGCTAAGTGCACGCAAATACTTGCGAATTCTTTAATTTGTGTGGTCTTGTGCCTACATCTTAGAGGCATGATTTCCTGAATACCCTGTAATCTATTGGTCAAATTGCTTATTTGCAAATCATAAAATGTTTCACTGTCCTTAAAGTAGAACTCCCAATTAGTTTTACCATGTTACTGCAAAATCACCAGTAGAGATGAGTCCAGTTGTGTTGAATTTTTAGTTCTTTTATGTCCTCATACTGCTTGAATTCATCCCAAAAATCTCAAGTGCCAAAGAGAAGAAATGTGAAGGGATCTCGTGAACCACGGGCACTTCTGAATTGGTGGATTAGGTGAGATTGTGCCAGCATCATTAATGCACATGCGTTTGACGCTATCCTTTTCATATGTATCAATCAGTCTCCTGACTTCAGGCAAATGTACGGAGAAAAGATGCAAATATCTAGGCATGCTTGAGGTACGAGAAATCGAAGAATCTAGCCCCTAGCACTTGTTGCTATGATGAAGGATTTCATAAATTTAAATTAATTATTGTAGACGGATGGTAAGAGAAACTTCCAAAAACCCTGATTATTTGCAAAATTCTTATTTGATCAAATGAGATTGTAAAAGTTAAACTTATTCTGTTAGAAAAAGGCCACAACATTGATCCGTTGTTCGTAGTCAATCAGCGCTTTTCTCATGGCTTGAGCTGTTAGTGTCCTGCGTTATCCTGACAGATGTGCAGACGGCGACGGCTATTCACGGTAGACGAGTATTTGATCTGCATACCGATATCAGCACATTTCTTTTACCTTGGAGACAAATGACGCTGAATTTCCTTTGCACTACTCACAGAATGCAAGGAATACTAAGTGTGAAATCCACTGTCATTTTTGTGCCAATTCGTGAGTTCAGAGTTATAGATGGCATCGACTAATCAGTAAGTCCATCCTCGAATATTCCATCGCCTGCAACCAATATTTACCTTTGACTTTTTATCATTTCTATGACCCAGAACTTTCTAGCCGAAATTTGCCAAAATTTTAGTAAACAAACGTGATCTCTCCATTTTTACATGCTCAAGAAAAGGAAAATCTGATGCTACTTGTACTGTCGTAAACACTGATGCAAACTCACAATAGCGCGTGTATTTACTATTAATGAAGATTTATTTACACTTAGTTACATTCTGGCTAATCAGAGAATTATAAAACAAATTGGCGGTTTGTCACTGTACGCAGCATAACCACTTTGTTTTCCCATCGCCGTTTTGGTCAAATGCAGTCTGACTGGTGAAGCATGTTTGCTAAAAACCCATATCAACTGAATCACAGATAGAGCGGAATCACTAGGCATATCAGGAGATGACAAGAGGTTTCAGGGACTGCTAGGACTCCTTGTTCTTCACTTCTTGCACATGCGTTTTAAAAGTTGTCTTACATTTATGACCATTTACTTAGTGAATTATTGTGAGGAATCACTACCCCTTTGCAACTTATATGGTTATTTTCTAGAGATTCATTTTCAAGCATTACTGAATCCTTAACACCTTGCGGGGTCTGATTAGAACTGTTCCCTTTGTAGAGGCCAATAGACACCAAAAACCGAGACTTATCGTTAATGCCGCAAACTTATCCATCACCCTCTGGTGCTATTGGTGCTAGCAATGCTTTCCATCCCACGCAAGACATCAGACACTTCTATGCAAAATAAGCAAATACTGATTATTCAACACCTGAGTGTGGACCAACTATGCTTTGTGGAGAAAACATAGAAGATTGAAAACTAAACGCGATAGAGTTTGACTAAGAGTCATAATGTTATCCAAAGCTAAGCCATCCTGAAAACTTCTTAGGCAGGCACAAATTTTAGAAGGGTTAGTTGATTTTGGCTGTAGAGTTATTTCTGCCCTTAAAAAGTGCTTTTTAGAGGCGGTTAACCATGCCCGCAATTGGGATTTTAACGTGGTGCGCACACACATCACATGGCTAAGAAGCATGCACCCACGTGTTAGCCGATGTCACATAAGTCCACATGGGCATATTTGCAAGTACACCTGATAGCCTCCATCTTTCCTAAATAATCCTTTTCATTTCTCCTTCTCACTAAACGTCTTTATCTCTCTTTTGATATGACTTAAATGCAGAGTTAGTTGCTGACTTGAGATCCGCATTCACCACTGATTAACATAAGGTGAAACTGACAACTGTCTTCTTTCACATACGTTCTATTTTTTTTGTGTTCGTAGCATTCCTCAACATCCCTCAACGCCTTTCATCTTCTTTGATTGTCGCTTGATTTATAGCGAATTGTTCAAGTTTGTTGGATGATTTTGCCACACGTTCGTGCACAGCAACATTTGGTTCTCAGTGTTCTTATGAAATATCTCGCTTAACATCTTCGGCCGCCTACAAAAGCTTTTATTCCCTCGAATTAGTCTGACTGTGTGATAAATTCGGCTTCATTAAATGGGCATGCTCTCACAAGGTAGTAAACGAAGACTGACAAAGAGGCAGATGTTCCAACACGAGCTTTACAAATGTGCGAATGGCTTCGTATCAGTCAGCCTTGCAGCCGGGTAATCAATTCGCTGATTCGAAGACCAGGACGGTCGACCTAATCGGCCAACGTGCGTGTGTTCGCCCGTCATTGGCCAATGACGACTAGGCTGGAGCGCATGTCGGACTTGGATCTGAGTGCTAGTGCATTTCTGAATGACTTTCAATGACTCTTTTGGCCATGTCACGCGTACATTCTAATGGTTTACTAACGATATGCCCAGGGTGACTGCTATTGTTGTTTTTGTAGCAATTTGTTGCTATTAGCTATTGAACTTAGCTATTGCAATGAACAGTAAATCAGGCGCCAGTGATCTGGTATGAGGCGATTTCTGGTAGGTTGGTAAAGGCAGCCGCTAAAGCAAAATGGTTTTGGAACCTTAGAAAGAATGCCTTTCACGATTTTAGACAACACTGACATTATAATATAACGTTAAATGATCTCACAATCACTGTCAATACACCATCCAATGATTTTATTTGTAGCTTAATGTTGTGCCGAATGTATTTGCAAGATTGAACCCATTTAGGACTGGATTAAAATGTCAGACTTTGTATTTATAATTGCAGAAATGTTTAGTGTGACTGGTCTCTTAATTGTTAAGGGCAGAAGATTAATATAGTCTGCAGTGATTTAAATGGCAAGTTTGAACTGTAACATTCAGAGTAGGTGAAATGGTCTGTAATTTGCGCAGATTAGGGATGTGAAAGCGAATATGGTTGCAGGGCGAAGGATTAGGAGACAGACTCGCCAGTCGTGATAACTAAGGGCGTCGTAAAACGGATCCCCTCGTCATGCCGCTTGCGGGAGGCCGAGTGGACCTGCCATTAATTTTTCCTGCAGAAGTCTGGCTTGAAGGGCTTCTCGGAGGCGGCGGCGGCTTTTCCCTGCGGTCTCTTCCAACACCTGTATGTCAATTAGTTGTTAATATTGCCTGAAGGGCTAATTTAGAGAGTCTCATTAGGCACCCCCGACTTGCGGTATGCTGTAGACAGTATGGGAGGGGATCATGAGGTTAGGCTTGGAAATCATCTTAGTAGCATCAAGAGGCTCTTTTGATAAAGTTCATTCGAGTGCAAGTGATTGTGCAATATTCGATAAAACGAGTAGAAAGACTCACCTCTTTCCAAAGGTAGTGTAGTTACGTTTACTGTCCTACTGAAATCATTAGCGTATCTATGCTTAAAAATCAGGCCCCTTTGCGTGAGTGCTCTGACAGCTACAGAAATGGTTTGTCTTGGCTTCAAGCCTGTGACGACATAGGTTAGAACTGGAGGAAGATGAATATCATTTCGCTGTCCTTTGTCGAGATAACAACTGACAATATAGCCAATAATATGGCCGTAGGGTTTAAGCGGCGGAGACCACCTCACCCGCACCGAGGAAGAGTTGAGTGCCTTCGCATTTACTTTCCGCGGAACGCTAGGACCTGTGCAAACGAAAAAGTTGATTTGTCATTACTGTTAGGAGATAGACGGAAACTTATTCGTCTCAGTGTGCTCTTACTTCTCTATAAATAAACGCGGATGATTGTGGAGTGGACAAGCGCCAGAGTGAAGGAACTAATGACCAGGGTAATACTGAAAATACAAATCCTCACGTTTTGCTTTAAGTGCTGATGGGTCAGGCAGCACGCTTATAATACCGGGCAATGTGGCTAAATGCGTGTAAGCAACGGTGAAAATCTCTCGTCTATCAGCTGACGTGCAACGAAACCCTTCATGTTGACCTTAATTAAGACATTAATCGTGGCTTTATATCATAGGAAGTTAACCACCAGACGATAATGCCTACGGACTCTTTTTACTGAGTCTAGTTTATTTTACACATGTTCCACGCTTCCTGATATGCTCAAACACGAACTAAGCTAGGCAAAATCCTGGTTACCAAAAGGCACTTTGACGATAAACTGGAGATGAGAGATGGAGAGAAAGCAGCGGTTAAAATATCGGAGAAGGGCATGAGCCAACTCAGCCACGCCAAGATGAATTCACTGTAATATGGTATGAAATGATGAGATTTGATGCTAGATCTTGTGAGGTGATATGGTACGATGCAAAAGAGTAGAAGTAACTGTGTTCTTTGTGGCACAAATAAGCTATCTGGCAGACCCTCGCTAATTTATCAAATGTTATAATTGGCCCACTGTTTTATAGATAACAAACGCATCAAATAAAGCAATAGGGGATGTCTTACTTATTTTCATTGCAAAATCTCCTTGCAAGATGGAAGGTGCCAACAAAATGAGGCATATTTTGAGCGACATCTCATCCAGTGATTACCTGCACTCACGGTCTACATGCACTTATAGTTTTGTCATGAGCCTATAACATGACCGATTCTTGACCTACGAAGCAGGCCGTGTTTTAACATGCCCATTGTGAAATCACAGGCTATTGGGTCGGTTGGGCGACTGTGCTGGTGAGGCCATGTACTCTAGCGATATAGCTTTTATCCTCAACCATGTGATGAGCTGTAAAGTCGTTTAATAGGCAGTTTGCAGACATTTACGAGAAAGTTAACGCAAGCGCTAGAACCGCGAAAGAACTAGGGTTTGCAGTGTTTAAAAAAAGTGGGTGTAGGTCTGCTGGTAGCAGTTGCCACGGGTTCTAAAGTAGAAACTTGGGCGCAACCACTTCAGGATTAATAGCAGATTTAAACTTACCCTTTGCTGCCACAGTAAATGTGCCCGTCTCACTGTGCGTGGTCGACTTCCTGGTGGGGAATAGATGGATAGAACCTGCGATCACCGATCCAACTACTGTCTGAACTCCGCTGTGGAGACAAGTGTAAACAGAATGTATCGAGATATTAAGCAAATTTTGCACACTAACAGCGGTAGCAAAGACGATGATCGAGTTAAGGTATGAAAGCTGCTTGAAGTTAGAGGCTAACTAGTTTGTTACAAGCTATAGAGACTCCTTCCAACAATGCATTCAGTAATGAGGCAGTTGGGCCAATTCGGATGATATTATGACACGTGCTACATGTTTCACATTTCAGGCCGTGCAAAGATCCACGCAAAGCCATTATCGCCAAAGGGAATATATTTTCATGTGCCCCCATGTCACCTCATGTATTCTTTCATCCATAAGTACGCGTATATAGTCAAACGTCAAGGTTGAATTAAGGAAACCATGCTTTGTAGCACAAGAAGTAGACCAGGAGTAAACGGAAAATAGAGAGACCTCTATGTATTGCTTCGCATATCAACGAATCATGAAACACGTCAAAACTACTTTGCAATACGAATGAAATATGACCAACAGTCTTAATTTCTCAGATTGACGTTCTGTTTTTCAGTAGGAGTAGATCGCCAAATGCTGCGGATTTTTAAATAGGGGTTGCTGACTTTCGTTAAGACCTCGAAATCACATTTTACCGATACTGGTAGAACGGTGCTTTAATAGGTGTTCATAAGAAGTTGTTTTACGTTTCGGATTATGCATGTCTCCTAAAGTAGACTGCTGATAATAGAAAAGCGATGCTAAAGCATTTTGCATTTAGTCCTCTATGCATTTATTTCAGCAAAGCCTTCTCGATCCCACTTAAGACAAAAGCATATTTTCGTGCATAGGATGAGAAAAAGAAGCAATTTCTAGTAAGCCCATTTCCATGCCTTATTGGAGATCAGTAAAATGTGTTACTATCTCAGCATGGAACAGATATACTTTAAGAACATCAACATGTAATATAGCTGTCAGATCCTTGGTTCTGCGCTTGTTAATAAACTCAGTCAACCTTCAGAATTATGCTGCTCTTTAGTTTCACAAAGATCTGTTGTGGAATCATTACAAAAATCCTGTAATCAGCTGGACAGAGACGGTGCAAAGGTTCGGTAAGCCATCTTAAGAAGACACAAAGTCTATGTATTTACATTGAAGAATAGAGAAAAGGAAGAGCTCAAACTATTGTGGACTTGGCTTTGGCGCAAACACTCCTCATTCACAACAGACACAGACTATAACAAATGGCGCAAGCGTGCCATATTTTACCTCTGATTTTACTCAACTTTGGAAGCTACCACACAAAGGCAATCAAACAACCTGTATTGAGTAAATTTGCCCAGAATTTACGCAATATCAATGATAAAATCCCACCAGCTTCTGCTTTTAAACGGTAGGGATATTGTGGCTAGCGATCCAACAAAGTAGGAACTCTCGACCTGCGATCAGGCAGTCGGAATGGACGTACACTCACCGACTGTTTGGACATGCGTTCCAGTTTCTATTCCACCAGCATTGCACATGTGCAAATCGGAGTGGCGTTTTCGCATGTACCGTGTGGCAAGTAGTGGCACTATTGCAATGCATTGGTAAGATTCGGCTTCATTAGGGCGTCGTAGGCGCCTTTCCCACACCATTTAAAAGATGGGGTACTCTTATTTCATTGGCAAAGTGCCCTCCTTTCTGGCAAAATCCCAGCGCTTTATAATCAACATAAATCAAAAATGGGGTCAACCTTTGACATATGCATAATACTGAATGTTCCGTTTGTCTAGTTGAGCTCTACACCACTAAAAACTTTAGATCGTAAAGCCAGCATTCTTCCAAACAATACGCTTAAACCCCTTTAGTATATTAATGAAGCCACAAAGACAATTGCCAGAGCCAATGAATTCGAGTCATTCCATCCATCAGCAATTGCGCTAGCCAAAAAAAAACGGGCGTTTGGTAAGGCAAAAAAGCCAGTTTTCTTTTCATCTTATGGAACGCACAGTTTGATATTACCTTGCTCGTAGAACCAGAATTTCGCGCTGTACTCCGACAAGATAACCAACTTTTTAGACAAAACTGAGTGTAGGAGCGATGTAAGCACAATAATAAAAGAAAGAAATTTGATGGGTTAGGGTTAAAATCCAACCATCTAGTTTGTTGGTTGGCCACCA
>MIEF01008623.1:0-68982 GCA_001870725.1 Taenia solium
GAACATTTCACATTCCCCATCTTTCGTGAAGCGACAAATGAGAAGTCTGCAGATTCATCTGCTGCCTCAGGTCCACTAACGAAGATTGTGGGGCTGAATTGAATTCGGTGGTGTAGCAGTAATGTTGCACAATGTGTCTGTAGTCACAAATGCGCTGGGTAAGATGTGGCCCTGGGTGAAGTGTTACCTTGTTGCGGTGGATGCAGTGCTTGCACCGCGCGGGCTGTGTTACTGATGGCAATGAAGTTCAGTACACTGAGATCCTACTGATACCGACAGCAGGATCAACTGCTCCTCCACACACTAACAATCTTTTTCTTGTATTTGAGCACCAAACAACGTCATCGTGACTTTGTTGAGTCGAGACTCAATGAATTGTCATGGAAGTTACCGAGTGACAGTTATGAGATGGATATGTATAAAGGATGTATCAAAGGATCCGAAGAATAGTACTGTAGGAGAGAAGCAGAAAGCCTCCTTTACATGTTTGCCGTTCTCTCATCCCCAACAGCTTACGAATTCGGTATCACCCATATTCCTTGGCCTCCATCTACAATTCATCTGCGGGAACCGAGTCTATCCATTCAAACGACACTTTGCTTGTCTATAGATTCATTTGTGCCTAAATTAGGCTTTAGTTTATGGGCTTCTATTTGCGATCTGTCCTCCTATATGAGCGCAACAACGCCCTTGGGTAAACAATATTCGCCTACTGTAGTGTATACAAAACAATTTTAGTGAACATTTACTGATATCATAAGGCCTCTCAAAATCTCTACTTGGATAGAATTCCGCGACCGAGAACTCTTGTAATTTTGCATTGCTTGTCTGACACAGGAATTTGTGCTACGGTTGAGCATTTTGTCTTGGATGAAACTTGCTTGAACGGTGTCCTCACTTCAACGATCCATTAGCACTGTGCAATAGTCTCGCGAGCCACTCTGCTAACGTGACGGTGACAATAAGATGGGGAGGCTCAAGATCAAAGTGCAACTAAAAATGCTCTTTTACATTGACAAAGCAAATCTAAGAATATTGTGGCAGTTAGTTGCTGCTCCAATTCAGCATATCTGAAAGGGACAGAACATCTATAACCTCAGGGTACAGAATGGAGGTCGCAATTGCCACTTCGCAACCAACCACAGGCTTAGTTAGTAATACAACTATTGGAATAGACTACGTTGACAATGTGACTACTGTGAGAAGTGATTTCAACACAGAATTCCAAAAAGTTTAAAAACACATTGACGCAAGGTCGATAATTCAAATCAACGACTTTCACGAGTGTAGGAGGGGCACACATTAGGACTACGGAGTAAGTAATTGTTGCTGCACTGGAGTAATTGGTGAGTAATGCGGAAATTTGTGAAGAAGTCAGGTTAACCCCTATCTGTGGGAAGGTCTTCCTGCTTTTCCAGACCATCTCCCATACCTATGGAGAACTTTGCAGCTAACCTACAAGCGCTCACCCGTTCAACCTCGCCTACCTCTCCAATAGAATTTAGATCTGCTCTCCTGTCCTCCTTGCAGACAATGAGACCTCTTGCAGATTTGGAAGTCGATGAAAGTTATCGCCTGACTAAAGTGACTGCATTTTAAAACTGCGATTTGATTCCATTTGAGTTCAGCCCATGCAGTGTAGTACTCGTGTGCAATCAACCCATTGGGCTGATCTGTCACTCTCTCATTTCAGGCGACCCATCCTTGGTACTGGTTGGACATCTGAGTCACCAGTCGTTTTAGCAATGATTAATAGCGCAGCCCATTAGGTGTGCTAAAATCATAGACTGCCAACACGAATGCCACATTGGGATCAACAGAACGTGTTGTGGGTTGTAGATCAGCGAGGTGGCTTCCATTACTTCTCTTTCAGAGTACATCGCATCCCAGGGTCCTCTCGAGAGCACTGTTGTCTACTTCCTCACTATGGTGTGCAATCAGCGCATTGGAGTGAACTTAAGAGCATCTATTTGGTTGATTTGTGATTAATTCCCACGTCAAAGCTGTAGATGTTGGAATTCTCGACCACTTGAATTTAGTAGAAGCCTGTCCAGACCGTCATTCTGTTCGAAAGAAATGTTAGATCAGCCAGCTTACTTGAGAATCTAAGTCGGCTTCACGCCTCATGCAGAGCCTTGATACATGTCCCAAATCAAAGCAAGGGTGGATTCAAATTCCGGCATGGTCTTTGGCTACCATCATTAACGTGTTACTGTTCCGAGTGTTCCTTTCTCGAAATTATGAACCTCATCAGTACAAACCTTTGATGTGGTGTGGGAAGTTGTGCTCTCTGTGAACCAGGCAATAATACTTACGCGTTTCTGTTTCTTAATAGACCCAACAATCTAACCGGTTTTGGTGATAATGGGATAGCACCAACTTCTCCTCACCTAATAAACTTTGCCCGAGCGATCTTGAGGTTGTTTCCTTATTGCTAAGAACGGGACAACTTGTATAAGCTCATTCCACGAGTCTTCGTGTCGGAACACAGGCTAAAGGGAGAGATGAGGTGTGACGTGTCGCAAAACGCTAGAACAGTCGTGTCAAGCCGTTGATGGGTTTATCACAAATCTGCATTCACACACGTTTTACTACATAATCGGAGAGCCTTCACAAGGTGGAAGAGTCTTAACTTTCTCTAAATACTCATGTGTCTTGCTTCAACATTCGCGTTAAAGTTGTCCTGTGAGAGAGTTTGTAAATGTCAGCCAGAAATGGAAGGCATTCAACGTCCATTTTATTTAACATTAAAATGACCAAGGGTGTCACTCATGAGGAGAATTCACTCAACACATTTCGACACTGCACTGGCAGCAGAGTGGAGTGTTTAATTATCCTTTCAGTGACTTTAATCCGAGGTGGCATTGTAAATGGCACTACCACCATACGCAAAGCCTGCAGCCCACATCTACACCGATTTATTGCTTCTTTCTCTGGAAGACGTACCACAGCTCTTAAAGAAAACTTTTCGCCCTACAACCAGGAACGAACAAAGTTATTTTTAGGGGACAAATACATAAACCACTCACCCAGACTGTTTATTGTAAGCTGCCAAATGGATACGACAGACATGCATATTGTGGTGAATCTCATGAACCAAACTTCTGTGCCGACTTCTCCGGGCGAGTGAAGCTAATGCGAGACGCTCTGCCATCTACTAAAGACCAAGTGCTCTGGATGGTCACGTTGCGTAATGAATGGAGTGCAGTTGGACAGCTTGACCACTCACTTTCACATAATAGAGGAAGGCAGCCGAACATCCTGTCGCCTGATTTGGCCAAGCTGAAACGACACATAATGTGGTGAAGAACTAGTCCATAGAAGCATATAGCAGGGCTCCACGCCAGACTGAATTTCACGCAGAGGACGTCTGGTAGAATCGAGGCATTTCACTCAAATATTCCCACTTTCACCCCTCCAACTGTTGTCATTATTACGCATCGGAGGCGATTTTGGTGCTGCGTTGTCCAAGGCAAAAGTGGTTCCACGCTAGCCACATTTCTTTACCAGGAATAGGTGACGCTCAATAAGCAAAGGAAATAGAATACACAATTTACTTTGCACTCAAATTTCATCACATTCATGTTAAAAGAATAGAAAGTGTGAGAAATAACCAGGTGTCCTCAACAGAAGATGCAGGTTACTACTTTCTCTTTTCCCTGCTCCAATTCACAGTGCATAGGTGATCATTTAAATACACATGCCTGAAAAAATTCGTGCATTTCCGAATAGA
Source organism: Taenia solium (assembly GCA_001870725.1). Lineage (NCBI taxonomy): Eukaryota > Metazoa > Platyhelminthes > Cestoda > Cyclophyllidea > Taeniidae > Taenia > Taenia solium. Next base: position 3,734 of record MIEF01008623.1, read on the forward strand.
TGTCGACATCAAGCACTCCTTCCAGGTGTTCACAGACCCAGAGGGAAGAGGAGTGCATATTCAATGCAGTCTCCTTTCGGGCATTCGTGCCCGAATTGGACCACTGGGAGCGAAGGATCATCCAATGCGTGATGGAGGACAATGCTGAGGTATTTTTGAGGTCGTGTTATGAGACGTCGAGGTTTTTCGAAAAGACCATCATTGTCAATGACATACAGGTGAGTTTACAAATTATATGCGCATATATTTGCACCTGAGCTCATTTTGGGAGTTTCAAATGCTGGTCAAATAGCATGAGAAATAAGCCTTCTCCTCTGTTTAACGTCATCATTTTTGTGTCACGCATTTCAACGACAGGATTGGTGGTCAGAGAATGATAGGCTACCATGGCAGGGTGGAGAGGGGGAGGGTTTCACACCAATCAAGCCTGTCATCCATCCGTTAGTCTGCCCTTCCGAGTGATGTTAGCCTTTCCTCAACTATGACAGAAACCCAACACAATAGTAATGGGAAATGCTTTGAGTTAACTCTAAAAGACGCTGTATTCAACTAAGAGAATTTTTTACAAGATACTTTTATTTGGCATTCCTCAACCAGTGTAGATGACAAGCGATTGTGAATCATATATTTTTAACATAAGATAATCAAAAGAAGTATAGACATGATGATAGTGATGTGAAATGACTTTGCTTCAGTACCTAGAATCTTATAGAGCACGGAAGTTCCCAAATACCCTTCAACGAGCAGGCATCGTTCACCTCGTAACGTTGCTTTCGGCTCATCGCATTCTTCGATGCATTATGGACGACTTTCCACCAACCAAAATTTGGAGTGCTACACAGGCGAGTTTGCAGTTTATCTTACTCACTTATGAAAGTCTTTTACTTTATCTAGCCACAAATCTGTAGGACGCACATTCAACTTTCTTGGTCTTTACTTAAGCGAGCTTGATTGATAAAGGATGAATTGTCTTCCAACTGGTTTCAAGCTACGCATCAAAATGAGAAAGAATGTCTGTTGCATGCAGTCGTAATAAGCCGAAGTAGTAGAATATGACATTTACTGCTAATTCGCAAGGTTTGAATGCCTTACCGCAGAGGAGAAGTAGGACCTGCAGAAATTGCGGTGCTTACGCAGTTAGACTTGCAAATTAACAGGAAATTGGACAGCTGCGAGGCTTTCTATGTCTTTGATTTAGGAGGGTGTCAATGCCATCCATACCGCGGCTGCTGTTGGAGACTACTTGGCGCTGCGTATGCTTCTGCAATGCAAGGATGCACCTATCGGTATTGTGGATGAGGTAGGCAAACAGTCCGATGCTCAACAGACTACTTTTCGTGTCAGGTTTAAGTGATCTTCACTTGGAGACTGGATGCTTTTTAAGCAGTAAAAGTAGTGCTGTTTAGTATCCACGTTTGTGCAATTTGTCGAAGAAAAGGCTGAAGACTGCCATACTATTGATACGTATTCTTTAGTCGAAGCGTACCGCCCTACACTACGCAGCAGAGACAAACATTGAATCGGTCATCACCCTCCTGACATACAGCAAAGACCTTCTCAAATGCGTCGATATTGTGAGTTTGGATCCAGCAAATTCACTATTAATTTATTTATTTCTTTTTGAAGACGTGTTATCTCTGCATATTTCTAAACCACCTTCCCACCATCTCGACCAATCAGTTGACATGTGACCCATTCTTCCACCATCCAGCCGACCATTTATCCATCCCGCATTCCATCTATCCCGTATCCATTTGTTCATCTACCTTCTACTTTAGATTCATCGCCTCTGAGCTAATGAATTGGAATCATTTGACCATTCATTCCATTCGTCTTAAATTCACTTAGTCAGCTTTGGTCACTCCACCGATTTATCCTTCTCTGTTTCGTGCCCACTTCCATCCATTTGTTTGCATTAGCGCTCCGGATTCTTGCATGCATTAACATGTTTTAAGGTCAAGGTTGACTCAGCCATAATCACTTTGTTATTCATTGATGCTTAGCCCGTCTACACACCACTGACTCACCCACATTTTCATCTTTGAACCGCCTAACCGAAACTCATCTACACAACCAACTCATTCAATTCACTTCCCTTCATACAACCACAAGGCTGGTCATTTCCCGGTTCTGAAGAAATCAACTCTTTCATTCACGCATTCGCATGTTCCGTACATCTGGCATCCACGTCGGACCCATCCCACCCACCTTTCCCTCCCCCTAGCCAAAAGGCCAAACCTCTCATTCAAATTACATTTTCACCTACTATGGCTTTACCTCACACACTACAAACCTAGGATGACCTCACGCCGCTGCAGTTCATCCAACATGAGAATAGACTGTCCATGTATCACTTCCTGGAATTCCACACCGAACTCTACAATGCGGGTGAAGGAGATGGGCAAGCGTCAAACAGTGGAGACAAAAAGGTGTGCTTCTTCTTCTTCTTGTTCTCCTTACTCAACATATTTGCTCCGATAAATACGATGTCCGTTTTAAACAAAATCTGCTTCTAGGCTGTTAATTTGAGGCGCTTAAATGAGGCACCGTTGGTTCTGGACTCCTACGTCTGCACCTTCCTCCCGTTGCGGCAGTAAGTCAAAATGGCGCAGTGATGTGTAAGCAAATCATGGGGATGAAACGCCCTCTCTCCCTCCTTCTTGCGCATTCACAGGGATAGTATTTGCGAGAAATGCAACACCAGAGGCTACAACCACGAGAAGCTTTCAGAAAATGCGGATTTCATGAAGGTGATTGCCTCTCGTGAATTGGGCAGCGTTAGGAGACCAACCAACACTTTCGGACAATTTGAAAAGACCTTCTCACCCATTGTCAGTCAAGTGAGTGACTCGACTCATTGGAGTACTTACTTACGCCTTTTCAATTTGTAATGAGTAACACCAAACCGTGTCGGAACAGAGGGTAAGCGATGGATTCCATTGTTGCGGGTTTCTGAGGAGTTATGTCTACCACAATACCCCTGCTAGTTGGTTTGTTCTGCAAACATAAAACGCAACCTCTCAAAGACCCACATTACACCTGAATGAAGCACAGTCTCGATCGATGCAGTCAGGGAGGGAAATAAAAAATTGTTTTGCTATGCTTTGTTGCAGTTCATGCGAATAACTGACAGTACATCAACTGAAAAACTGCAAATCCTCCTTTTCGATCTGTGGCAAATGCCCAAACCTGGTTTGGTTTTAACTTTCTACGGCTCCGACCCTCTGTCTCCATCTCTTCAGCAACTGCTACAAAAGAGTCTCACAAGAGTTACCAGGCAGACGAGTGAGTTCGATGCTCCCCTTTTGCTTCAGCCTGCTTAGGAAGAAATAAACTTTTTAAATGGATACTACCAGTGGATAGAATTAAAGGGTTGATCACTCAGTGGCTGAAAAGATTGGATGGAGTGTCAACATTGCTACTGAATGTTATGCGTGGGAATATGAGAGAATAAGTGAATATGGAGGTGTCTTACTACAACAAGTGAAAACGATCCCAAATGCCGCCCATAGGAACGTGGATTCTGTCGGATGGAAGGGAGAAGTGTGTGGGAGATGTGATTTCCAAGGCTGTGAGAGGCTATGCAGAAGCGTACGGAATGCAACAGCTTCAAGTTATTGGATTGGTACCATGGCGCCGACTTTACAACTCCCATCTCCTTCGATGCGATGATTATTTGGTAGGAGGACCACCCCTCTTTCATCTATCCATCCATTCAAAGTGCTTGAAACCCTCAAGAATGCTTCTTTCTTAATGCTCTTTGAGGTGAAACCTGTGCTGCGCGGCATACGAAAGGTTCTTTTCTCTCACATCAGGGTGTCACTCAGATGGCTTTTCCCAAGAAACCGCCAGGAAACGACGACGGAATCCAGTTGGCAGAGAACCACACGCACTACATCTTTATCGACTCTCTGGATAATTCAAAGGACCTCACTCTGTGCAGAACTCAATTTGAAGCCTATGTCGGTCACCTGAATGACCTAACAAACGGGGGTGAGTGAGAAGCGGAAGTGTTCCCAAGCTGTTGTCTGACTATTTTGACAAAAACCTATTCTGTCCACCAAGCGAGCGATGAGGCAGACGGTAGGGCCACAAAATATCGACGCCGGCCTCATTGTGTGGCTCCCAAGCGCCTGAATTCGAGGTTTAGAACGCCTAGCAGATTAACCGGTGAGGTGTTCCCTCCTCTTCTTGCATATCCATTTTATGGCAGAAATATGTATTAAAGTTTGTTCATCTTTTTCCCTCCGTTCTACCTTCACCTCAGTCAATCGCATACCGGTCTGCGGTGTTCTAATTGAAGGCGACCGATCAAATCTACTGGGTCTTTCCTCCGCTCTGAGGCAAAATATCCCCTTCATTGTCATTTCCGTGAGAAACTCTTCACAATTTCTCCCTATCTACTCACTGCTTTTTTAATTAATGGCTAAACTGTTTTTGACAGGATACAGGTGGCCTGGCTAAAGCCTTGGAGATTTTCGTGGATTTTATGAAACACCTTTTGCAGGGCGAAAATCATGGCGCATTCCACCTGAGGTGGAGCAACTGCAAGTACAGCTTAAGCAGGTGAGTTGTGGAAATAAGGAAACAAAATGTGACCTCGGTTAACGATGTTGACGGGGTCGCACTCTTTGTCCACCAGCCTGATTAGACGTGCCAAAGGTGTGACAGAATTTGAGAGCAGTGATGAAGCACATTTGACAGATATTTTGGATCGTGCCTACCTGTTGGAATTCATAACCTCTACATCAGAAGGCGCCCATGAAATGGATGCTCGTATTCTTCAATCTCTCATTAAGCCAGGCAAGTCTCTTTGTTCGTGATGCTGTCCCATTCTTCATTGGTCAAGCACTTTGTCCATCCATTCATCCTTCTGCCCACCAACAAGTCCTTACCCATCCATCCTTGACCCACTTATCCATCTGTCGTGCATTGGTCTTCCCACCTGAGTGTTGAGCATCTCATAAGCGCTTTTATGAATTGTTAAGAGCTCTTCGAGGGTATCGATGAGGAAGATGGCTGGGACTACAAAATCCGCATCGCCCTCTCTCTAAATCGAACGGATTTTCTGCCCGAAAACATGTTTACCCGTGTCCATTGGCAGGTAAGCTTAAAAGTCACACTTCACCCACTTCGCACTTCGTACCCAGCAGAATGGCTGAGCCCTCTGCATTATTTTGGAAGGCAAAGGAAGTAGTTGGGTCTTATGAGGCACAAAGTTGCCGATTTAGGAGGCCACGATGCCGTACCTAACATGGTAACGCTTGTTGGATGTAGGAGAAGAAGGGAATGAAAGAAGTGCTGACCAAATGCCTCATGGAAAACAATGCCAATTTCATCCATCTTCTTGTCGATTCGGGATTTCCGCTGCACAAATACATCGACGAGTCTTTGTTGGTCAAGCTATACAAGGCCGATTTTGACAGCAGTGTACGTCATGGTTTTGAAGCACCACTTGTCAAAAGCACATGGTACTCAATTAGTTGATCAGGGTAGTAATTTCATTCCAAATGTTTCAGAACTGTTCCTATTATCAGAAATCAGAGGTCTCAAAAATGCAACTGCTTTTGTGATGAACTAATTTACTGTTTACAGGACCCAAGGGTGCAACCGTTCAGAAATTATGCGTCCACTTCAATACCGGTGAGTAGAATGTGGTTAGCGAAAATGAGAGCATTGCGTTGCAGTAAAGTGTAATATTATTCTTTTAGACTCCACAAATGATTAATTGGCCGCAAATCGACCATTTGGTTAGCAGCATTGTCGGTTTCAAACTAGGCAACCAAAGACGTGATAAGAGGTCCAGGCTTAATACATCGCATCATGTGGACGGAAGGAGGGGCGTGGCAGGTAGGACGAGAAGGATATGTCAATTCTAGCTTGTTTATTTGTCCACCACAAGACATCCACCCTCCCTTTTTTATAGCTAAATTACCCCCTCTGTATGCATACCTACCGCTCTGATGTTGAGATGCATAGCCCTGTGGAGTGCTCTATCTGTTTTTCCATTCTTAGACATCCACGGGGAGAGCAGAATGGGCGAGGAAAGTTTGCTACAGCTTCTCATCTGGTCATTTCTCTCTCGACGATTCGAGTTGTCTCACCTCATTTGGACCCTCATGAAGGACTCTATCCCAGCTGCCCTAATCTTGGCTTTCATAGCACGAAGGATGCGCACTCAACAACAATCACTCAGAGAGGTGAACGAACTCGAAGCGATGGCTGAGTGGGTGTCAACATACCTCAGTTCCGCTGTCAATATTGATTGCTAAAGTGAGTGAACTGATGGTTTGTAGATTTTACGAGAGAAGTGCAGTGGGGATATTGGAGGAGTGCCATGTCACTGATTTGCAGTCCACTCTTACAATGCTTTGCATGAAGAGACCACTCTATGGCAGCCTCTCTCAACTTCTACTAGCAGAAGGAGGTCATTCAGTGCACTTCATTGAACACCAGGCTTGCCAAACTTGCGTGGAAACTATGTGGAATCAAAATTTGAGCGCCAATATTCAGCCTCTTCCGGTACGCTAGTTTGCTAGTTGGATGTAATCACGGGTCTGTACCAATCAGAGACACCTTTGACTGATTTCAATGCATTTTAGTACATAATGAGCCTGGTGGCTGGGGTAATTTTGCCCCCTCTGGTACCTCTCTTGGCGGAATATGACTACTCCTGTTACAAACATATCAAGAGACAGGATGATGTCCAGGTGAGACTGCGATGACTGCTCTCCTCTGCACACAAAATATCCCTCATGGTCAAAACCGTGGTAAACAGGAAGGGTTTTGTTTGAATGCGTATATACTTAGCAAATCTGATACTATTACCTTTTCGGCTGCACCAGGGAAATGAGGTGGAGAAGAAGGACTCGAAGGCTACCTACAAACAACGCATTGTGGACTTCTACAAAGCCCCGTGTGTTCGATTCGCCTATAGTGCTGTAGGTCCATTACTGTAATCACTTGACAGCCAGTTCATTCCAGCCCGAGTCTCCTTCTTGAATGTCATCGCAAACTTATCTTCCTCTTAGTTTTACAGCGTTCTGTTGCTGATTCTCTACTCTGTGGTTCTTTTGGCTGTGAGATCTGATGCTGTTGTTCATCCATGGGAAATAGTGCTACATGTCTTCCTCGTTCTCGCCGTCTTCCAGCATTCCTGCAACGTGCGTGTTTTGCATCGCTTCTCTCGAGAAGCATAAAATAAACTGTTTTGATGCATTAGGATGGATTGCCTTGTAGTGCAATCCGAAAATCACGAACTGTAGTCAACGGACTAGGTGTTCAAGAAGGGCTATAATACAGGGAGTGTCATCTCAAAGCTCACTTTCTTCTGTGCTTTGCTCATTTCTACGCTTCAGGCAATCGAGACTCACAAATCAGTAAGGCAGTACTTTGGAAGCACTTGGAATCGGCTGGTTTTGCTTGCCCTCTTCTTCTACGTGAGCGGAAACCTGCACTACTTGGATCCTCGTATCAAGGGCTTTGATGTACTCGCGGGTCTGGCACGTCTCTTTCTCTCCTCCTGCCTCCTCTGCGCGTGTGTCCTCATTCTTCACTACTTAGTGCTCAGTAGATACATTGGGCCGAAATTGATGATGATCATCACCATGGTGGGTTGGTGAGCAGCTTCGACATTAGTGGCTGGGGATGGTAATCTGAAGTGACTTCCACTAACAACCGAAATATTCAGTTCCAACAGTCATTCTAAAAACACCAGTGTTAGTGGGTCGTCATCGTCTTGCTCAGAGTGTCACTTCTAGTTTGAAAATACTTTTGGGTGAGTTAAAGTTAACTGACAGGGAAAGCGAATATCACCTGACGGTTTCTCATCAGACTGGTAGCCCTTCAAATGTGTGGTGTCTTGACCAAATCTTGGAAAGTGGCTTTGGAAGAATGTTGGCCTGACAAATGCTCAATTCACGGTCGTCTAGGTGAAGTGCGATATGCTACCATTCTTGGCTATAATCGGTGTCTTCTGGCTAACGTTCAGTCTCTTCACTGTGGCCATGATCTACAAGCCGCATGGTCCGGAGAACATGGGGGAACATTTGTACGAAATCCTCTACGTCGCTCGTAACAACTTCTTCGCCATGTTTGGCGAATTTGACATTGCTGACAATGTCGCCGACATAGGTAGGACTTACTTAGCTGATGAAATGACCTTTTCCTCTACACAATTTTAGCCACAGAAGGGGAAGAGTGTGTCCGTTTTGGTGAATGCACGTACCCTGGAGCGCAATACATCTACCCCACAATTATGATGGTCTACATACTACTAACTCACGTTCTACTCATCAATCTACTCATCGCCATGTTCACGTAAGTTGATAGGCGCGTCTCTGATCCTTTACTTTGCTTGCATACGGTGCATTGTGAATGGTTATTTGCAATGCGATTCAGAGAACGCTACGACAAGATGGAGTATATGTCAAAGCAGCTCTGGGCAATGCAAAAATTTGGACTAGTCAAATCATTTGCCAATGCGCCTCCACTGCCTTTCCCCTATGTGGTTATTTGGCCCTTAGTTTCAGCGTTCCGACTCTGCCGTCGACTCTTTCAACACCAGCCAACCGATGATACGCCCTTTTGTACGTCCAGCTGTAATTGCCTACAACGCTGTGCCTTAGATGAGCTAAGTGGTCTCGGCTCGCTTGGCATTCATTGGTTATTTAGAGTCCTATAACATAGGTTTCTACTTGTTGCTGGACTCCCAACCTTTCAAAAATGTTACCATCTTCGAAACGGGTACTTAGTCAAGATAGCCACTCAAATCGAACGATAAGTTTCACGACTCATCAACCATTTTTCTCAGTAGTAAGTTTTAATTTGACCTGCTTCTAAAATAAACATTTATTAAACATTTGGCTAAGCAGGCTTCGAGGTGGACGAAACTCGACAGGGTCAAATCATAAATTGGGCTAAATTTCGCAGTCTGGACTACCAACACCGCCATCCGAATGTATTCCAACGACTGAATGCACAGGCTCGCTATGGCAAGTTACACAAGAAGATGTGGTGGTCGGACATAGAAGGGAACGAAAGTCGGGAATCACAACTCATCACAATTTGCTCTCGATTAGCCACTGAGTTGGTGGAGAACCGTCTACAGGCGATGGAGATGCGTCTATCAGCTGCTGCTTCTGGCGTGGTAAATGGTGACCAGAAAGCTGCTCTGGTAAGGGTGTCAAATCTACCTTTAGCTCCCAATGGACGGAACTTATTCATTTTCGGTATGTTTGGTTCACAACTATTTGAATGCGACAGAACGACCTTTTAAGGCATTTCAGCCGGACAATGAACACGAGACATCGTAAGTCGCTTTCGAGTTTCGCATGGGGATTTCAAAATTTAACGATTACAGGCATCGCCAGTTGCAAAGGTGGTAGAAAAGTCAAAATGTTTAGTTAGAATGAGTTAGCTAAGGGCTTTCGAAAGGACTTTCCTCTGTTGAAAGTTAATTTAATTCTAGGGTTCGAAAGTTGCAGTTCTTGAAAAAGACGGAAAGATTGTCAGTCGTTCGCAAAGCAGATCGTTCGGTAAGCCACTTCATCTTCTAACTTTTGACCAAAATATGACTGGATTCACTAGTTTTGCGCAACCGAATATACCAACGTAATAAACTGTGGATAAGACCATTCCGTTCCACTAGGGAACGGGGCACAACTGTTCATAGGAGAAGGCTTTTCATTACTGTTCCATACATGGCGAAAGGCGAGTATAAGTTGAAGGCCATGGTTGATCTTGCTGTGAGAAATAATTTGGAGATTAAATCATCTGTCTTAGATTCCATCCAAATGTCCAAATTCACTGATTCCGAGGCGGATATGAAAGGAGTCTGCGATTTCACCTACGATCGTCATACCGTGGCCTACTTCCAAAATCCGCAAGACAGCATTCTGCCCCGCTCTCTTACGCACTTTGTTCCATGGACGGTACCTTTCTACCACATTCCTCCTGTTGCAGCTTAGGGAGTGTCTTATCAAATGTTATTATCTGCTAATTTACTTGCCTTAGGACTTAAGAGCAGTCATTAGGTGTTATTGTGAAGGTGGTAGAGCCAGATACTGATTTAGGTTTCCCACTTACCTCAGGAGGAGCTTCTAAATTACGAGCCAAAGGTGCTGGACTGCGCAGAACGAGTCTTACCGGATTGGAGTGAGGAAGAGATGGAGGAGGGAATGTCTAAATTGAAAGCTGCAGGTACCATGACGCGTAATCCGACAGGAAGGACGGGCATAGCAGGTAGGGGCATCCTACCCACTTTTGGCGCAAACCCCGCAGTCGTAGTGGTGCTAATCTTGGAGGAAGACCACCATAGTCATGGACTGGAGACAAATGAGGAAGTGCTTAGAAGAGTCCTGTTGAGAAGTTGTCCTCAACGCAAGTATCAGCTTCCCTGGGTATGGCAGGTCCCATCTAACAGCAATCTGTTCACTTTAACCCGAGGAAAGCCAATAAATTTTGCCTCTCATTACCCAACTTCATCCACTTTTAACAGTTTCTATGCAAACACACGAGAGAATGCAACCATCTGGAGTGTATGCAAAGCCTACTGCTCGCCTACATGCACGCGATGGCGAAGGAAGCCTCCAAACTCAATTCAAATCAAGCCTTCACTTACCGACTGATTGTTGAAGACCTCGACAAGTGTCCGGTTCGTTTGGTAAGTGTAGCAACCTCAATTTTGCATCTGAAGCAAACGTTCCGCTGGGATAAATCTGTGGACTGGTTGTGATTGTGGAAATTGTTGCATTTAGTGCCACATGGGAGAGCTGGAGGATTGGATAAACAGTGACAACGCGTGGATCGATGTCACGGCTGTCAGCGTTCGCATTTCATCAACTTTCCGATTTTGGGAGCTCATTCCACAGGTTCTGTTTCTAAAAGTGCATCCTTAGTAGGGATTTTGATCAGGCGAATTTTGATCCTCCCTGTCAGCCTCTGGATTGGCAGTCTAGTCAATTACTCTAACAACTTCGACTGTTGCCCATAAAATGGCGCCACTCTCGAATCAGAGTGGTCGCCTTATAATCACGTCAAGTGGCCTAAACCTGTTTTCCTTAAAATTTCTTCTTATTTTAGATATTTTCAACCTCGATCTCAAAGGCGAAGTGGCATGAGCTGAGCAAACTGCCGTCAATTAAGACCAGCCACTTCAGCTGTCTGGCCTACTTCCAAGAGGCCTTTATTCGACACCAAGTACAGACATAGAGGAGGCAATCTCCAGACCTCCCTACTTTCATGCCCGCACAACAGCGGTGCTCTGTCTGATTTTACTCAGTTCATTCATTTTATGCCTCTCTTGCCCCTTTCCGAGTGGTTTCGGTGGACACTTCCCGTCTACTCCGTGACAGTTGTCTTCTGGCACCAAAGTGCCACATTTTTGTCGAATTTAATATTCCATAAAAACACACAACAAAACTTGAAAAAACGACTAGCATTTATTAAAATTTGTCAAGTCAGTGGCACAGGCTTCGTAAAAGCCGCAGTATCAGTGACATTTGTACTATTGGGGGTCAACAAGAGAAAGGATTTTCCTCTTTGCCACTCTGTAACAACCCATTATGTGATAACACAAATGAATTGAGCACAATTGTTTTAGATGGACATTGACACCTTTGCGAGAACGGAAAGGGTGAGTGAATGAACTTTGTTCTGATTCTCTCCGGTTTGTCTGTAGGATGAAGCGCTTTATTTGATGTTTGAGAGGTTGCGTGCTTGAAGTTGTGGACTGTTCACTGCAGTAGATGGGACTCTGCTGTGAATGGATGAATCTTAAAAGAACAAAACAGTCGCATCGACGTTTGAAGGACTTTTATACGCCAAGTGTAGTCGTGAGAACTACGCATCAAGATTATTCTGGGATTCGGAAGTTTTCCCGCCGGTGGAAAACTACTGTGGCATCTTTGGTTACTTGCAACTCAAGAGCTACATCTTCTAAGTTCACTGAACAACGACGAGTGTCGCGGTTCAGAGCAAAGGCTGCACTGCACGTAACACAAGCCCTTTGATCGTCAAAGCTACCGCAGCTACTTCCACAATGCCTGAAGCTGAGGAATAAACACTTTTATAGATTGCCACTTGAGGGTAGGGGCCAAATGTAAAGCAATGATGTTTTGGCACCCCTAAAATGCATTGAATTTTGCTGCTATGATGCTTTGGTAGTGATGTCCTCCCACTCTGCTGCTTGCTTCCTCTCTAACTCCGGACACAGACCACTTTCCCATCTGGCGGTGGAAAATCGAACACTCAAATCAGTCGCATGTTTAGGCGATTCACTGATAAAACCTCCTGTGTGCACTGCCAATGTGTTTTTGTCACTCCCTTCATTCTTAGAATCTTGGTGTGCTGTTTTTATCCTCCATTTAGCACACGCAGTGGTCAAAGCACGGTAACCACCAAGGACAACACCGCAGAGAGGGATTAGCTACGCAGCTCTGTGGCTTTTTTTGCATTCATCTCGATGCCATAGGGTTCCCCTCACTCCCACAGACCTCAGGCCATTCTCTCTTAACGGCTTGCTCTTTTGGACTCTCAGAGCAATTTATAGAGTTATAATTTTGAAATAAAGTTTTGTGGAAATGGATTAAATGAGGTAGTTATAAGGCTAGTTTCCAGAATTTCGCTGCAAACTTACAAACCCTACTTATTTCGTTAGTAAGAAGAATGTGGAAGACAAAAATAGTGTATGAATTTGTGTTTGTACACAAAAGTGATACAAATTAACGAGCTGCCTAAAAATAACGGAGGGAAATATTAAGTCTATACGTTACCAGAGAGGCGAATAGGAGCAATCGACATAGCCATACAAGCTAATCCCTGTCGCCTGTGCACGGTTTTAGGGTTTTTTTCTCCCTTCCATCCACCTTTATTTAAATTTATTTATTTATCAATTCTCTCGTTTGCAATTCTTTGATGAGAAGCACAGATGTCGTCTGTACCATTTCTATGCTCCACAGCATTTCCCAAATCCTTTCACGAAGGCACACCACATACAGTAGAAATTGAGAAGTGGGAGAATAAACTTCGCCCAGTCCTAAAACTCGCTATAGAATCGTAGTGTCGTAAGAGGAAGCCATCTGATGCAGATAACTAAATCCTAGGCGATTTAATTTGGAACAGACATGGAGGCAACTTGCTCCTCTCTGTGTCGTCACAACCCCCATGAACCACAAGTCAGCTGACGACCGAAGCGACGTTAGCATCCACTACATTCACTTAACTTTGCAAGCACCTTTGTAATTAGGAGCCACTCTTTGCAAGATGTGAACAGCAGACCAAAATTTGGAGTGCAGATTGACAAGAAGGGGCGGATAGTACCTTTAAAGGTCCCTCCATTGAGCCGATTTGGCGACGAACAGTGACTGACCTATGCGTGCCAACCAACGCGATGCGTCGTGCAGTCTTAGGCAGGCTGGATTTTTATGCCTAAATGCAATCAGTTTGACAGGATTCTTTCGCACGCCTATGACAATAATTAACTGATTCTTCCATGTCAATTACTAGGCGCCCCGCGACCTCCACAACCACATCTTTCCGGACCGCTCCAAATCCAATCATGCTTGAGGTGCTGCCATCGCACCTCGGCAAGACAATACATCAGCACTACGCCTCCATCAGTGAAGAATGCAAGTTGAGGCGTAATGTAACGAATGTAACACCCAAAGGAAAGCGGGTCAGGTGAGAAATGAGTGGTAGAGGTACAAAAACTGGCGTTAAATGCGACTGCCAAAAATAATGGCCGAGTTGAAATTACCACTAGCTGATGGGCCCCCACACAGCGCATCATCACTTCCAACTCACCCGTCTCTTCGTCTATCTGAGGCTTCGTGAGAATTTCAAAGAGATTTTCTTCACATCAGCGATAAGGACACAGCATTGCTGTTTGCTTCTAACATGTCGTTTAGAAGAGGCACAAAATTCGGATCTTGGAAGAACTTAACTTGCAGTCTTAGAGAGGTAAGCGCAACTGTGCCAATCATTGCCACGCCTCTCTTGAATGCAACAGTCATTTATGCATGCCACATCCAACTGTACATTTGCTTTCCTGCAAATATGAATGCAAGTGAATTTGAAGCCTTAAGTTGTCACACAGCGCGAGCACAATGAATAAAGCGACCTCACATACCGCTATTTAATTCTCCAGCCCAGACATCCATTATCTGAATGTCTGAAAGTTCTTCCACATTAAGGAGACACTCACTCCAAAGACACTGGCACAATCACCGAGGCGGCTACAAATTCAACTCTCCATCAAAACACAATCCCCTTCTCTCAAACACTTCAGTCCATCTTGTTTCCTTTTTCTACAAACTCCCGTTTTAGATCCAATTTTCTAACGTCGGGAATGATTAGTTTGTTGGTCAGAAGTGCCAGTCGGGAACTGCTCATAAACAGAATTTTCCATTCAACGGATTTATTTAGTGGCGTTGAAGTGTTGAAGCCGATTTGATAGAGCTGAATGCGATTCCATTAGGTTCGCTCAAGGCTCCATTATATTCCACACCTCGGATTTTACAATGCTTTAGATTGAATCACTTGATATAATGCTAGCCATCAAGCTGAAAGCATAAGCAATGTGATTATGCGAGCAGCGAGGGAGACAGGTCTTTCAAATTGTGCTCGCTTTGGGGAGATAGTGCGGACTATCTTGCACCAAACACAATGGCGGCATGTCCTCCTTCCGAAACTTGTAGATTATAAGCTCTTTTCCATGAGCATTGTTGTCTTGCTCCTACTTTGTCTTGCCACTACGTCTTCAGCAGATCAACATTTGACAGTGTCAATCCGATGTGCTGTTATGCAAGGGCTGAATGAGAAGTGTTCTGTTAGACTGTGCTCCTGTCACATTTGCTTGCAATACAAGGCTTGATGTATTCCCCAGCAGTTGCTAACTCGACTCCTAGTCTTTGTGTGTTCACTTAAACAGTTCGGTAACTTCCGATTTTTGTCTCTTATCGCCAACTTAATTTAGGCAAAACAGAAGTAATTTACTCCTCTTTAGGCATTAATTTTAAAACATTATGTAACTCACACAAACAGAATGATGGAAAGAGAATGGAGAAACGCTTTTGAAGGGATTCTGGATATTCAGTGCACAGATGTCAAAGTGTTTTGGTACGACTTGTAAAAAACGTGCCAAGAATTTGAGTCGTATGCAATTTTACCCATTTCTGAATCGTGCAGGTTGAAGCATTTCCACTGAAACGGGAGTGAATTCCACCTAAAAATGGTGCTGGCCTAATCAACAATCTTTAAAGTCAACGACTTAGGAGTAAGCACTGCCACCAATCTCAAGCATGTCTGTCCGGCTTGAATCTCACACACACCGGCTTCAAGGTAGATTCATCTCTTGAGATGACCCTACGTCAAAGTGCCACTTTACATGACCATCTGCAGCCGACACCGCCACGCCTTGGTGTCCTGCCAATGATCACTTCCTCCGTCTTGATTGATGCCATTGTTTGTCTACAAAATTGCTAGTCTAGAACGAAATCCGTTGCTAGGATTTGTAATGCCAATATCTGACCTACTTTTCTAACTTTCTGTGTTTCATTATTTTTTTTTCAAAGTTTGACAGATCTGTGAGCAGCAAACACTACTAGCACAATGCTTACGTTCTTTAAATGTACTTGTAGGCGAGAGGCATGAGGACATTTTCAACCTGATCGTGGACCCTCGTGGTTCCTCTCAGGAGTCAGAGACTCCCCCGTCATAAATACTTCAGTGCCATACCTTCCTGCCTGTATCATAATATGTCTCCTAACACCCAACTTTCTGATAGCAGGGGTGGAAGAAGGGAGGAGGAGGGAAGGGAATAACCCTCTACAGGAAGTACTTTGTTAAAAATATCTCACAAACCTTTGTCTTGTTTCGGGGCAGACATCAATGCGTGAATTCGCATCGTCGCTGAGGTAAGATTCCCACTCCCGTCGTGACTGCTGTCCAGCTGAGACTATAAACTGGGACTGAGGGCAGCCGTCCGACAATGGGACATGGAATGCGGATGGGCAGGTAAGCAAGGGGGCGATGGCAAGTGGATGTCGATGATTTGAAACACTTCATTTGCCATTACTTACACATTTCCCGTGCCTTTCCTTCGCAATCAGTTAATGTGTTTAAACTTTTATGCTGATCCTTCAACTGTAGCGTAGCTGGAAATCAAACTTGCTATAAGGGCATTGAAAAGAACTGCATCTCGGCCATGATGCACGTCAGTATCCTCTCTCCATTCAGGGAGGCAAATGCACGAGCAGACCAGACATACTTTGCGATGGACACTGCCATCCAAGAGGCGCGGCTTTTGTGTTGTGCCTATAGTCGCCTCACCTCCGTGTTTCGGTCACAACGACATTGGTCGTCTGCTCCGATTTCCAGGGGGTAGAGCCTACCTGCGACAAAATAAATCTTACAGCATTCACTCCCTTGGTATCCACTTCTTAAAGCAATCGGCTCCTTCTGCGGGTTCCAGATCAGATGCTTCACTACGGCTTATTACAACGAAATCCAACTTTTCCGTCGACTTTTTTGCAGTGCAGAAATGTTCACTGCCAACAAGCGGGTCGACTGAGACCTACGGTTGCATTGGAACGCCTTTACTTTATGCCTACCATTTTTATAGAAAGAACATTGTTTTGCTTAAGTCATGAGCCATACAATTCCTTCTCTTAGCATGGTTTACGAGTGTGTCATGAACAAGTCCACTGTCGAGTTGTTGCTGTATGGTCACTGCTCTACGCAATCGTCTCTATCAATCTCCAGGCCTCAAACTAGCGCAATTTCTGTGGCCTTTTCACATTAAGGTAGGTGTAGACAAAACCGAACAACATGAAGACGCTTATAAGGTCCCAACTTCATTTTCTCATGGTATATGCTAGAAATAAAGCTCACTCATCTTATTGAAAAATAATTGAAATGCACGGTAAAGCCAAGTAGGAATTGGATGTTTGCATATTTATGGCGCTGGATGCGGTTGAGTAACTCATTCTGGACGTGCGGAAGTCAAGCCGCCTATGAGCTCGGTCGAAGGTGTCCACTGCAAGTGACTGCATAGTCGATGATTGCGACAGACTGACCGGCACTTGACGGTTGCTTGAGTGTTTGATAAGATGGTTTGTGGTGTGCGACACTAGGCTATTGTGTGGTTGTTTATTCTTTTAACCAAATGAATATTTTCCACAGATGATTATCACACTTGATTATGTCTCTCCATTGCTGTAGGTCGCATCCTTCCAAAATAGGAGTTATTTTAACCTTCCTTTATTTCGACTCTGACCTGCACTGGAAATGCAAACGGCAATGCTGTTTCTTTGATGCTGATGCGATTAAAATTGTCATCTTCCGGTTGACAGCGATTTAGCAATAGCAGGATTTAGTAACGAAAGCTAGGAATTGGCAACATTTGAGTTTGAGCCACCTTGTGATGCGAACGAGCAACGTCACAACCAAGGACTCACAAATTTCAAAGGGTGTACCATTCTGACATAAAAGTGTCCCTTTTAATCTCCACAAGTCAGGAATTGTCAATTAATAAGGTGTCTCCAAAAATTGCCCTTTTTAATCATGACAGGCTGAAGTGAATTATTTCCGTCAGTCATGATTGGTGCCATCTGTATGACACCACTATGACTTCTAGTTCGATTATGTCAGTAGTCTTGATACGGCATGGAATTGAGAGAAAGAGAGAGGAATAATGTATAGAACTGTGCGAGTAGGACTATTCATTTGTAGCGCAAACTCGAATAACAACATCCACACAAATCAGCTCCTCTTCCCAACGTGCACATTGTAGTATCGTTTGAAGCATCTTTCAGCAACACTTCCAACGCTTCCAACAAATCTTAAAAATACATTCGTCTTAAGTTGGATTATGGTTAGTTGTCAAGAGCACCCCGCCTGTGAGGCATTACACACATAATTGTGGGTGTAAAATAAGCAGCACACTACAAGCTGGGCCAACTCTTTTTGTGGCTATAAGAAATTAAGTTTCCATGACAATGTTACAGCAGTGAATGACTTTCGTGTCGGGTACTAACAGGCGGCACATACCATGAGTTGGTCGATCGGTCAATCGGTCAATCGGTAGTCCAAATACTGCCATTCGGATCAGTAAACATCAATGGCAGTGAGTGTGCGCTTACGAAATTGTGATAGTTGAAGGACCCCCCTCCCGACGAAAGGTGGCACGTTCAATCGCGACAAGGCGTCGGGATGGCGTAAGCGTCTAGAAGGCGGCCGATCGTGCAGCTCCCATAGGTATTTCTGGCCTGGATTGTTCGTCCTTCGAAATCCACCCATTCCTTTCAATCCGCATTCAGCAAGAAAGCGAAACACCAGAACCTGGTTGCCTGATCGAGGTTTACTCCGTCGTGTGTGAGAATCGTTCTGTGGTGGTGGCAGATACAACCACTAATGAGCAATTTTAATTAGAAGACAGCTTTCCTCCCCCAACCAGTACAGAAAATCCGGGTAGCACATTGTGCGTCTTGAGGATGAATGCCAGGACCTACCAGTTCACGATAGAAGGCTCCACCGAGGACTGCATCGACTCCAAATAATCACCCAAGCACCGAGGCTGGTAGAAGAGCAAGGTCCCACCCCAAAGAGGTCATCAAATTAGACCACAGTGTTGAGACGAAATTAAGTGATCCGCACTAAGGGGACCCTGAATGGGAACCAGGATTTCCTACCATTAAAGCTCTTTGCCGGCGTTAAATCAGCTTTTTTGGGGAAAATAGTATGAGCTAAAACCTTCACTTTTCGCTATTTTGGTTCTGATAGCTCTACTCTAACAGAGGCGCATCACGGATAGGTCAGTACCGTCCGATCGAAATGGCTAGTAACTTCGGCACTTACCACTCTGCTACTAGCAGGTCATAAGTAGAATACGCTTCAAGTTTATGCGAAACTGGGGTTAAAAAAACCGAGAACCAAGCACGCACTAGTGAAAATCTATAACTACTCACCAAATGGATACTCGGGCGTAGGATCAGTTTACAAATAAACGGGAGGGTATCCATACAAACCTAGATTATCAACAGGGCAATACATCAAAACATTCCGAATCGACATCGATACAATGACTAAAATCTCATTTTCTAAGGATAGAAGCGTATTCAGAGAGGAGAGTTCACTTAAGCCGTTTTTGCGGCGGACTGGGTTGCAGCCAGCGCTTTTAAATCCTCAATGCACTTTCGCAGAGTCTCCTTCTCCTGGGTTGGAGTGATGCCCGCCACCACTGCCGAGGTAATCCAATTGGCCATGTGCTGCTGTTGGAAACGACGACGCACATTCTCTCGTTCCACGTGGTAGTCCTGGGAATAGAGAGCGAACAGGAATGGAAATTACGAGCAATATACCAAACCTCTCGGTCGACATAAACCGATTAATCAAGCTAACCAGACGACGTGTGACGGCCTTATAGACGTTTTGGAGACGTTCGCGGTACGCCGCCTCCAGTTGCAAATCGATATTCTCCTTCTTTGCAGCGACGAGTTTGGGGAAGAAAGCAGCGCGTGTTATTTCTTCATCTGCCGACTTCATAGTCCTGTCCAAGTTAGCAATGGTGTTTCTCATCGGTTTGTTGTAAAAGTTATCAATCCTTTGCTGAAAAATTAAGCTATAAGTGGTTGGTGAATACCCCTACCTGGGTTATTTTGCCGATATAATTGGAGCACCAGGGGCCAAATGTCTTGATGCCCCAGGTCATGATGATAACAAAAGGGATTATTTCCACGAAATGGGGGTCAACGACCCAGTACTCCTTGCTCAGAAGAAAAGCGGTAGTACCGGCAAGGAAGAGATATGGGCCTGTGACACCAGTGCGAGAATAGAGAAGATGGAACCATGCGTCAGGAATGAATCCAAGACGCACTTTTGGGTGCCGTTCAGCAATTTTTATTGTTGGATAATTCACCATATCACGCTCTTTGCCGTAGTAGATTTCATTGCATTTATCCCACCGAATGATAGCATCAGAAACATGCTGTACAAGCGCATTTAAACTAAAGGTAAAAAACCTTGTGATATTTGCCAGCCAATTCCTCAGCATCCTTGATAGCTTTCTCGGTAATTGCAAAGTTCTTATCCCTTGGTGTTTCAACCACCTTGGGATTCTCAGAAGCCGCAGTAGCGAACCGCGAAACGGTGGTTCCTGGTATAGCGCAAAGCCTGCATAGACTTTTAGCTTTAAAATAACCCAAATAATTAAAACGATTCAGCTTACATAGAACAAAATGCCCTGCGCAATGCGACATAACCAGTACTTGAAACGCGCCACTGCATTCTAGCGGGTTTAAATATTCAGCCGTCTTAACAATTCGTAAAGCTAAAGTATTCATTGCAGAGTTAATCTTAGAGAATCATTTGTCTTCATCTTATATAATTACAATGACCTAACACTAATCTTTGTGTTCAGTTTATAAAAACTTTAAAGTAATGGGTAAAATTACCAAATGGCACTAACACCCATAAACTTATTTCGCTATTTTTCCCCCAGCTTACTGTGCGCAAAATAATTAGCGATATTAGTAAACCAATTACGAGGGCCGCAAAAACGTAATTGCTTAAAGCTAATCATTTCTGCTACTTATCCATTGGCCCGAGATATGTGTTCACTGGTTCATCGTGTTATTTTTTTGTTCATATAAACACACTGCTTTTTGTCGGGCCCTTGACACCTGCTTTCAACTTCTTTTGGAAAATATATTAATCTATTTTGCAAACGTCTGCTCGTTGTCCCTTGTAAATATAAATCGCTGCGGTTTTCCCATCTAGTATTAGAAAAAGATGAGCAAGAACGCTCTAGTGCCACGTCTTTGATTTTAATGTGCAAATCGTAGAAATAAATGTTGAATATTACTCGCTTTACCATAAATCCGATTGTATGTGAAGTATGCTCTGGAGTTCATGTAAGCCACACAGAAGGCGGGGTTTTCAGGCCCTTCTCACACTATCGAGAGGTGTCGGCGATGGATT
Organism: Taenia solium; assembly: GCA_001870725.1. NCBI lineage: Eukaryota > Metazoa > Platyhelminthes > Cestoda > Cyclophyllidea > Taeniidae > Taenia > Taenia solium. Next base: position 24,710 of record MIEF01008623.1, read on the forward strand.
CGCCCCGTTCTTACGATCTGTACAATTTATTTTCATCCTCTTATGCTTTAGGTTTATTGGGCCTGATCAGTACGTTCTATATAATGCAAGCTCAACAGCTAAGGAACGGCCGATTGTGATTGATCGCGTGACAAACACCGTTTCCGTATCAGGTAGCGCTCTTTCCACTTCTCTTTTCATACTTAGGGTATGATGTATCTCATTACGAAGGTGTCATGCCGAGGCCGATGAAGGTGTATGGTATTCTAGGAACTATGCGCCTTCTCTCGGGTCGTTTCCTACTGACAGTCGATAAGTGCGAACTTGTGGGAAATTTATTTGGTCATCAAATTTTCCAAGTTTCTTCTGCATCCCTCCATCCGTTCGCTAAGTCAGTGGGCCATCTCAATGCCGCTGAGGCAAGTGTGGTATTCATTCCCATAAGTCATGGTAAATTTTAGATGGAAGCTGAGATTGCTTATGCCAGTATGCTCACATTTATGCTGCAAATGAAGGGAATGTACTTCTCAAATACTTACGATTTGACCGTCTCTCAGCAACGTCTTTCTGAATTTGGTCCGGAATGTAGGAATATGAGCCTCTTTGAACGAGTGAGAACACGCATTGACTGCAACTTTTTTTATCTGTCAGATACTGTTTAATCAACCGATTTAATCACTCTATAGGCTGATAAGAACTTCTTGTGGAACAACGGCCAGTTGGAGGACTGGTCTCGAGTGCTTCAAGCGGCTGGAGAAAATAGTGGACTGCCATTCAACATCTCCAACTACCTCACCCCAGTCATTCTTGGTTTCGTTGGAATACTAAAAGCTTCGAGCTCCCCTGAATCCGTCGGCCGCGTCGCCAGCTACGCTCTTATCTCGCGTCGAGCCACAAAACGGGCTGGAACTCGTTATTTTGCCCGTGGTCTTGATTCCAACGCATATTCGGCAAATTTCGTGGAGACTGAGCAGCTGGTCTACCTCCCACCTAATCACATATATTCCTTCGTGCAGATTCGTGGAAGCGTCCCACTCTACTGGAGCCAACGCCCAACACTGGAGTACAAGCCAAGAATCAAGCTGGGGCGTATTGAACTTGCCAGCTTGTTGTCCAACTCAGAATACGAGCCGCAGTCATTGGCGGATGTGGAACCGATTCAGAGAGAGATTATTCAACGCCACTTCCATGACGTCTGCTACCTTCTTCGCTATGGAAGAGTGATAGCGGTGAATCTGTTAGACCAGACTGGTATGGAACGACCTCTCTCCCGGATGTATGCTTTGGCTTCCCTGGCGGTTGATTCAGAGGAGTTGAAGTGTGTGTGCTGGTGGTGCCAGCTTTTGATTGTGTTTGGTTGGTTGGATGGTTAACGCTTTTTTTATTTCGGTAGATACGAGGCCTTCGATTTCCACAGAGAATGTCGAGGTCTTAAGTGGAACCGGGTACATGCCTTTATCGATCGATTGGAACCGGAACTTACTGCAATGGGGTGGGTTTTGTTCCGAATTTGTATGTCCATTTTTGTCCATTCTTACTTTGTTTTCAAACAATGTGTTTTCGGTTTAACACTATTCAATCAGCTATGGTTATGTACAAGATGGAGTATTTAATGTCCAAAAGTTTGATACCACTTGACGTCGTTGGACCAAAAAAGTAACTGGGTAGCTGTTTTCATCATTTTCCTTCTAAAGTGAACTCCGATAGAGAATGTGTTAAGTTCTTTCTTGAAAGGCAGTGAGAACTCAATTTCATAATTGCCTATCATCTTTGTGGGTTATTGTTTTCGTGTTTGCTCTCTGAGGCTAAGCTTACTTTATGTGATTTGTTTTGATGATGGAGGACCTGACATATAAATATGCGACAAAGCGAAAGTCAGTGGATAACGGAGTCCTCATGTATTATTTAGAATGTCGTTTCCAGTGCGATTAGACATTACGCACTTTTGAATGGTTGATCGTAGCAACGGTGTGGTTCATTGAAGAATGGTACGATTCTTGTAGCACCTGTCCATCTCGTCGATTTCAATGGGGTTCCTTAGCTTCGCTGTGTTTTCTTGGCCCAACTGCACAGAGGATTTTTATTTGAAATACATTGTTGAGGCAGCAGTAATGCCATGGCGCCGCAGTTTATCCTGAGGTCGTTGTAGGTTATGCGGGGCATTGGCAGCAATGACTTTTATGTGGGTCATGAGAGTCACACCTAAGCAAATCTGTTGCACTTGTTAGAATGGGGATGATTCCGAGTCAAAAGTTATTTTTGTCTTGCGGACTTTGATGGGTTCACCGTTGGAGCCTTGTTTACGGGATGCAGTACGGGAATGAATTCGGTAAGCATTGGCCAAAAGTGGGTCCAAGCACCTCGGAGCTATGTCCTGACTTTGTTTCTCCTGTATTATTCAATCCTTTCTCAGTTGTAAATGAATATTTTCCCCACACCTTTTGTGGGTGAGGAAATAACACCTTTTCGTTCTTTTTATTCACTGTCATGTTCGAATGCCTTAAACTATTGCTAAACTGCGTTGGAGTGATTAGTTAACACAATTCTAATCTCTCTATTCTCTCCTCACATGAATTTCAGTGGGTGCATCAAGTATTCTCACCTTTAGTATAAATTCGCTGACCAGTTTAAATGTTGCCCTTCTTTGTTGCACCCCTCGAAAAGGGGGGAAAGACATCAGGCGTGCACAAATCTAGAAGCCTATTAATGATCGTGTATAAATACCAATATCTAATAGCGAGCTTTCAAAAGCACTCACCAAACCGGAATCAGATGTCACAGAACATAAAACGATGTACCCAAATCCTCGATTCCCCTTGATATCTTATCGGATCGTCAATTTGCTTTCAATTACTCGCTGCCAGCCAGTTGAGGTTGTCGGCTTCGAGCGGTCGAGAGAGTCTGCAGGACGCAACAGTGTTAACTCGGCAGAGTGGCGTCTTCCGCACCAACTGCATCGATTGCCTCGACCGCACCAACGTGCTCCAATCGGTGCTGGCACAACGCGCTCTCATTGCTGCACTGCATGACGCCGACGTCCCCACCGCCACCGCATCGGTGGTGGAAGTGTTGTGGCCCGGCTTCAAGACGGCGTTTAGGGAGCTCTGGGCCGATCATGCTGACATGATCTCCCTCCAGTACTCTGGCACTCCCGCCCTCAAAACCGACTTCACCAGGACTGGTGAGTTGTCAGTCGATCTAGGAAGAGTGAAGGTGTATCTCGTAGTGAAGCTCTTCCACACTACGGTTTATCAACAGTGTTGAGAATGTCATGCGTGGTACAAATCAGTGTGGCGATCTGTGCCAAAGTCCGTATAGACTTTTACAATAGTCAGGTGTTTCAACACGCGGTTCTTCGTCACTGCGTGATTATTCACATGCAGCTTACCAAAATTAAAGTTGTTTGCCAAAACGGGATTCCCCAGTCGAGGCGTTCGTGACCTCGTCACATCGTCATGAGTTGGCAGCTTGACTCCACACCGCACAAGGAATTCCAGACCCGCACGGATTTTTCGTGGAGAGTAAGAAAGTGGTTACGATGTCGCATGTGAGGGACATCTTGGTGTTGAAACGTGTTTGCTTTACAAGCATTCACTCAAAGCCGTACTTACTTGATTTCTAGATAATTTCTGCTTTACAGGTATTCTGGTTGCAATTTTCTGCACTTTCCGCTTCACTCTCACGTCGTTTAGCTGTTTTGCAGCATAAACGGAATCGCATGATTTAGTTGTCCATCCGGGTTGTCATCGTGTTGGCCCAGTGACGCCAACACGTGGACACTAGGTCAGCCGACCATTTCAGCTGCCGCTCAAGAACCGAATGAATGGATTGAGACCATTATCATGTATCCACCTAATGTCTTGAGTTCAACCATTCTGCCTATGGCAAGCAATTTCGTGCAATCAGTTGTTTATACTCCGGTGCTCAGCACGTGTCACACGCCTGTGACGAACGGGTTCGAGTCTGAAAATCCGAAGATTGCACGCACTAGGACGTTGCATCAGAACCAATTTCGCTATGCCTCCTTATCTTCTTGTGAGATTGCTGTGCAACAAATAGCACAGAGCATGTTAAGCTTGTGACAGATAAGGCGCAGTCCACAGCGCCTATGCTTGGTAGGAGAAAACGCGAACGCTTGAAACACTGATGTCACTACTGGTTATTTGTGGAAGCTCACAAAAGTACTCATTACAAACAGGCAACTTTGAAGCCTTCTAGTTGATGTTATTAGTGGGGATTGTGATTTTCCCTTTTGATAGGTAAACGTACCTTTAAGGGTATGCTAATGGACGGCTACAACTCGTTGGTGCGCTACTGCCTCAATAACTTTGCCGATGGATTTCGGCAGGACGCCTTTAACCTCTTCCTCGGCCACTATGAGGTCTTCGACTCGGCGACCGGGCGGGCGAAGCTGCCGTTGCCGGCAGGTAGGAGGCAGAGCATCCAACGTCGTTTCTTACCCTTCTTCCTCGCCTTCTCCATCTCCATGTCAGTCCTCTGCCTACTTTTCCCCTCTGGTGGGTTTCACTGTTGCATCTATGTGTATTTTATTATTCGGTCGTTTGTAAAACCGAGGAATACACAATTTTTACCTGGTTCTAATGTTTCCATTACATTTAATACCATTGAGTGCAAACTTTCTCCCTTAGTTAATTTGGCCCATCGACTGACGTACTTCGCGTTCTGGGGACTGGCCTCAGCCTTCTCTGTGACCAACATTCTGTCTAGGGGACGGGAATTCGTCAATAATCCCCATTTTCCAATGGAATAGCGCCATTGATGCCATCTCCTCTTTATCCCTGCCTCTCTTGCGTCCTCCTCCTCTCCCTCCTCCATGTTTCTGTGATTTGGCACCCTATTTTTTTCTTTGGTTTCCACTTTCTCACTTTCTTCTTTTCAATTGTCTGAGGTGGGTTATCTTGGAAGGGCACTGAAGGTACTGGTGAGTGGTATGTTCGTGATTTGAATCGAGTGATGGGGATTAGTCGCATCCTACGATGAGGCGGGATTCTGAGGGTTAGACCAGACTGGTTGGAGCGAGTTTGATTGTGAGTTGACACAGGTCCGCTCCGGTGTGTGGGGAGGGGTCGTGGCGTTGGTTGGCCGTGCGCACCTACGTGAGCGGCGGGAGGGCAAACTGCAAAGTGAACTCGCTGGGGCTGCTCACGCACTTAGACCTTGAATTCGGGCAGGCGTTGAAGTTCGTATGTCCCGGCTGTGAATGCGCGTGCGAACCTGACTAACCTGTCAATTTTAGGGTCTGCCACTAGGGCGAAACGCGGTACAGTTATGGGGAGGTTTTCACCATGCTCCGGATGCATAATCGGGCGCGCCTAGGAGACAGTGCAACTTTTGACCTCCCCCAACCTTGGTTACCTGTACGCATCTGCGACAATCATCAGTCAAGAAGATGTCCTTTGCCAATTGATTCGCCCGATCCAAGGCTACGGTGGTATCTGCATGGTGTTGCCTATTTTAATCAATGTGGTTTGCACGATTGCCACAACCCATTGTCTAAACTAAAATTCCGATTCTCATGCCTTCCGAGTCTGTGTAAATGGAATCAGGCGTTGTGAAAGTGTCGTGATGCGCTAGCCTTAATAGCCACCACAATTACGGAAGAGGAAAATACCGGCGCACCTCCCTCTGCTGATTGGCTGCAAATTGGAACAGGTAACGAAAAACGCTGTAAAATATGAGTGGGATTGATAAAATATTCCCGACCGCTAAAATATAATTGTTTTTTAAATTGTTGCCCTCAATGTCACCTATTAGATGCATGCTCTAGTGACGCCAAATGGGCATCAATTTGAGTGTACATGTTTTTTATCCAAGCGGATTGTTGCAGGTTTAACCAAATAACTTTCGTCATAAAAAATCTTTTGCGTATTAGGAGGCATTAGATCAGTGAACCTAAAAAATATTCAAATTTTGTTTATGTTGGCCTGGGTCGCGCTGATTCTGAACAGTCAGGAAAATGGGTGCTTATCTGTCAAAGCCCGAGACGGCAAAAGAAACGTCATCAGACTCTAATGAATGGATTTCCTACGGTTGTTCCTCCATGCAGGGATGGAGGCGTTTTCAGGAAGTGGGTCGTTTCTCCACACGCTTTTTGTTGGATGCTGTTTAGCTAATTCGGTTTGAGTTGTGTATGAAATTTGCTCGATTTTCATGTTCCTACTTGTAGCAGTCCTTAAAATCTTTAATCGGTGCAATTTGCCAATAAATGTCGATTTAACTTATTTTCGGGTTGGAATTTGATAAGGAGTGTCCGTTAATCTGGTTTTGATTTACGAAGGACGCACACAATTGCATCTTGGAGTTCGACCCCAAGAGGACAGCTGCTTTCTTCGCAGTCTATGATGGCCATGGGGGTTCTGAAGTCGCTAAATATTGTTCCTTGCATTTGCCTGAGTTCATTCTCTCCCAACCACGTTATGCAATCGAAGATGGGCCAATTAATCCTGCCAGCATCTTAAAAAGGGCATTTATCGACTTTGATGTCTCGCTTACTCGAGCAAAGGTGAGTTAAGTAACAGTTTGCTGCTTTCTTACCCTTTGAGTATTCTGCCGACATAAGTAGTTTGCTTTGTTACTCGATGTAGGTCAAGTCAGAGTTGAAGGAGATAGCGAGTCCGGAAGCTGACACCGACACTGTTGAACTCTCTCCTCACAACTCCGATGCGGAGGAAAATGAGGCAAACGAAGATGGAAAGAAGAAGAAAAGGAAAGGAAGAGTAAGAGAGGTCAAAAAAGGTGTTGGAGACGATAACGACATAGCGCCACTGACTCTCACTGAGGAGAGCGTTGAAGAAATCTCGGAATTACATGAGGAGGCGGCACGGCCGATCGAGGCAGTACTGCGGAAGCAATTTAGAGGCGAATTACCCGAATTCATTCAGGTTAGTTGCCTTGCCTATTCGTTTATTTTTTTCCATCTATTGAGGGTTTTTTGGTGCTTCTATGGTCTTTTGTAACTCCTAGACTTTGTTGGCCAGTATTTGTCCCAAACCTGGTGATGCCGACGCCTCCGGTCCTTCCACTTCTGGCACAACCTCGGAAGATTCCACTACTATCAGTAAAGCCTCCACAGAGGAAGTGATTGGTTCTCCTAATGAGAAAGGCGCGCTTTAAAGCCTACAGTTCATCACCATGTGTTCATGCACGGCACTTTAATCGTTTAATGTCAGATTCTCTTAGATGACCATCTACACTTCTACACCTTAGTCACTCATATTTTTCACGAGAGTAGGACATGAGGCTTCGTGATAACTGACTTGAAGAATCGATTAGCCTTAACAGTGGTTGCATTTTGTGATCTGCATTTCAGTGTTTTCTTCATCTAAAAAAGGTCGCAATTTGGATGTCCTATTATCACAATCGTTTCTGTTGGGTTCTGATGTGTATTTCGATAACCCGCTGTCTTGCCTATCAACCGTGGCACAAGTCTATCATGATTCGATCTGCAGCAATCCTCCTATATGCTTGCTTTTTTCATCCTTTCCAACATTCTCCTGTATCATCCAGTTTCATTGCTATGATTTTGAAGTGCTTCAAATGCAAAAGTTAGTTAATTCTACAAGTTAATACCCTGTTTGGAAATCAAGGGTTTCTGGACTATTAGTCCTTACACTTGTGTAACAACACCTAATCTCAGGCAATTAATTTGCCGGTCACCTCATTTTTTTACTTTGCCTTGGAACTTATTTTTTTGCGAATGCAAGGTGTTTGGCTGGGTAAAATTTTTTACTCCCTTATGGAATCAGTGTGTGGGTTTTTATCATCGATGGCTAGGTGTAGTCCTGTGCACCCTCACTGGATTGATCCGTCTCTTGTTAGAATCGCCTCGTTTACTTGTGAGACTTGCATATGAAACCATTCTAAAGTGTCCCATTTTCACTACCTTTTAGAGAAAGCCGAAGAGGCAAAGACCAGTCCTTGTGCAGCGACTCCCAAGGAGGAACCTACTACCCCTAATGGTGAAAAAGAAGAGGAGAAAGAAGGGGAGGAAAAGGAGATGAAGAAGGCTGAAGAGGCAGATCTCCTTAATTCCTCTGGCACCGCTACTGAAAACGTTGGTGGCGAAGAGGAAGAAGATGACGATGATGAGGACGATGAGGTCCGTCCCTCGCTCTTCTATGACCTTTATTTAATTAGCGTTTCCTATCATGGCTGCCCTTTTGCAGGACTTTGAAGTGGATGATGAAGAGGAAGATGATGATGACGACGAGGAAGGCGAGGAGGTTGACTACGGAGAGTACGATGAAGATGATGAGGATGGTGGTGATGAGGAAGAAGAGGGTAACTTGATCGGTGTGCTTCCACGACCGGTGGGGTTCACAGAACCCGGTGTGGATAGCGGATCGACGGCCTGTGTGGCGCTGGTGCTTCCCGAAGTGGGTGACCAAAACGGCGAGGGACAGCAACCGCAGGTCTGCCTCTACGTAGCCAACGCGGGTGACTCGCGGGCCGTTCTCTGTCGCGCAGGCGCCGCCGTGGACCTATCCGAAGACCACAAACCTGAGGACCCATCTGAAAAGGCGCGGATTCAGGCTGCCGGTGGCACTGTCACTGCGGACGGGCGCGTCAACGATGGTCTCAACCTCAGCCGAGCTATTGGCGATCATATATACAAGGTGTGGCTTGTTCCTTACAAGTGCAATGGTTAGTTGGATGATCGTCAGCACTCTTTTTAGCTTGTGTGAAAATTGGTTATTTCTTCAATGCAGTTGGATTTGTGGTGCTTTGGTTTACGTCCTCTTAATTCTAGAATTTGCAACTATTTGCCCTTTGTGGCAGCACTTGACTGGTGTCGTCGGTATATCATCTACCCTATGATTTTATTTACTGTGTGAATGCGGGTTTACTTTCCTGAGGCAGCTTATCTATCGCATTGTGTGGGAGCCGGGCTAAGGCACACTCTTTAAACAGCGTTGATGCAACATACCTTCGTCTTATTCTGTGATTCTGCCTGATTAGGAGTCGGTGATGCCACCGACGACTACACTTAGTCGCTGCATTCATAGACCCAAGTATAAAAGGACTATGGTATCCGTGTGAATGCTTTCATAAATCCAGGCGTCATTAGCTCCAAATAAGCTATGGCTTAGTTGATTCTCCATGGGTTAAAGCAGATTTCTTGGTATAATAGCGATCGGAATTTGATCACATTCCTTTCATCTCCACCCATCTGACCATTGTCTCGCCTATCACCGCTAATAGTCCTAGGAACCGATTCTATTTGAGAAGTGCATTTTGTCTTGCTTTAACGATGTCTTGACAATTCGGTGTTGTTGAAACATTGACACCGTCGTGCGTTGTTCAGGAGTTCTATCTGAGTAGAAGTTGGCTACTTCATGCTTTCTGAGCTGAAACTTGAACTTCAGGTAGGAAATCAAGCTCCACATTGTTGTTAAACTGGTTTTTGTTTCACTGATGGGTTCACTACTCAAGGACTGGAATGACGGTCCACTAATATGCGATAGGGTCGTACAACCCTTTTTTGTGTACCAAAAAATTATTGCGAGCATAGTGTTCACCCGCTTTCACCGGAACCGACCTGGTAGCTTAATTGACATTCTGATATGCGTGCAGCTCACTCACGTTGGACGCTGCCATCAGCTATCTGAAATGGTTTAATAAATGTCAGAGCAGTATCTCTGATGCATTTCTGTCTGTCCTGTACTTGAAACCAGACATCCTGATGGTAAATGAAGTTGAAGTTAATAAAAGTGCCATCCACTTTGCTACAGCAGCTGCCTTTCAAACCTGATTTGGCGTTCAGTGTTCTATCCGATTAATTTGATTTAGTGGGTGCCTTGGTGGAATCGATATTTTTGGGATGCCTTCTCTTAAATCCTTCTAAGTATGGAGTTCTGGCACCCGTGCTTCTTGATCAGTTTTTCCGTGTGTAGTGTCGAGCCGACCTGAAGATGTCTGAACAGATGATCTCAGCCCTGCCGGACGTGTCACGGACAGAGTTGATTCCGGGTGCTGATGAGTTCGTGGTGATTGCTTGCGACGGCATCTGGAATGCCATGAACAGTCAGGCTGTGGTAGATTTCGTCTACGACCGTCTCCATCCCGAATTCGCCTCGGCTCCGCCACCTTCAAATGGCGGGGACAGTGAAAACGTCACCACCACCACCGCAGAAAAGGCAGAGAACGAAAAGGAGGGGAAGGAGGCGGCAGTGCCTATTGACCGCTCTTCGCCCGCCTTCCTGGCCAAAATCTGTGAGGAGGTGAGTCATCGGCACCTATTTCTTGCAATTGGAATGCTCACTCCTGTCTGGAGCGACTGGGTTTTTTTGAAGGTCGTGTGCATGCAATGAGTCATCTTGGCCACTTGTAAATTATTAAACTTTTTGTAGTAATACGCTTTCCATTTAGCGGTGGCGTCCGGTTTGCCTTCGTTCCAGTAAAGTAGCACTTACGGGAAGTTGGATGGTGACCCTCTTTTATGTGTCGATCCCTGAATCCGATGCCATTAGCATTCAGCAGTCCTAGTTATCGTCAGCAGTGGCTTTAGTTTTTTTTCCGCTGAACAATAACACTCTTCTCATTTGTTGTGCTTCAACGTTTTGGCGGAGTCGTAGTGATGAAATAGGTCTATTTTCAGTTCCATCGACCTTTGCCGTTGAAGTCTCAGAAAGTTGGTGCAATCTTTTGGCAACTTGACGCGTGTCAAGCGCAGCAGACCGTTCAGAGGATCTTTAGCAAGATTTAATGAACGGTGTCTCAAGTGGACACTTTTTTGCAATCTTAAATTGCCATCTGCTATCCACTTCATTCTACAATATATTTGACGATGCAGTGTTAAATCAACCCTTGCTAGCCCTTTTCCCAATCTCTGGGGCATATTTTCTTGCCTAGCGAGTGAATAATTAGCATCCCTTAGGCTTTTGTAGATTTGCATCCCTGTCTAAGTCATTCATCTTTTGCTTCACGGTATTTAGTCAGCTTGGAAGTAGCTTTTTTAGGGATTCCTGGCATTCATTCCCAGCTGTGAAGGAGTGGTCTGTTTTTCCCCATTTTGGGCCAATTGTCTTTTGTCTTGCCCTTGTCCTCTCGAATGTTCACACTGAAACCTCTACCTCTTGCAATAGCATCATTCATTTGAGGATAAGGGTTTGGTTGTTTAGTGGCTCTAGCGCTTCAAATAGGTCCAACTGCTTGAAGGGTTTTCGCAGGCCCCCGCCCTGCAATTTCTAGGCTCTGAGAATTTTTATGGTAGAATTTCTTGGAAACTACGTGTTTCATTGGGTCGAAGGTTTTCCAATTTAGTTTGATTGAGGTGGACAATAACCCGTGATTTACCTTTGAAGCTCTTCGACACCTGTCTCGCCTCCAACACCATGGGTGATGGAACGGGCTGTGACAACATGACTTGCATCATCCTTCGCTTCGATAACCTGCCCGAACTCGCCAAACGCGCCACCACACGCACCTGTTCAACACCTGACGCTGTCGAGGATGAAAGTGAGTCGGAAGAAGCAGAGAACATGGAAGTGAGGGAAGCAGTAGGGTCCATAGAGGAAAGTGTGGAAAAAGAGGAAGAGGAGAATTTGGAAGAACCGAAAAGCAGCTCCACCCAGCCATCACTGACTCCGGTCGTCAATGGCAACGGCGGATCAGGTGACGGTGCTTACAATGCCCCCTCGGCAACTCCTCCCTCGCCAGCTCTCTCACCGGCGCCAAAGAAGGCGCGGATTGAAACCTCACCGCAGAACGGCGACGGTGGTGGAGAGGCGCTCAGTTCAGTCGAGTAGAATTGCTACTTTGCTCTGCTCCAAAAAGAGTTCGTTACTGTTTTCCCTGTGTACATGCCCTATGTGTCAGTTACTAAGTTCCGTCTCCCTCGATGTCGGCTTTTCCTCCCATTATAAACCGATCCTATGATCCATGGGCTTTCGTCTCTCGTGAATAGCTCTAGTTTTACTGGCTACAGGAGCAAAGGAAGGGGTGAACTCTTATTATACCGGTCTCACTTACTACCAGTAGCTGGTATCCACTTTGAAGGTGACTTCGATGAGCAGAGAAATGAACATGGAAATAAATTTCAATTGGTTGATCACTAAGGTGACTGACAGGAAGGACAAGGCTAGTTTGCCCGTATTTTCGCAAACCGGTCTCTACGGGTTGGGTCTGATTTTAAATCGCAAAGCGAAGTTCTTAATGAAAATTCCGATGCTACCGGATTGACTCGGTGATCCACTGTACGCTACGTTCCAATGCTACTGTTTCTCGCGAATTTAGTTGACTACATTCCATTTTTAGGACCGAAAACCTGTTTTTGTTTTGTCATCCCAGCCGGCTGCGAAATTGACTTGCGGATAATCATAAGTGTAACCATCGCACATCGGTGTTTATTTTTTGATTTTACGTTTAGACATGACGGATGCATGGCACCGAGGACATCATGGAATCCTGGAGTGACGCAGAAACAACTGTCACCTCTAACCTATAGTGTAAACTTAGGCCAAATGCGAAAAGTTTTGTTTTCTCACTTGTCCTTTGTATGATTGGTCAATTACCATCACTTCGGCATCATCAATTTCAAATGCAAATTGGCAATAAATTTACTAATGAATTGCGTCTAAGTTGAAGAGTCAAGTACTTTGGGCTGGAGCTATTTTTTTTATCCCCGAAGTTCTAACAGTAGCATGAAATGAAGCAGAGGGACACAGATTGTACTTAAGGTACCACCAGTTCCAAAGAGATGAGTGGCGCCGCATTTAATTTATTCTTTAGTGCAAGTCTAGACCTCAAAAATAGCATTAACCAGCATCGTGTGATGGTGGTAATCCCTTTCACGTAGTGCTTACTTCAAAATGGTATTTGCGAATACCTTCGACTCTGCAGACAAACGTCAGACTGCAGCACGAGTGACAGTCAGTAGGACCCAAACATCTATGAGGACTCTGAAGTTGCCATCACCACTATTGCAGATCATTGTGCAACCACTCCCTTCATGAACGCTCCCTTTTATTGTTACCTATCGTTTATCAATGCCGGAGAGATTGGGCTTACTTGGCGTAGTAGTGGCTTTGTGCTCTACTGCTACTAAAGGATCATGATTCCGCAAAGAAGTATGGCAGCTTTTGACTAACCAAAACCTGTGAAAGTAATGCAACGGGCGCATCCAGATCAGGTGGGCAATTTGACCGCCAGAGCTGAATAGGAAGAATGGAAGTTCAAAATACGCAGGAAGTTTGATTCAAATTCCACATAATCATCCATCGGGCACACGGCAAGACTATGATACAAGGGTTTCATCAGAAAGAAGAAACTAGTTGCTCGTTAGTTGTCAAGGGACAAATCAGTGGGTGGTGAATAATTGAGGTCAAAAAAGGAGGTATCTGATCAGATGATTTCTCTCTGTGGTTCCGCTCCGTCCATCGTAAATGCTTGCAGCATTTAGAGTTAATCTGCCACGCCGAATGATTCCGCACCAAAGCCGTCTGTAAAATATTTAGGAAAATAATATTTACTCCTTCGAATGGATGGATGTAATACGGATTCCAGCTACGAACTAGGAAGCAGTAAAACACAAAAACTAACGCAAAAACATGGAAAATGGTTACAAGTGGTGGTTTACATGTAAAATCCAAACAAACATCAGCACTACTTGGTGACTTTGGAAGTAAACGGTGCTGAAAACGGGGAACAAGTTATTCGAACAGGAACACAGCAAAGTAATAAAAAAAGTGATGTCGATCAGGCTGTTGGCAACCTACACACCAAAACTCACCACCAAAATCAACAATTAGACCAAAATTGTCAAAGCCACTCAAAGGACCTCCGTAGAATAATTCGCCATCCACAAGTATGATACCATCATTGCTACCACATTCCACATCTCCTTCTGACGGGTATTTATGGGAGGGGGAGTGATCATCAAGATTCACCGATTTGGTTGATGTGGCACCTAAATAAGTATCTACGAAAGGGGCAGTTAAGTTGGTTTTGAGTAGTGGGAAACCCACGGGCAGATCAAGTGCCACATATAATACCAATTCTGCAATGTTCCTTTTTCCACAGACAAAACCAAATTCGACAATTGCTCGTGTATTCCCATGTGCGAACTGTCACATCGTGACAGCTTGGATAGAGCAATTGAAGCAGCCATCGCCAAGTAACTTATTTGTAAGCACTAAATGCGTCATTCCTAGGACCACGCGGAAATAAATTGTGACCGAGGTGAGTAAAGAGGAGAAACATAACCCGAAAGCGACTATTTCTGCTATCTGAAGTAACATGAAAGTCATCATTAATATATTCCAATACATTATAAGACGAACGAAGATTTAAAACAAATCAGCAATACAAATTCAGAGTTTGTGATCAAAAGGGGTTAATTATGCCGCTTCACATAAGTTTATCTGAACCAATTCAGAGGTCATTAGCCCCTATGTAGGTGCATGTGAATGCTGAAAAGACCTGCCAACATTTCCTCAAGGGGGAATGAGAACACGCTTGTGAAACATGCTAAAAAGACTCCACACGACGACAGGAACAGCCACCCACTCGGGTGTGCACACAAAAAGTGGGAAGACATGCATACACATACACAAACATGAACCGCAAGCTGACCAATCACAAAGCAGTGGGGCGGTGCGGCAACAGCTAGCCTAAGTTCTCACGACAATACTCACCGCTGACGACGAAAATATCATTATCGTCAGTACGTCGCTCTCGATGATCGTAATAGATGACAGGGTCATCATAAAAATATTCGCCCTCAACAAAATCGTCATCATCATTATTGATGGCATTGTGTGGGGTAAGACTCGGCCCTGCCTTGAAGCACCCCTTACCAGCACCAAGACCGCCTGTGGTGGTGCAAGTTTTTTCATGCCGAATCAAAACCAAAGCATCAATAACCAGCAAGCGGAAGAACATTACTCACCGTCTTCGAATTTACCGTTATTATCGTAATTGTCTTCCAAATAGCGTGCCGGTGGAGGTAGAACCTCCTCGTCATCACCGTCCGCGTAACCGCCAGTACCTTCGCCAACGTCACCATTGTCATTGTAAATCTGACCGCTCGTTCCACCTGGAATCAAAGGGGTCGGATCTACGATAGTTGGCCCATTGTTGTAATAGGGCTGTCCAATATAATCGTCTACTGCACCACGATAAACACCGGTGGCCACGCCAGCCGCGATGGCCGGGACAAGGAGACCCGGTGGACCAGCTTGCAACTGCACATCCAAATTGTCGCCAACATCTGGAAGTGGAAATTCTCTTGTAAAACAACACCTACTTCATTCAGCATTAGTAGATAAGGTTCTTTGACGACTACGTACCACGAGGAAGACGACGGTTGGGTTGGGCACGAAGGCGAGGCCCTGCTATAAGACCCACACCTGCAGCAGTAGCACCAACAACAGCCGGGAAGACGGGGAAGTGACTCCTCGGTTTGGTGCTAATATGAAGGGGTGGATTGAGAGACACAGGGATGGGACGAACGATGGTGAGGGTGAGAGGAGCGATATCGGAGGGTGGGCAACGAAGATGCCACGCAGATTCGATTGCATGGATGACAGAATCGGAGCTTTGACTGCCACCGCCGAGGGCGAGGAGGAGACGATCGTCCAGACCGATGATGCGGTCACCAACTTGAAGGCCAGACATGGCGGCCGGAGAGACGGGATCCAGACTCACCACTCGTTGACCCCCACAAGCCCCACGTGCTGACGCTAAGGTTAAACCAAGACTCGGCTGGGCCACGTCAGCTGGTGGTGGTAGCAATTGAATCTACACAGATAAAAACGTTGCCACCGCTTACTAATGATCACTTACAAGTGACTCAATTTCGAGTACATACTACTGAATTCGAATATGAAAAAGTAAAATCGAAATGGCCTGCAAAGAACATTTTATGCTATAAATCAGTAGATTCAAGTAAGCCTTTCAGACAGGCACGGTACTACTAGCCTGTTGGATCCTAATGTTGGGACCCATTTCCTCCTCATCCTCTTCATCATCGTCTCCATCCTCGACCGACTTGAATCCGACGGGAGAGCGGCTCACCGGCGAAGGGGCTCTCTCTGAAGTCTGGACAGCACCACCTTCCACATCAACGGAAACAGGTTTCATGAACGTTTCCGCCGTTGCCTCTTCACCCTCTTTGAGCGTTGCCAGCCCACTGCTATAGAGCGGCGGTTGAGGAGACGGCAGGGGTGAGACACTTGCGAAAGGACGCAGTGTTGATAAAGAGGGCGGTGGTGGTGGGAGACGGCCAACCTCAAAGGTAAGGGTATCAAAATGGCAAGAGAAGCGCTGAAGATCGTCGAGCGACAACCACCCCACTGGTTCACGGTCGATGCCCAAAAGGCGGTCCCCGATCTGAAACGAACATCTCTGTTTATTCTAGATTTGAGCAGGTGCGATAGCTCAACTCCCAATATCACTGACTAGAAAATGTGTCGTAAATTGGTTGACACTTAACCGGAATTTGATGGAAAGAGACCCGTAAAGTGGAAGTCGGTAGGCAATAGCGATACCAAAACTAAAGTAGTATCGGAGATGTTCAAGAGTAAACGTAACTACTTGACTCAAAATTAGGTCTCACAACCTCAAATGGGAAAAGCACAGCAGGTCCGAAACAAATCGCTAACATAGCTTTCATTAGCGCCGTCCGGAGTGCTATTTCGATGGAAAGTCAGGTCACCAGTGTTAACTATGCAGAATGATTAACCACAGGGACAGGAGATGATGCTTCTAAAGAACTGACAAATAAACGATTGCTTAGTAGACCTGGAGCATGCCACACCGGGAGGCTGCAGACGCGGGTGTGATGCTTTCGATGACGAGAGTTCCAGGCGCGTAGATGCCCTCGCCGGTTGTGGCGGATCTTAAAACCATCCCAAAGACGTTCGGAAGAGCATCATTTAATCCACTTGGCACCGCTTGTCGTTTCAAAACGCGCAGAACGGGGGCGGAGACGGAGACATCGAGATCCTTCTGTGACGAGGCCGTGAAGGGACGAGTGAGCAAGACTGTGAATAGCCTCAGTCGAGGGACTGCATGGTGGATGAGAAGGAGGGAGTAATACTTATTTTTGAGTAAAGAAATGCGGCTGAAGGTAAATAAGGGGACAACAGCAAATAATAATAGCAACAACAACAACATAAACTATGCTGCAGGATACATGCCGGCACCGTGATTATTGTTGTTATTCATATGGACATGCGCGAATAGTTGTAGTAATAATGATAAATGAGTCTTCCCCATTGAGAAGCAAATAAAATCCACCTAAGAAGATGTCACATAGTGAATTCTAAGCAATAAATGCATTGTAATAGCGTCTACAGCAAAGTAAGCCTCGACCAGCAATATTCAACCACAATGTGGCTTTTGCGTAAGGACAATGCACAACGACAAGAATCCTTTTTTTCACTCGACAGGCTTCTGAGTGCAAGGATGGTCAAAGTGGCATGCATGAAACATGCTTCGTGGTGTAAGCCGCTTCTTCAATCTTCGCGTAAACTTACATAGCGGGAGAGAGAGAGAGAGAAATGAAATAACAGAAAGAGAGGAGGGAGATTTACAAGTGAATGGAAAGACATGCGCACACACATACACCTCTTTTTGTACAAGGAAGGCTGGTGAAGAAAGAAGGAGGAAAAGAAGGTAAAGCTCATGCAAAGGGGACCGGATTATTTGGGATTCTCTGTCAGGTGATGGTGGAGGAGGCATAGAAGGGCCGGGTTATTCTGGAGGCACGTAAAGTGAGGCCTAGGGAAACTCACAAATAGTGTATTAACTAAGCTGTAACGTAATGCCAACTTAACTGACAAGAATTGGGCCAATAAGGTGAAGAAAAAAGGGGTTAAAGAAGGGCATTACTTGGCTGTCCTCTGGGTGGCTTCAGGCGACCCGTTTTGAGGAGGACGTGATTAGAGGATTGCTGAAAAAGGGAAAAAACGCATGAATCGGAGGTCACAATAGCAATTACTTCACCCCCGGATTCTTAATTATCTTCAAAAAAGTTGTGGAGCAAAATGAAAAATCCGAAAATAAAACGACTACATCACCAAGGGTAGGTACTTCAACAGATAAGTTTAGTACAGACAGGCAAATCCAAGCAAAAAGCGGAAATGAAGACCTTGACATTCTATGCGCCACAAGACCGACATTTCACTCCTCTTGAGAATGCACGATACATGGGAAGTTTGTCAAACTACGGTGGGGCGAAAGTGGAGCTAAAACACGGACCAACAGAAGGACTACTACCTTAAGAAGGGCCATAACATCCTGTGAGGAGGCCTTGTGAACATCCAAACCATCGACCTCTAGGATCACATCACCGGGATGCAGCACACTCGCATGCGATGCTGGACTACCAGCCACCTGAAAAAGCCGAGGGGAGGAAAGGCACGTGAAACGCGCACACCCACGCATAACTCAACGTTGTACGTTCAACGTACAATCTCCGAGATGACCACACCTCCAGAATGATAGTCACCAAGCACGAGACCAAACGTAGATCCCGGCTGTCTCTGAAGCGCCACGCTGTAGGTCTGCATAACCTCGCTAAGCGAGAAGGGAACGGCACCGCTGCCTCGCAGAACCGTCAGGAACAGGTGCTTCTTTGCCTCTCGTAGAGCCTGTTGTAAACAAGGTGTCAAATAAGTCCCTATGGATGAGTTGAAAGTATACAATGGTTCCGGAGGGAGACGCACTTTTGTAGCGACAGCGTGGGTTGCTCTACGTAGGTCGATTTCATTCACTGCGAGGATTCGATCACCCGAGCGCAATCGCCCGTCCCGGTAAACTGTTCCACTTTGGTGAATCTTCTCAATGAATATTCCACCCTATAGAGATACAAAAAAGGATTAATTAATTTGCTTTCAGCAGGCAAAAAAAACCAGTAGAAGTGGAAAATGACAGTGTTGAACAGCCAGTTCAAGCAGCGCACCATATGTGTGTCCGAGCCTCCAATCACAGAGAATCCAAGGTCAGGTGCAGAATGGATTATCTCAACCGTGGTCTCTACTCCAGGCAGAATTGGCGTGTGCGGAGCATGAGGCGAGAAAGAGCGTGGCAAATCAACTGCCGTTAGGGTGGGCTGAACGGACGCCCCTGCATCCATGGCCGCGCAGCCGGATAATGGTTTTGCGCGGGCCAATCGCAGGTGGGCGGATGGATGACAAGTAGTGAGTTTGGCCAGCGAGGCATCGTACTCCTGCACGGGCTCTCCATCAATCGCCACAATGCGATCCCAACTTCGAACCTGGCCCGACTGTGCACAGTCAACAGATCATGGAGGTGAGTCAGTGATCTTAGTTAATGGCGAAATTGCCGCTAGTAATTCTTTAAATGAAAAACGGTTAGTGATCTGATAAGTCCTCCAGATACCCTGCTAATTCAACCTCTGAACGAAAAACGTTTCCACCTCAATTCTTTGGAAGTGTCGGTTTCCGGCCCTATTCGTCTCAAAATTTTGGCTTACCTCATGTCATTTAAGGAGAGAATTTAAACGTGCTAGCCGTCACCATGATGCTATGACTCGGGGTCTCCGGTACTCAGCAAGCAATTAAGCACCCGCATGTTGTTCACCTCTCAGCTTATAAAAGTCGGCAAGCGGACGTCCGTAGTGAAGTCTCTATCGCCTTGTTGCTATGGTTGTAAACTCGGCAAGTTCCAAGCTCCAGTTTATGGGACAGAGGCTTTGCAAATTTATAACTGTGTGGCGATCAAAATTGCTACCCGATCAGACGAGATTGGGAGGTGCCTACAATGTGACTCGTTTTGGAATATTTTTGCGCTTTGTCCAAGGTCCAAGTACCCAACTACTCGGGTTGTTGAATTAATTGCTTTCATACGAGTGGAAGAAACCGACGCTGTCAAATACAGTCAACAGGAACAACAATATTAGAAATATAAGCATAAACTAGAATTAATCACCCTGGTAGATAGACTACTGAATTACAAATAGTTACGGTAAACACACTCCCATTATAGACAAAAACTGCGCGAAATACACAGACTAAACGCAATCCATTGCATGAGGAGGTGATGAAGTACGGAGCCCTGTCTCACACAAATCGGCCTCGTAACTCCCAGTTTGGCTAGTTTACTCTAAGATGGAAACGCAGAGAGATAATGGAGTTATCTCCAAGACCCAGCCAATCGTGATCAACATACCATACCAGCCGGACTGGTGGGCAACAGGCTTTGCACGAAGACGCCCAAATCGCCACGAGGGTTCATGTTCACCAAGAAAAGACCCAGGCCACCCTCGGCATTCTACAGGAAGAAGAGTTGGAGAAAGGATATGAGAAAAAACTGTGTACCTACTCTTTCGATGGTGACGTCTAGAAAATCGTATTCGACGCGTTTGGATGACTGAGGTGTTGCCTTGGACATGCAGGGCTGTGGGAAAGGAAAAGTATAAATTAGTACTGCGAATGCAAGCAGACCAGTAATTTCTTATCAAATGCTGCTTCGAAGCACACTACTTGGATGGCAGGTAAGTAGTAGGGCCCAGCAACACAAATCAATCTTTGGCCATGGACGACAAGTTCAAGGTTATTCAATCCTAATCCGCGGCTTCACTTCAATTATGAATTGTAAACGACCTATAAAGCAGATGGGTACCATCGGTTTATCACTACCTGAGAGGCAAAGCGAAGTGCAGAGTGATGGAGAAAGTGTCCACAACCGGTGGGCGCGGTGCCGGAAGCGGGTTTGGCCATCACCGAGGCGTTGTAGGCAACGTTGTGACGAATGACAAGGAATATTTTTGGCTCATTACCACTGCCATCACTGGTACCACGTCGCGCCAGCTCGGCTTCCTTGGCGATCAGAAGTTTTGCAGAGACGTGAGTCAGTCCCATCACGCACACATTGTTGACCTGGACGAAGGAAAGGTAATCGGGGCTGTAAACTTGTTGCTTCAATGGTTTTTAGGCTGAAGCCAGACAGAGGCACTCTAGCTTATGTCCCAACTACTGATCGAAGATTATAATCCACTTAACCGGAAGCACGGGAGGAAGAGGGTACTCAAACTGTTTATAATCGTCAAGCAAATAGAAGTAGCATTCTCAAGTTACGCACCTGAACTATTTCGTCGGTAACTTGTAGACCAGACGTGCGATCGGCCAGTGAGCCTTCACGCAGGCTGCAGACGAAAACACCCCGAGAATTCGTGTCCCTGTGACCTACTAATCGAACCCCAAGACCTGTCTCACAGTCAGCCGACGATCCATCATTGGACTCGCTGCCAGGAGCACCCTCACCTCCTGAGGTGGAAGTGGAGGGAGGCAAGGTTATCGCAACTACATGGATTTCGTCGTCGGGCAGGGCTGGTCTGCGGTAAGTCTGCGTCAGTTGAGCTATAAATAGAACATTATGGTGTCGCTTACTAGCAGCACTCAAGTGGACAGTAGCTAGTACAGAACCAGCAGTGTGACCCAGATAGGCTAGTCAAATTTACAAACTATCAATAACAAGTAACCGCATCAATTAAATTTAAAGGACCATTGAAACTGCTCAAAGTGAGTTGCCATTACTAAAAACCCACCTAACGAGGCACTGAGACAAGACGAGCCAATGTTGCGCCACGCGGACTGGGATTCGATAGTCTGGACAGAGGGAATAGGCTGGCGCAGTACCGGCGACGGCGGGGGTGGAGGAGGCGGTGCATCAGGGGTTGCGACTGTCGGTGGTGGTGGTGGTGGAGGGGGTAATAGTTGGGAGTCTGTCGGCATCTCTTCCCCGCTCTTTGATGGAAGCGGAGTTGGCGGTGGTGGTAGTGGTGGCAACTGTACTGGAGCTGTTGGTGGTGAGATGGCGAGATTGGAGATTCCCAATGGCTCAGGCAGATCTCCGTGAAGCTCCAATGATCCCTATTTGTGGAGAAGTCAACGGCATTAGAGGACGCTTAAACAGACTTAAGAGGCTTCGTGGTCTTGTTAGTTGGAAACTTATGAGTATATCTCACGTAACTCTCGTCTCGAATCCCACGGTCTGTCGGGTAAGGATTTCAAGCTACCGTCTCATGAGTATTTAAACCGATTTGCCAAATTTGATTTATTTTAATGGGTTTTGCCATCGTGCGAACATCTTAAGGTGACGCAATTGAAACGAAAAGAATTTCAGCGTCATCTTCAGAGGCTTGAACTACTAATCCGTTCCAAAATTTGAAAATTTCCTCGTCTCGAATTCTCTGTGACTGGACAATTCCAAGTAGTCTTCGAATTCGTCAGGTCTGGATAGACTGCCGTCTATGCTCTCATCCCAACTCCAATATGTTGAAAAAAGTTATCTAAGAAGATTTCAAAGAGGCGATTAGTCCTTCAAAACCATACCGTAACTAAGAAATGAGTTTTTATGAGGATGATGGATTGGTGAAAAGGAAAGGGGAGGGAGGGTACTCACCACAGAGATTGGTTCTTCCATAGAGGAGTCGTTGGAGGAGACGAAAGCGGAGCGCACAAGAGTGTTGGGGTTGAAGATGAAACTAAGAGGACGTCCATCCTTATCCTGCTCCTGGTACAAAAAAAAGAGGGAGGAAAGGACACCCATAACTCCAAGAGCAACCGAAACAATGCAACTTAAAACATGAGCTATACATAAATATCCGAATTTGATGCAAGTTGGTTGTTATATCTCCGTGGTTTCGATGTATCCAACTCCTTGCAACAGGGACTACGATAAGATGGAAGGCTGTCTGCCTTGATTTCGCAGAATTAGGGTACAAAACTCTATGCTACGTACTTCAAAGCATAAATTCTGATGCTTTAATGACAGAAATGTGGTAACATGTGCTCGACACTCCATACAGCTTGCAAAGAATATGGTGACCTTGCTTTCCTTTTCTGTACCTAGTCCCTGCTCTCCATGTCGAAATTCACCTTCCAAAGAAAGCAACAGACAAGAGACTCACTCCAGAGGGAGCAGACGAATCAGTACCCAAAGCTACGGGTGGAATGGATTGGAGATCGATTATCGGTCTCCTAGCGGACGGAGAAGATGAGGAAGAGGAAGAAGAGTGCAATGGGAGAACAAGGAGGTAGAGAAAGGCCCACTCTGTCTCTAAAGACTCGTTGTCTTCCGAAGATGCAGAGGAGGGAGAGGATACGAGATTGGCCGTTTGGATCCACTCGGCCACTGTACGACATCCCACTCGCGTTGCATCCATACCATTCACCTAGAGGAGGGGTATAATTAATTGTGACCAAGTGGCGCTTCGACAGAAATTCCACCGTGCAACTCACGCCGATTATGATGTCTCCAGGCTCCAGTAGTCCACATCGACTAGCTGCGGTATTAGCGGCGACGTTGGACACGAAGACAGGCTGAGAGACTTCTGGCGGAAGTGATAGAATGGTGGAAGACGAATCGTTGTTCTGCCACACATCCGGACCTTGAGAATCAATCAAAACATGTATTCCAGCATTTGCATAAATCGGTATGCTTAATTACGATTTCTACTTACACAAATTTGAAATGGTTATCATGAGTTATTTCACATTGGGTATTACTTATACTGCCTAACTTGTATTTTAGAAGGATAATAGCCAAAGTAATATACAATCTGCAACTTACACCAGAGGCTATGTAAAGTAAGAGATAGAAATGTCGGATACAGAAATCAAATACTGATGTGACAGGCTTGATGCCAATGGTCTGGTAACGAACGGATAGACTACTAAAACAGTCGTTCAGTGTCTTGGAAATGGACATCATTCCCGAGGAAACCACTAAAAGTGCTATCAAAGTGAAATTTCAGTATCAGATCCGTGAGTCAGCATTTGCTGAAATCGAAAACTCGATCTTGGAGTCAGATAGATGAATTTGTAGGCATAATAAAGGCAAAGTAAATTGTCCTTTATTTGCAAAATAAAATGGGATGAGTGAATAAATCGGCAGCGCTTGAAAAATGCTACCACCAATACTGAAGTATCGTTCAGCCTACCAGTGATAGAGAGGCCCCATGTGTCCTCGCCAGGCAGTTTGAGCAATTTTAGTTCCCGCGTCTGGATCCACCCCGATTTTTGTGGAGGACCCTCCGACAGAAGCCGCGTCAGAGATTCTGTTGTGATAATTAGATCCGGTGGTTGTAGCTCTTCAATCCTGTTTATTTAAACAAACGACAGCGGTAATGGGGTCATTACGATTGACTGAGATTTAAGTAGGACAGTGTACACAACTCACAGGCTGCTAGAAGCACCGGATCCGTTCACTTGGAGGTATCGACTGCTCTCAGTTTCAGCCGACAGCGACTTGGGTCGGACGTGTTTGATTCTGTGAGTGATCACCTTCTCCCCAGGATAATAACCGATTCTACATCAGGTGGAATTAAAATGTTGTTCAAAACAAGTGGTGAAACCACCATCGAAGAGACTAGGCAACTCACTCAATGGTGTTGCACTCCATGGAGGCCTTTCGAAGAACGCGAAACGCCTCGGCATTCGTAACACGTCGAAGGTTGTCAGAGTTTATTCGAGTGATGTAGTCGCCGGGGACAAGAGCCGCAGCCTTCTCTACGGCTCCACCTCGAAGAACCTTTACTACTCGACAACCATCTACACCGCCTGCTGCCAGAGCGTCCAGCTCGCAGCCTGGTTAAGCAGAAGGGGATGCTATGACATGATTGGCTTGAAATGTGGCACAGTACTTCAGGCAAATGTTACAAATGAAAGGTAACTTTAGAGAGTTCATCTTTTGCACCCCAGATTTTAAAAGAATAGTCAAATCAGTAATGATAAAAGCCAGCTTTACGTATGCATTGCAGCGAACTTAGTCGAAATTAATGACCTGGACAATAATTTATTCATCTTATTTGCGTATTTCTTGAATATGAACAAGTCTTAAAGCTATCATCTCTTAAAAGTACAGACAATATGCAAGAAATGTGACTGGTTGGGTATGGGTGAGACTAACCGAGGGGGAGATTGTGGGTCTTGACACGAACTATCTTCTCGTCATCGGGGTTCATCTCAGGCACCACCAGAGCAGCTGCATGGAAGGGCACCTCCTCGACGTCCAACACCAGCGGAGTATAGTAGTCCAGAGGCTATTGGAGGTGATGTGTGATACACTCAGCCATTCATCCATCAGTACACATTCAAGAACCCGTTCACTGATCTACCCATCCATTCACTCGTTCCACTACACATCAGCGGTATTAGTGACTTGGAATAAAGATGTCTGAGCTTGCGGATTTAGCAGACACAGGAAAGCCTGTGTGATAAGGCGGCAAAGTGAATGCAGAAAACGATAGGAAATGAAGTGCTCATATAATCATAACAATCAGCCAAGCAAGTAGCGCAATAAAATCGGGAAACAATTAGGGCAATCATTTGGTGCTTTCAGGTATAAGTCAGTTGATTATGCCACCAACTAATCACGACCCATTAGTCGACCTGCTCTTACTGTGAGTAAATTCACTTGCCCATCCGTTGATTCAAGCGTTTGCTTATGATGGAAATTCTTTATGCATCCAAGGAAATCACCCGGTGTTCCTTTACCCAGTCGAAAACACACTCATCCAACCACTTGTCTATCCGATTGACTATCCACTAAACGCATCAATCAACAAAACACTGAGCGCATCGAAACTTAGAAATGGAAAAAAGTCACAAGAAAGGAAGCATTACTGAGCAGCAGAGCGACAAAAAAAATTCAACTCAATGCGAAAAGATAGCTTGGCACTGCAAATTCGGAAGTGAAAACATAGGAATTCAATCATCATTTACAGGCAAAGCATTCGCCCAACAATTCGGCCGGACAGGAGACTCAACAACCCACTGCACTTCCATCTTCTTAGTAATTTATCCGCTCAAAGCCATTTTTAATTCGTCACTTTGGCATTCATCCCTCTAACTAGCCATGCATCCATCCATCCAATTAACCTTTTGTACCCATCAACATTTTTCCAGTCACTCATTCAGTACCTCTATTAGTAAGTTATCCACTTTTACTCCATTCATTCGTCGTTGAAGTCCTTCATCCATTCATTCGTGTGTGCTGCTCCATCCTCTCGTAGATCTATCGGTCTATTAGTCCATCCACTAACCAATTGATGCGGCGAACAATTAGAGGTGTAATTACACAAAAGGGCGGTTTAAAATTCTATCTTTCCACCAACACCCCAGTAAAATAATAAACACATGAAGAACTTGGAAAAAAAGAGGAATCCGCAAATGCAAGAAAAGTGTCCTAATTGGATGAAACGTTATTTCCAAAAGATGCAAGCCTCTGCAGAAACGCCAGTCAATCAACCAAAAAACACCAAAAAACTCACATGATCCTTCACATGCTCCTTGGCGAACTCCTCCTAGATTTGGGGATAGAGAGAGAAAGAGATGAAAGAAAGGAAAGGAAACTGACCCGCTCCTTAGAGTGAAAGATCGATCGATAGGGTGAAAGTGGAAGGTAACGCACCACAACATGCCTGACCTTCCTTGCTGCGCGTTTAAAAAACATTCTGATTCTATTCAATGCGTGCGTGAAGGAGTGAGTGAATAAATGAAATGAGATGGGACGAGCGCACTATGAATGAGGATGTACTTTAGGCGGATCACATGGGCTAAGAGATGCGACCCGCTTGTTTGTTTGTTTATTTCAGCGTGAATAAACAAGACTGCGATGAATGAAAGGACGCAGAACAATGTCAGCCAAGCAGGACAACATAGCAGCATTACAGTAGTGAGAAACATCTCCCGTCCACAAGTTCAGATTACGGCACATTCAAGACGATAAGCAGCAATAATAGTCAAACAACAAAGCCTTGCATTGAAATTTTATCATATAACTTTTAGCCTGTTAGCTGAAGAATTCCCTCTACAATGTCGCAGAACAAGACCATATGGGACAAAGCAACAGATCAGACGGCATCTTCTAAGGGATAAGGTGGTAGTAAATTCCAGAAGCAATAGCAAACAGAAATAACGGTTGTGTAACGAAGCATTCTGTAGCAAGGAGCACGGTAAGGATTGAAAAGCCATTAAAGAGAGAAAGTAATCAACAAAATCGCCTTTCCATCTTAGCTTACTGTACGACGAAATCGACTTGCCCCAAACCTCTTTCATTGGGGAATTCGACGAAAATTCAAGCAAACAGAAAGAGAGGATTCACAGAGAACCACAACACTTTCCCTTAAATAACAACATGCTAAGACATGCCGAAGAAAACTAAATACATCGAAATGAACACAGGGACGGGAGTGACGACGGCGGCAGGAGCAGCGTACACAACCAACCTCGGTGTCCCGCACAAATTCCAAACTGGCCAACCAGTCTTCCGAGGACTGACTCAGCTCTGACTGCTCCGAGGAGGTGTCTATCGATTCCAGATTACTGTAGTCATAGTCTTCGTCATCGTGATCGCATTCCATCAATTCTATACCTTGCGTTATCAGCATAACGGCAGGAAATTCATATGTGGAGGTAATGTAGAGGACGCCTGGGGAGGTTACCAGTACTTCAACAGTTTCTACAGGCGCTGTCTCTCCAAGCAGTCCTTCCATGGGGATATTGACAAATTCCTGGAGGTATTCAGCTAGAGCCGAGGATACCACCTCCTCTACAATGGTCTCTACTTCTCCGGCGTATTCCAGCACTTCGTCAACCAGATGTCTAGCGACCAGCTGTGGTGAGGACATTGAGCTGTCACCCCACAAGTGCTTATCACGACTGGTCACCACTGACTGACAATAGAGGGGCCGTGAACGAATTACGGACACATAACCTGCTACCATGCAAGGGATGGGGTTTATCAGTAAACAGACAGCCTGCAGCATTTACCATAATTCGCATGCCAAATAAAAGAGGGTAAAGAGGAAAGTAGAGAGAGAAGACTAATAAGATTAGTTGAAAAGTAGCGTATGATAAAAGCTTATTTAACTTGGCAGGATTGTTTACCTGCATGGCAGTGGAATCATCGGGGCTGGAGACGAGAGCGGTGAACTGCGGTGAGGAGGCAATAGTGGGCGGTGATGAATTGGGTACGAGGGTCATTTTAGCAACGCCAATCATGGTGTAACCGAGTGGGGCATTGTGGAGAGCGTTAGCAGCTTCACCGAGAGTAGCGCGAGTGAGTTTTCGATCATTGACGAAGAGCAGACGATCACCGACGCTGATTCGACCGTCCAGATCGACACAGCTGCCACGTGAGATGGAATTGATGATGAGGAAACTACCACGACGTGGGGCAGCGTCAGTGGAGAGGGAGCTACTTCGACTGATGGTGGCGAAACGACCTTCATCCGAGCGGTTCATATCGCCGGCAACAGTGCGACGTCGACTGAGAGAGGAGCGCTTCAGTGTGCTGCTACGTCGTACTGTACTCCCACCATCACCCAAACCCTAAAAGCGCACCAGGTAAAGTGTGGCCACGCAAGTCTTATCAGAGGGTGATGTATTTTGAAATGTATCGATGGCGAACTAGCGTAGATATAACTTAGCATTCTGTAACAAGATTCATAGCCATTTCAACGAGAAGTAGATTTTAAAGACACTGGTACACGTAAAAATATGAACAACTTTTATTAGACCATTAAAATAAATTTGTACTAGGTTCGTATTAGCATTAATGCCATCGTTTCTTTGATAGATACCTTGTCTCTGATGACAAAGCAACAAAGTTAACTGCTCGTAATTTCCAGTAATTATAAAGATCATTTTAACAATTAGTTCACTTCATCGTAGACAGAGATAGAGAACCCAAAGCCGGGTTTGTTTCGATGCAGCATCACGATGAGGGGCAATGTTGACCAAGTTGGTCTTAAGCCCACGTGACCGCCATTCAATAGTGCGGGGACTGAGGGGAAGGCACCAATCACACTACCCGCGGTTGGTGATGTAGTCGCCGACTCTAGTAGCAACAAATTCGGATCCTAGAAGTGCAAAAATCACGTTTTGTGCACAAGCAACGGAAAGCGATAATGATTTGACCCTGGATACATAAATCTCACTCAATTGATAATAGGCTCCTCAAAAAATCTCGATTACAAACCCACAATGCTAGTGTGGCGAAAAGAAGATCATTTGTTTACATTAATCAGGAGTCAATGGATGAAAAATACCAATTGTGGCTTTACAAATGACACAAGTGAATTAGAGAAGTAGAAATTCATAGAAAGTAATCAAATGACGATAGGGATGATGAGGACAACTGTCGATGATTCGCCACTATGCAACCAAGATTAAAATACGCCACCCAAGAAATAATACCAGGGAAACAGAGTCAAAAATATGTTCCTGCAGTGCGCTTACTGCTTCAAAGAACCGCTCGATTGAATCCATATTCGAATAAGTAGAAAGGCTAAACTAGGAGCAGATCTTCACATACGAAGACACCAATAAACTGAAATTAGGACCAAAGATACTGTAAGCAACCAATCGTCTGACTAATAGATACATCCAGAACACTAAAAATAACTATCCGCATGTTACTTAAATATCAAGCAGCAAAGAAAGTCGAGACAAAAAATGATACTAAAGCGCATAAACGTTTTTCAAAGCGTTCAGTGATGTTAGTATAATCATCATATGCTACTAAAGATGAAATAAGTAGGGGAGAAATTATACCAAAATAAGACCTAACAAGACCATGGCAGAATTTAACAGCAAATTACTTATGCCATAAATAGATCCCTCACCTTAGCAGAACCAAATTTGGGCTCAGGAAGGCGAACGTCAGACTGTGAACCCCTAATCCACTCAGATATCCTTAGATCCGGCGGATGGGTTGGGAGAGTAACGGGCGAAAGGCCTGACCAGGAGCTATCTGTGTCGTCCACACCGGTGGCCACAGATCCGATCTCGCTGGCAGCAACGTGCATTATGGTGTCCGAATCGTTAACAGTTTCATCGAGGAGGGTGGAGACACCATCACCATCACCGACACCGATGTCATTCGTGACTACACACTTGGGCGAACGCGCAATAACCAATTCGATGTGTGAGGGCAGACGGCGAAGGCAGCGAACTACGTCGACGTGCGAGTGACCGTGCAGTCGGTAACCGTTTACCTGCATTCAAATTGTAAGAGGATTTTATTAGTGACAACGCTGACTACCGTTTAGTCAAACCAGAGGGTTTGCACTAATGAGTAGGCGGAGGGAAGGGAAGCAATTTCAGTAGTATGACCACAGCTTTACCTGCGTCACCCTATCAGTATACGCCTGTTTACCCTCCAAACTTCATGAAGGAGGTTGATTGCAATATCAATTCCACCGTAAACAATGGCCCAAGTAAAAGAAGCTGCGAGACAAACGTAGGCTTACTGGCGTCAATAGTGCAATGCTCAGTCAAAGGGACGAGCTATACTAACACCGATTTCCAAACCGAGGCTTCTTTGAACACTTGAAGATACATCACTAATGAAGACAACAACCGATTCCAGCAATGGTTCCACCGCGACTGCCGAATTTAAAGGAAGAGAAGGCTCTGGCAACTACCTTAACAGATACATGGAAGAAGCTGACTTCAGTAGCATGTTTATGGTATTCACCAAATCGAAGACAAACAGTAGAATCAGTGACACCAATGACCTATCTGAATTGGAAAGCATTTTCTAAAGACGACTGATTGCAACAGCACACTTATTTCAACCACCGACTTGTGAACATCAAGATCTACGAGGCCTATATAAATCAGTAAGTCTATGCTACTGTGCTCCAAAGACTAGCCATCTCTGGAGGGGAGGAATCGGTCTTTTTAATCAAGAAAGAATTTGTAATAACCACCCACACTACAATTTGCGTTAACCCAGGTGTTTACCCAACTGCGAAGGGTTCGACCGCTAGCACAAGAGTGGGAGTAATAGTATAGAATGCAAATTTGAATCAGGATATATCAGTGACACAAATTGAGCAGAAAGTCTGGGCAAGTATCCAACTTTTAAGCAAGAAGTGAACCAGACCCAGTCGATTACTCCACGAATGTGGGACGAGATAAACACACCGACGGGGAAAAAATACAGACGGTTGGACAAATGGATGGACGGACGCCTTTTGGCATAAAAAATTGAGCAAGTAAGTGGCAGAAGAGAAGTCATCCATCTTACTAATTGCCTTTTATTGCTATCAATATGCATATAAAAGTAATTACTGACCTTGTGTACCTTTCAGGAAAAGTAGTTGCTCAAAAAGGTGATGCTCATGCAGAGCTAGCAGATCGAAAAGACCTGACTGGAAAACTGACAACAAATGAACAATCACGTTCAACCTTGTGTCACCTATAAAAAAAACAACACTGCCACCGAAAATGCGAGTGAAAACAGTGACCAACGCACCGTCTCTTACACTTACCATTTCACAGGATCAGGCAACTCAATTAACCGTGAATAAGAGTACAGTTTAAAACCTGTTTGCAGCTTAGTAATCTGCAGGCATCTTTACTACCGGCGAGCATGGATGAATCACCACTACCATTAAGAGAGCAAATATCTATCGTCGGTAGGAATCAAGACATGCAAAGGTCACTTGATTGTTTGTTAAATGGTCGCCTTTCTGTTTTAGACTCAATCCCCCTGTGATGTTACCGATGAATTTTGAACTTTTAGAAGTCATTAGTAAAATGAGGCTGTGTTCCCCACCAGAACTGGCGTCCGATGAAAACCGACATCCACAGTCATCAATACTTGCACTACCACACTGGCTATTCTCATATCGAAACTAAAGTCCCGCAGCTGATTTACCGCCTTATGCTTCACTATTCTGTTAATAACACACGACGTGATAAGTATACGTCTAACCACGGGAGTTCTTTGGTCTTCGCCATTACCAATACTGTCTCAGTACCTTCAGCCTCTGAGCCCCTCCTTCATGTTGACGTGTATTACTACGACTTCAAGGATAACTCAAAACGTTGCAGGAAAGTTTTCTTCTACGCCAACGTGAAAGAGTGGAACTTGGGATGCGAGAACAGACAACGGTTCATCGTATCACAGCTTTCGGCAAAGTGGTACAGATGATGTTATTTGGGATTTCTGCAGAAAAAGTAAGTGAAAAGCCAAACAGTACTGTGATTCATTTATCCAAGATAGGTTTCGTACAGAATAGCTCGAACAATCCTAGACAACGGCAAAAATTGAGTAGGAAAGATCCCCACCCACAAACTGAAGAAAGCACAAACCTTTATCGCTACTACTGATATCAGGCGTAAACCGAATTTCAGGTTTGTCCAAAAAATTAGGGTATGTTGACAATGCAAACGAAAGATCACCTAAAATCTTACATAAAGAAGTCTTAAGCTTTCAAAGCTCCTTTAGAATAACAGAAGAGGGACTTGGTGAATTTTGTGCTCGATTACTTCACTCTCGGTAATGTGACCGCAACGCAGGACACAAATCGCCAGTTAAGTAGGATAAGTGAAATCAGCTAACTTCGAGACGATAGGGGAGAGGCTTTTAACTCTACTAGCATGGTTAGAAAATACCAGTAATAAGGGAACTAGATCGGAGGTTTATGGCCAAAACCCTCTTGTGTTCCACTGATCCATTCAAAAATTGAACAAGTAGCTCCAAAATTGGCATGATCGAACAGCATTTCTGTGAAAGGAAACCTGCGACGTCCCAATGAACAAGAAATTAGTTATCCCTTCTAGTCTCACATCCATGCACCTGCCTACCTACTGAAAAGCAGAATAAGTAGCAAGGGACGAACCATACCATGATTATAAAGCCCTATTTATGATAGCAGCTGTCTGCCCGATAGCGATTGTTTACATCTGTTTACCTAGTAACTGTTGAAATTGTTTGAAGGTCAGTAGGGATCAATTTCGAAGTGAATGCTTCAAATGGGAGAGAAGAAGTCATAATCGGCATTTTCAAAAACCGTTGTCGAATGCTTAAAATGGGCAACTTTCGGATGAGATATCCCAAGAAGAAGAACTTATACCCCCTTTCCTTTCGACTTCGCATAGTTGAGTAAGAGGTGAACAAGACTCAAACTCAATGCTCAAGGTGCAAAGACAAGTAAACCCTTTACCTATTCACCTACCTGCTCTGTACAAGATTAAGTAGTAGCGAAACTCACCTGTAGAAGTTCATCGCCTGGTTTGAGGCAATTTAAATTGGAGAAAAGGCCATCAGGCAGGACGGTGTGGACAAAATGTCGCGAGGCCACCTCACCCGCAATCTCCGCTGACGACATCGCCTCGGATCCGCCTCCCCCTCCACCATCCTCCGGTTCCTGATGCTGCTCCGGACGCGTAGCCGACGTTGGTAGACTCGCTTTGGCTGGGTCAATAGTGGATCCGATTAGAGAGAAGCCCAACTGACGAAGGTTCTTCGGACGAACCACTCGAATCACCTGGAAAAGAGTCAATTAGAAGGGAATGTCAGATTAGAGCTGACCGACTAATCACAGGTTTTCCAGTTTCCGGTTCAGATCATTTGGTTTCATGTTTCTACTAGGTTCCAGTTTTCGCAACTAAGAAGCCACACAGTCGAGGATAATACACAGTGTAAAATGACTTCGCAGCCTGCACATGTTGTTTGACAAGGAAGCTTAGATAGGTGGAACAATAAACAGAATAGGAAGGTAAATATGGTCATTTAAAGCTATTCTGCTCGAGATTTTTGCAATGACCACGTATTTGTGACTTCCTGTCTGTGATGGAAAGAAAAACACTTTAACAAACCAATAAAAGAAATCCATCTATTCACGGATTAAAGTTAAGTTCGAAGTAACCTTCATCCGATGACCCCCTGCGAAAAAGAGGATTAACTGAGCTTACAGTGTGTGACAGTGCTTTCATCCAATGAGACCACCAATCCTGAACAAAATTTCTCCAACACCCATCCATAGATTATTCAAATGAAAAGACCTGTAGTAGCACCAAAACTCTCTTCAAAAGTTACTCAACCCCTTCAATTTATTGTGTCTTTCCAAGGATTCTCCCCTGCAAAATTACAGGTCCCATCCTCCAAAATCAGATCAACTTGTCACCTCTTGTATCTTCCAGTTTGAACCATCTAAATTTACGGGAGGGATTTCGGATTAATAGGCATCAATACCAGCCAATTCATTATGCTAAAGACAACTTTACTTCCAGTAAGCTAAAGGTTTTTCAATCGAACTTGAACTTCTGGGTTGCTTAAAAAAAATCGAGATCTCAATACAACTTCTACCATTCGGACCTTTCGACTAGTTACCATTCAGTATGAAGAAAATTCATTCGCTCACTCCGCCTCGAACTGCCTCTAAGACTTACATTTACGTCATCTGGACCCTTATTTGACCTTAGCCATTGAATTCATCTATCCCAAACGTTCTTCTATGGTATCTCCTCACGGAAGCGCAAATGAAAAGGCTGTGACACTATCAGGACAAAACGTGACACACTTTGTGTTTTGGGTCCCTCCATTCTGCTCAGCTATTCACATCGAGCCCAGCACAAGGTCGGTGACATTGAATGCGCCCTCCGTCGCTTTGGTGTTTCAATTTGCATAGCAGGACCCTTCCACATGGTTGAGCAATTTGGCATTGAAACCAATGTAGTGCTTGTAGCCAACTTCTAAATTTACCTTCCTTAAACAGTCTCAATCACTTCGATCCACAATGAAGTATTCCAACTTCTCTCTGCATCAATATTACCGTTCACTAGATTTGCCCCAGAAAATGTATCCCGAAAATCCATTATTTAGTTTATTCAAATGACCCGAGAAAATGGAAGCTACTTTGCCTTCGTTAGACATTCTTTGCCTGCCAAAGAGCGCCTCATCAACAAAAAAAAACGTGTTTTATTTCATTGTGTGATTAGTATTCCTCTCAAATTGTTTGATGTTTTGACATCTCAGACCTCAGTGTATTCAGTATGGAACCACTTGGGCTTCAAATTGCTGGTACTATCATGAGACATATATTCGGTACTATATCGTTTCTAATAACTTCCAACTTCCAAGCCGGGAACGGAACACGGTTTTATCTAAATGGGTAGACCTTGAAAGGCTTCGACAAAGCTAGAAAAGTAAGAATCTCTACGCCCAAAGAGTGGGCGTATCTATTCCAAAAATTGTGTGTTGTTTGAATACGTTCGGTGGATTTCAGAATCATATAAATGAAGTGAATATTAGCGGCCACCGACTTACCAATATATCCTTGCCTAGCCCAACAATCGGCGTCCACACGTCCACCATCAACTTCACCAGCTCCGGCGTTATGCGTCCAGCTTGTCGATAGAAAAAAGTGAAAAGGAATGCCTACTTTTATAAGCATTACCACTTTCATTACTAGTTTCCCATAGAAAAACTAATCACTCTAAACACCAAATTGATCTACTAGTGCTATTCAAAAACTGAAATAAAAATAAATTCCCCCCACGGTATGAACATTATCTGACGGCCATGTTAGTGCCGTAAAATCTACCCTTGTTTTGCAGCGCAGGATTATGTGCTACCGGTTACCTGCAAACTGATGAGGAGCACGTGTCCCATATACGTGACGTAAGGCCCCGGGTAGAAAACGAGGGCGTTGCATATACATGATACCCATGATGAACTTGGATTTCAGAGTACTTGCTCATGCCAAACACACACCGATTTACACAGCCTATCTGGCTTTGTGACTCTATACCGCGACGGACTTGGAATGACCCTTCTAGATTGTAAATTTATCAATAATGGTATTTTGCGCATACAAACAATGTTTCAGTGACCGTCATGACTTTTCATGTTATTTATGACCTCTGACCACTGATAACAACGACCCACACATAATTACGGTGTTCACATGAGACATCTGGTCATAGCTACTTATAAGGTATTTTATTAAGAAACACGATGGATTAAGCTCACACATTAATTTTATCCTGGATTAGCTTGAGCCCGCATGCAAATTTAAGTGCTGACAGTTCACGCGAATTGGTGGTTCGTTCCAGCGATCGATGATGTGACAAGAGGCTGTTCACTGAGTGCTGCATGCATAAACAAACGACCACTACATCGTTTATGTGCAATCAACTACACCCGTAAACTTGAATCACAAAAAAACATCTGCCGATAAGGAAATTCAGTGACAGGAAGTGACGAAACTATTTGGGGAACGCTGACCTTGAAGTGACTATGGGCGTTTGGACCCAGTTGTCAAAAGCAAACAGACAAACAAACGAACAAGCGTACGATGGCGCAAAGGTCAAGAGATGGCAGACGTGTCGGCCAATCACGCGAAAAAGTAATGACGGGAGACCTTGATGCGCAAATGGGCTCCTTACAACCACAAGGCGATTTCGCTCAACATGGACGCAGCCTACACTACGTAGCCCTAAGTATGCTGTCGAAGCGCCTACCGCCTAACTAAACTGAAAAAGAAGCACTGGTGAATGTCTAGTTTTGCATGCACATTCAGGTGCAATTCACTTGAAATGACTACATTAGCGTAGTGAGCTATGCCATGAGAATAACATTTCACATTAGCCATAGAAGGCACACGTCTCCCGAACTGTCGGATTCAATCTGTTATAACCCTGTTGACCCTGTTTTTAGCCCGCAATCTAACTCTTGGGACAAAAGGATAAAAGCAGCAAAATTATGTCGGAAGAAATCGGCCAATCAAGATCCAGGGAAGAATCAAACGAGAACACGGGAATGGCAAAACAGCCGCCAGGTAGCAAAAACCTAGTAAACAGGTCTTATTTACCCTATTGCGTCCACTACAATGTTACTGCAATTTCAAGGGAAGGTAGTGACTTAAATGGACGGCTGCGAATGAGTATACAGCGAAGAATCCGAACAGGAGCCTCCTTACGCAGTTAATGAATTCGAGGTTTGCATATAAAACCACAAAATGTTAATTTCACCTAACAAAAGAACGAATTGTAGCATGTCTGTGTAGTCTACATCCCTGTTTCAACGTACGTAACTAGTAGCCTGCATGTCTACAATAAATAAATCTGCAAAGAACCCATGTTATAATACAACAGATTGAGCATGGAATTAAAGAGTGCAGCGAACCTCAAGCACATGTGATTTGGGACAACTATACAAACACATGTATCGAAACAAGAACTTCAACGAGAAAAGGAGAGAATCAAGAAATAACAAAATATTTACGCACCAAAATACAAAATCGACCGTTCCCGATATTTGTTCTTATTACGGGAGTTTGCAAAGCTGATAATGTTCGTAACGTAATGTTTTAGAGACTTTCTTGCCATATTAGAACCAAATTCTTCACTTCTGATGTGGCGAATGTGCTGGAATCAACTTGACCACATTAATCAACCTCACAGCAAGGATGCTTTCCACTTGATTGGTCAATTAAAACCTCCTTAAAGCGCGGGCCTTCTTTTATAGACTTAAACAAAATTTGTATGTACCTTGCAAAAGCCTCTTAGTTAAACCTTGCAAAAATTGCTAACAAAATTTTGAAAATTAAATTTTTATCTATTTTGCAAGGATGGAATGCATCTGAGAATGTTTTACACAATCTGTTAAAACCAACCTGTTTGAAGAGCAACTCCCTCATAATCCTCATCAATATCAGGCCATTTTAGACAAGCTCTTGTAATGATCTGGGATTTTTTAATCGCTTTTTAGATGGTTGGGTACTTTAATCGCTGAAGGTTATGATTTTGTGCTGCGCCACGGTCTTAGGGCCATTTTAGTTTACTTCCAGGTCTCCTGTAGGCTGTTACCACGCTCTTCCGCACTGTGCCGCCTTGTTAGCATTTAGAGAAAATCTAAAATATTAGCAATGTGGTGGAAATTATTTCGTACGGATGAGCTAGAGACATTTTATTCATTTACTAATCAAGTGCGGTTAAGTAGAATTCACGGATTCAAACATCGTAATCACAACCAATAATTGAAGTAGATCTAAGCGCTTTCGGTCTGTCATCCATCTCAGCAGATTTTTAAGGCTATGAGAGAGGCACAGCCACCTATAGTGTAAATGAAAGACCACTTGCTTATTTCCTGCAATCAGGTATTAGTTGGTCTTCTAAATGGGCCCAAATAGAATCAATTTTCGGCTCTCTTCCCTTATCACGTAAGTGACTGGGTTGAATGTATTGATGTTGATGCAAATACTGTTTTTTAGGCATTCTTTCTTCTCACAATCTTACCGAAATCTTAATTTCGGTAGTGGATCACATAGGGACTCCGCCAGTGGGTCGTTCCGATGACCCTCTAGCCCTTCCGTACGTCGACGGTAAATGCTCCACCCAGGTGTTGCCCTCTTTTGGCTTCAAAGGAGTCGAGAGCCACTGGGTTTACTGGTATAATAGTCGACTCGCAGAATGTTTTGATTATTCTTAGAAATCTGCATAATGTTAATTTTATGCCATACATATTTATGCATTTCCATTCGTTTAAATCGGAGAAAGATGTGGTCCCTACATTTTGGAAACTGCAATTAAGCATAATCAGAGGGAACATAAAAATGAAACACTGGTAAGCAATATGGTGGCTCCACGTCACGTAATTGGAGCGTACATTAAATAAACTATTGTAAGTAATGGAACTCACCGTAGTACACTGCGGCTCTTAGCTGATCCAACTCCAACCATCCAATTGCCAAACGTGGTCCCGCACATATGGGGGAATCCGCGCCACTGGGCATTTCAACCTCATCCATCTCGTCCAGAGGTGAACTGTTCAATGTCATGGAGGCAGCCGTTGATGAAGTTGTTTGCTCCTCCTGCAATCCTGTAGGCGTCGAAGTTTGTTGTAATCCTTCGATATCCCCCCTGGTCGATATAGAAGAGGGAGGGGTAGACATTATGGATGTTGCTTCCATCAGTCTGGCTGCAGAGAGCATTGGAAGGCTCTGACATGTCGATGGACCCAGGAGGCCTTGTATTACATCACTAGAGTCCTCAGAATCGTCCGAGTTTACCAGCGGCGCTACAAGAAGCTCGCTTTGTGCTGGACAGGCACCGAGGGGTTTGTGCACTTCACGTGGAATGCAAAGTGCTCCGTGGGACTTTGAACCCATAGTAGCATATTTTCGGCGTGATCGGTGACGTTGAGATCGTCTACGGAAGCCGCCTGGAAGCGTTGCCGAGGTCTGACGAGTTCGTGAGCGTGGTGCAGAGGAAGAAACTACAAATAAAGTAAGAATTAGAGGGTAGATAACACTTGAGGAAAGCTTAGACATTACAAGGGCAAAGAGTTAATTCCTTTCGGTTGGAATGCCTACCCAACTGCTTGAGCTGTTCACAGACGCGGCCGGAAGTGTGTCGGAGGAAAGTCAGGTGCACGACCGGACCGGCTGTCTTGAGCAAATTTGCGGCAGCTTTGTTGGATAGAGTCTTCAAATCGATCCCATTCACCTTGAAAAAGCATCGAAAGTTGCAATTGATGGCTGTTGAATCTACAGAGTCGTCTTAATTTAAGGCGTCCTCGTGGGTTAATAGGTTGACATCAAAATATCTTTTCTGTAGGTATGTCATTATTCTTGAGAGATTAACAAGCTAAAAACGTGCATTGACCTGACCTTAATATCTGAAATGCATCGCTCGGCTACAGTTGATCGCAACATACCTTGATGATTTGGTCGTGTTGTTTGATTTTACCCGAATGGCTTGCCAACCCGTTGGGTAAAACGTCTTTCACATAGATTCCTGTCACAGCTACAAAAGGAGGCGGAGATTTGCCTAGAACGATGTGAAATAAATCACAAGCACCAGTGTTTGAATTTCATGCACCTCTATCCTTATCCTTCTCCGATACATAGCCCACGATAGTGAGTCCCAGGCCACAATTCTGTGCTCCAGTTGGCTTTCTTAAAAGCACAGAAAACTCCACAAAGTCCTCTGTTGACTCCCCTCCTCTAACATAATCCTCCACGCCAAGCACCGGGGAAAGTATTGACGTCTCCACACGCCTCTCCTCTTGTGAAGATTGCGTCGTCTCCTGAAGAACTTCGAGAGGCGTCTTTGAGGCTGCTGGAGTGAGTGGAGGCAGTGGAAGCATGAGGTCGGCTAGGCAGTCCAACGACTCATCCAATGCCTCCGTTGGCACAATGCTTAAACAAAATAACGACTATCAGTCAAAAGCATTGGCAGAGATTTGGTCACAATATATATATATATATATATATGAAGGTGGAAAATGGAGTTTCCTAAAAGTAATAACTTAATATTATTTCTCAAATTTATCAAATCTAAAACGCCTAATGTGCATAGATTTTTGGTCGTGTTGGCGTTATTGGGTGAGAACTTACCAGAGAGGACCGAGGGGTTGTCGAGCCTTAACTTGTCGACTTTGCTCCTCGAAGACGGCAGCCAAGGCAGTAGGACTGCCTTGAGCGGGTCGGGCAACCAACAGGCTGACTGGAAGCGCGCTTGACATGTTGGTGTTGGCGGTGTTGGTGGTGGCAGTGGAGGTAGAACTGGTGCTTGATGTGGTGTCTGCAGAGGCACCGCTAAAGGCGTAACTGGAGCCAAAGGATTGTCGAAGGAGACGAGCTACCTGATCCGGACCCAAACCGCGGGTGGAAACTTCACCGACCCGCAAAATTAGGTCACCTGGTCGAAGATTTCCTGTCTGAAGCACAATACACATCAGCTATTTCGGTTATTTTTCTTCCATACTGTTATGGCCCATAAAGACTTGAAAAAATAGTTCTACAGAGAATACTACTAAACAATTTTTGAGTAGGTTACGACATTGAGGGGCCTATTAAGCGACTTGTGGAGAAAGAACGGAGGATATACTTACCAAATCGCCACTTACTCCGGGCACAATGTTCCTCACGAGAACGCCTGTGGTTTTGTTGCCAAGGAGACCGAATCCTAGGCCAGTGTTGAAGTCGTTTCGAAGACAGATCAATTCAATTTCAGACCATTCAGAGTTGAGCTAGGAACAAGATTACAAAACAGAATTTTTCAGTACCACAATTCTTAACCAGGATTATGTTCTAGAAATTGTCCCAAAAAACATCATTTGCGGATTAATGTGTTTGGTCGATTTACAACCACAATGTATCATAAATCATCCTATTGGTTATTATCTGCAATGGGTGGACAATAAAACCCTCGGATACTTGGGCCATTTGCGGTCTCGTAACCTTGAACTAAGTTTGACTTTCAAGGTTGCACGCGGGAACTCCGAAATTTATTTATTTGTAACGATTCGATTAAAGTTATGGGCTGCACATTCAACTATCAAAGTTAACTTATGCAGTGTTCTATCTTCACATAATTATGAAAATGACCGAACAGAATAGGTTTCAATGTTCAATAAAAGAGGAATTTGGACCTTTGCACATTACAATTTATACCTCTCCAATTAATACTATGTCTGTAATAACAAACATTACATTCTAAGAGGAAAGATGACGGAAGTCAAGAAAACTAACTGACTTTGCTAAGAAATATCCCAAAGTCAATAAGGGACATTATGACGATATCAAAGTTGAGAAGAGTGTTGAACTCACCATCACAGAATTGGTTTTGAGGGGGAAGCCATTCACGTCCCACTGGATTTAAATAAAAAATTCAATCTTTATATGAAAAGACGTTACAATTTTGATTTCATTTTAAAATATAAAAAATTTATGTGCATGTGGTGTAGGTTGGAATCCAGCTACTAACCGGCCAGCATGGAGGGTGAAATTGCTTAAAACCGCTGAAGCAGTGCGCTGCTGGCCAGGAAATCTTGCAGCCAATGAAAACTGCGCTTCCTGCCTCCCCAACTCGACTGGCCAATCACTTTACGCTCGCAAATCACACATTCATTGGCTCACTGACGAATCGAATTAAGCGTCTACTGTCCTGGGCGGAGTTGTTAATCTGCTCGTGTTTGGTTGACAAACAAGTAACGATTGTTTGTTACTTTTTTCCAAGTTTGAATCATTGCATGCTGTGGTTGCAAATATACATTTCCTTCTGGTCCCTTGGTACCGAGAATGCATAGGCATGCACTGAGAGATGTATGTAAAATTAAACCGAGGTACAAATCTAAGGGGTGGTTTGTAAAATGGAATTTTAATGCGCAAAATGTTTTCAAATTTTTGTAAAAGGAATTAGAGATGTGCGCCTCTTAAAAAAAGCAAGTTTTATTTACTAGCAATAGCCAAAAATTGCTGGGCCATAGGCTACGAGGGGAATTGAAAAGGTAAAAACAGTGCCCTTGAATATCTTCAAGCGGAAATGCCCAAAAATAGAGAAAAAATTGAAAAGATTTGCAGATAGGATAAGACTTTCAATTATTCAGAATGCCACACTTTTCTGTGTTTACGGCTGCTTTGATAATACGATATTTTAAGGAGTAACTGGCTGCATAAATGCAGCGGGTTCATTTGAAGACCTGATTTTCTTACCTAGGCTTATGCGTCACAGATGTGACATGTACCCCTTGTCACCTTGTCAAGAATCGGTTGCATCAAATCGTGCCGCAAAAAAAGTGGCCGAAGCTTAGTGTGTTGGTTGTTATCTTCTCGGTTTTTGCAAAGGAGCCACTTGAGTCCTTAACTGGTGTACTTCGTCGAGTGGGCCTGCCTGTTAGCTATGCCGGTCGCTCCGAGTCCATTTTACTTTGACAGTTCATATTCCGCTCCAGTACTATGTCTCCACCCTTCTTCAGGTACCACATTGGGAACAGCTGGAAGCGGACCTGACCTTAAAGTATAACCAACCCGATTCCTACTGCTAGATAGTACATCCTAACGAGGTAGAGGAAGTGCATACGCTGCTGGTGAGAGAATCAGTGACAATCCTTACAGGAAAGCTGAAAATGACGTCTATTCTTAGGAAAAATACCCCAGTGCCGTGTTCTATGGACAAGCTATTAACAACCAAAGTAAAACTAGCCATGAATCATCTGGTAAAGTCGGGTACGAAACTGTCTACGCTGCTTGTGCGGTGTGATCAATTAGAATGCACACACGATGCCTTCATCGCCTCCCTACCAGTTGGCTAGGCAGCGCTGAAGTGAGAGCAATGCGGCAGGCGAGATTAGACCCAAAACTCTAACCCCCTCCAAGGGAGTTAAATTACGTCCTTTCAAGCCAGCATTTTCTTGGACTAGCGATGGGCACACATGGGGGCTAGCACATTCGGCTGTACTTAAAACAGTGAAATTGCCAAAAAGGATAAGTGACGTTGTGGCCAAGCAAAACCTCCCTTTCACGCGAATTCGATGACTTGAATGGTTGGCTAGTGAATGTTTTTTCCTAAGCAACCTATTGCGTTACGACGTCTGACACGACGGGTTGATCCAGGAGGACATCAGAGATGACGAGCCAAAGGCGATGAGGCCGGGAAATTTATCGTTTGCTTAACCCTCAGTTTTGGTAAAAGGCTACTCAGGGGCTCCACCAATGTACTGCCATCGAATTGGCTGGCTCAAGGCCAGGCCAGTGGCGTATTTGGGCTTCTTTCGTCTTCAGAGGAGTCTCTAGACCCTACGGCAGATGCAAACTGATCTTCCCGTAAGAAGAGGGTTCCTTTTTACTTTTTGACTTGCAACCTTACGTGTGCTGGTGTTTCGATAAATAGAGTGATTGATGGCCCTCTGAGAGAGACCCTGATACATTTGAGTGATAAGATTTCTCGCAAAGAATAGACCTTCCCATACAAAGCGGCTTGTTGTCTCTGATAAGTGAATTAATGATAGAAGAGACAAAAAGTGATTGTCAGTCGACAAAATGAATTGCTCTGTAACTTAGTAAGGACGTGTTGCTAGTGAATTGCAAACAGCAATATCAGGCAGAACTCATTGCTCATGCTTTGACTGGCTGAAGGTGTGACTACTCAATCTCACCTGCTCCCAACTTTTGTCTACCAACTAGTTGGACACTTCTTGTTGGATGGCCAAGCACCGACGGTATGTTTGCGCGAAAAGTCATCCAGTTTCGAGTGATCTGACTTGTTTGATAATTCATCTACTATTGCGCCCAAGAAGATGGCCCTTGCTTGCAATGTGTTGAATCGCATTCATTAACTACTCAGAGAGAGGTTAGTTTTTTCCAGCGAATTGTAATACATCAATGCAACATCTTTAAGCTAATTTTCAAAGTTAAAAGATCACAGGTAACAGATTGAGATAAAGTAGTCTTGAAAGTAAATTGCAGCAATGGCTATGCTAAAAGTGTCAAGTGAAATGCTAAGAGAGGTGAGGATGTCGTAAACCATTGAACTGACTGTAAATGAGACAGTGATTTAGAAACATTCCTATCCAGTAGACAATTACAATCTTCAAAAGTAGTCATAAGCCTCGAGGG
The DNA here is from genome assembly GCA_001870725.1 of Taenia solium. Classification (NCBI taxonomy): domain Eukaryota; kingdom Metazoa; phylum Platyhelminthes; class Cestoda; order Cyclophyllidea; family Taeniidae; genus Taenia; species Taenia solium. Next base: position 68,820 of record MIEF01008623.1, read on the forward strand.
TGATTCTAGATGCATTCAAGCTGCAGCACATGAAATTAGTGCATCAGAAGCGGCATCCAATCAGGGGACTTGAAAAATGTTGGATGTACACAGGATGGATGGATGGATGGGTGGATGAACGAATGGGTGAATGAATGGATGGATGGATGGATACATGATGGAT
>MIEF01008627.1:0-15865 GCA_001870725.1 Taenia solium
CTGGGGGGGGAAGGATGGGGGGATGGAGAGGGACTTACACGTACTTGTTTAAATAAACTCTTGCACGCTCTCCTGAACACGTGCGTGTACACGATGATTTTGTGTTTATTGTCACACCGGAAACCCAAGATGAGTGGTAGCACTCTCTCTCTCTCTCTCTCGGTGTGTTTAAATAACTGAAAATTAACTCTCCACATCCAGTAAATCACATCATACATGATCATACAATTCGGCTGGTAATTAATATTATGAAGACAATTTTTGGTCAACTTCATCTTCAAGAGGTGATACACTCACACACCACAGCTTGTACCAGGCAGAAGAGGTTCTACTTCTCAATCCGTGAACCAATTCTGTTCAAGCATGAGTTAACAATGTCCCTTTCACTGAACTAACGCACAGGAACACTACATTTTCCATAGCACCTCACTCTAAAATTTATTAAAGATGGATAAGCGAACCATCTTAGAAACGATTGTGAGCTTTTGGGCCAATCTTTAGACTGATCTCGAAAACCCTCAAAGGCATTTGATTTTGCACTTCGTCTAATCACATTGCGGCATATACCCATAAGGCCACCTCACCTAAGCGTCTTGTTTTTATTCTCTAATATTAACGTTAAGCTGCGTTATCAAGTGAATGGTTTTTGGTAGGGACAAGATGGTTGCCACATGAATACTAGTGATTAAACAATGCCGAAATCATGTTAAAGCAGAGGAGTTGTTGCCTTCCAATAGATTATCAGTCCATTTCCTTTCTTTCGTACTACTGACTTAGATTGCTAATGTGGTCCAAAGGAGACAGTAGAGAGTAATGCGTTTTAACTTACCAAGAGAGTTAACGATTAAGTAGTCAGTGGGTTTCATAGCAGTCCAAACAACAACCCTCATATGTGGATTAGTGGGGAGCGTGGGCTCTTACCTAACTCAAAGATGATACCAAAGCTTCCACGTGGCTATTAGAAAAGACATTCCTTTTATAATTACGATGTGGGCAGGTGCAGGGGAACTAACAGAAGTTCAGAATTGTCGTAATGACCCGAGTTTGGCGCACAGCCCTTAAGATGCTGGCTGAATTTTATTGAATGCCGTCCTCCCTCTCCCAAACACTTTAATTGACACGGAATGATGGTCGGCCAAGTGTCTCAATTCTTGAAGCATCAAAGTCACAATTTACCAAAGGTTTTCACTTTGAAGAAGCCTTAAACCAGTAAGTCTTGGTATCTGTCCCCTTCGAACATTCAATCAGGCAAAACCAGTGGGCCAAATTACACTCATGCCATGTGCAAATTCAACTAACGCCCTCATCTAAAAAGTGTTTGCTTTATGGGGATTTTAAGTGAACCCATATCCCTTTTCACACCACATACACTAACTGGTCTTTCAAAGGTCAAAAGTTTAAGTCAACATGGATTTGTAAGATATGCTTACATCGTGATCATACTGTTGACTGTCAAACTTAATGCCACCACCCTATTGAGGCCTGTGGGCCGAATTTAACGCTGGATGTGGTCGTAATCGCGATTTTTGGACTTCGGCTGTACTAGTTGAGAAAAGATAGGAAAAGAAGTTGTAATTTGATGTTTGTTGACCATTGGCTTTTCGAATTCTTCCAATAAGTACTTGGCAAAAGGTAGTGAGTGTTCACCACGATGTTCATTAACAGATTCAGCTTCTCTTCCCTACAGATAAGCTAAGAAAAGTTCAAGCAATTTCACACTAATGTCAATGAGGAGAAAAGAGCCTTGAACAGTAAATGAGCTCTTAATTTGCGGCAAAATAAGCATTCACACCACTAAGGTGAGCCAAACTAATTAGCAATTAGTGAATTCTACTCAAAAAGCATGGATTTGTGAACCATTTTCCTTTTCGGGGATCCAAGAGGTTTAGGCAAATACTAAAGTCAGTGACAAAATCTCGACTCTATTAATTAAAGGGATGGAAATTAGAAGATGACTAATGTCACGGTGGACAGCAGTAAGCGTTTCCAGTAGTGGTGAAGCATTCAACAGGTGGCAAGCAAATTCAATAGTTTAAATTAATCAAATATTATGGAGAATAAGTGCAATTGCTCCGCGCTTATTGATTGTACTTATTATCAACATTGCTACTATTGCGTAAAACTAAAGTTTAATGCTAACAAAATTGGTGTCTCTTGAAGCCATTGTACTGCCACCGAACACGGTCGGTGCGTTGAGTCCACACATGCTGCGCATTACTCACTCACGGCCATAAGGAGACTATGATGTTGTTGGCACAGCACCTAGCCCAAATGGAGGGAAGGGGTTGCGTTAACACGTAAAACAGTATGAAACTGGTGCCTGTAACATAGCATGGCAACAAAGCAGTCTCCGAGGCGGGTGAACCTTTGATTGAGGAATGCTCACATTAGTATCCATCGCTACATAACTTCAGCTTTAGCTCCATCTTCAACTACTAACTTCCTTCACGCAATGTATAGGAGTACGCAGTTATTGTAACGCTTGCCAACCAATTTGTGATAAGCACTAACTTTTGCATTCTAAAATTAAGCAAAGAAAAGCATAATTACTTATCAACAAACGACTTCCTCACTAATCATTCTTTGCTTTTAAGGCAGTCACCAAATTACACCCAAAAAGGCCATGCTTACTTTGTATATGATAGAATGCCGACGTAACTGTTTCTGATGAAATTCTCGTTGAAGACAAAAAAGATTGCAACAGAGAACAATCTACTCTAAATGACACATTTTCAAGGATCATACGATGAACTTCCAGGCAAAAAGCCAGATCTGGTCAGTAAGCGAGAGGAGAGTCTCTTCCCTTAAAGACCACAAATTTTCATTCCCCGCTAAACTTGCCTATGAGAAGATTAGCACTTGTAAGGATGGGTGGTGAGAGTGGGGTACTGCCTCATCTTCATCCTAATTTCCCGTACTTTCTTGATATTTATCATGGTGATGGTTACTACCCTTCCTCAACATCGGGCAGTCGCGTGCGAAAGGGATCGAACAGTTTGGAAAATAATAACATTATATAAACGAAGGTGGCACTAAACAAAACGTATTATCAATGTGAAAGTCACGAGCATATGATCCATTACGAGATGACAGTCCATTGTGATAGTGATTGCTTCAATATTTGCCGAGAATCCTTGCAATTATTTGCTCTATTATAGGAACTCATAAATTGTTTAGTTGCTCTGTGTCTCGGTGTGCATTTCCTTCCAGAAAACAGGAGGGGAATGTAGAGGAAGGCTCCAAAGCCATCAGGGCATCCGGACGATCAGATTTATCCGCCACTTAACCCTCTAGCTTTCAGGAGATCCACTTTCGCTTATTATTTATTCAACAGGCTTATTCAACCATTAACTAAAAATACAAGTTTACTTTTCTCACTTATAAACGGACAACGCATTATCAACAAGTGCCGTGAATGGAATTCCGAAGCATTTAGTTAACGGTAGGTTGTTAACATTTGTAATTACCTATTCTAACTCCACTTTTTCACCCACCTTACATGAAACTGTCCGAAAGTGATTATCGTGTTATTTATTCACAAGGATGCATTTGCCTATACTAACTACTCTCACCTTTAATTCCATATACTAACCAAGGAGCAGAACTTCAGCGTAAAGGTAAAAAGACGTTTACTAAAAATATGTACAAGTGCACAGCCCCTTACAATATTTTCTTAAACTTGAGCACATTCATAAATAATTTTATTGAAGAGGACTGTCAATTTCCCCAGTATCGCTCGCAACGCCAATTCCCCTTTCTTCAGCATGCTGCTGGTCCTGCACTGACGGTGAAGATTTCTCACAGATGTGTATGTTGTTCAAGTAATCTAAGCTTTGCGAAGAGGTAAGGTAAACATCGATATTTTCCCGTGCTGGGAAGTTGGGATGCAGGACCTCCATATGGCGCATTAAGTGGTCCTTTCGATAGTAGCCATGTCCACACAATCGACATTGAAAGGGTTTGAATCCGACGTGCTTCAGAGCGTGTCTCTGGAGGTTCGAGCGCTGGGTGAACTTTGCATGGCAGACGTGGCACCGATATCCCCCGTGAACTTCGAGTGTGTGCAATTCGAGGTGCTGTAGCGATCGAAACTCCATTTCGCTACACTGGTTGCATGAGAAGATGCGTCTTCCCCCAACGAAGCGGCGTCGCGACGTCGACGTCTTTTCCGGCGCTTTATGACCTTCGTAGTAGTCTCCCATCACTACTGCTTCTCCTTTGAAGGGAGTGGGGGGAGCGGACTCCGCTGAGACTATGGAGGTTGCGCGCGAAAGATCGAGGGCGCCTGAGTCCGGACTCCGGGAGGCCAAAGAGGTGACGCTGGTAGGACGGATGCGCATGGGTTGGTAGGATTTGCGCTTGGACGTGGATGGTGGGTTGTTTGTGTCAATAGTACTAATAGTAGCAGTGCCAAGTTTCAGAGACACTGGAACAGCTGAATCAACACAGATCGTTATTTCACCATGCAAAGTCAAGTTGCAGTCCTTGGTTGGTAGACACTCAAGGATAGCCTTGTGGATAACGTGTTCGAGCTGACTACGGCTTGGTAACATACTGTGTTGTCGTGATGGTTGCTGCTGCTTACACCGCTCGAGAAGGGCAATGAAGAAGGACTGAAGTTCGAAATTACCTTCTAACCCGATCGGTGGTGGTTGCTGCCCTGGAAACGATGTAAAGTTTTGCGAACCGCACGTGGATGTTGATAAATCTTCAGGTTCGTTTACGTTCAAAGCAAACATTATCTACAAAGAAAATATCACATTAGTATGTCTTGGGGTGCTCGATAAGGTACAAACAAGCGCTGTGAGAATTCGGAACTTACAGGTCATAGAACCCGAGTCGGTAGAATGACTTTAATGAAATCTTTACAGATTATATAGAGGACTGGAAACGCAGATTTCCCACTTTCATCCAATCAAGAAATGGGACCTTAGTTTATGTGAGGATGGGATTGGCCCTTCACGCCTAGGATGGCGGTACACGCGCGTTTGGAGGGAGGGAACAGCCAATGGACGCACGAGGTACTTTCATGCGCTGATTGGTCCTAGGCACTCATCGCTGCGCATCCAAATACCATGGAAGGGATAATCTGGTCAAAGCATGAATAAAAACCTGTGCTTTGCCAAAAAAATAATGCTTTCATTTTTATCTATGGAAATGAAAATTGTGTCTAAAATTTCTGCACACAACAGAACTACTAGCGAAACATGGGTTTTTTATTCTAAGACAACTTTTACCTTTGATGAACTTTTGTCAAAAGGTTATGTAATTGACACTTTTAATAATAGTGTAATATTTTAAGCATTTGTTGAGTTATTTTTTTAGGCAGCATTATAAGGAGCAGACATTATATGCGCACTCTAAGTACGCATTGGCGGGAAGCGCTGATGACCCATTAAGCATACTGAACATGTAAACTACTTCCCGTTTAAAGTTGTGCCAGTTTTTGCTCCTTGATGAAAGGGACGTTATAAGATAGAGAAGTAGCATAATAGCTGTTTGCAAAAGCTTCAACTAAAGTAGCAATAATGTGATATTCCAGAATCAGAACTGCATTTAACGTTGAAAATTATTAATTCCAGTGTTCCCAAAAAATCGTCCTCTTTGAAGCTGCACCAATTCGAGACCACACACGCCATGATTACATTAAGGTGAAAGGATATGTTTTTCTAATAGTAACAGCTATTGACGATGTACAGCATTAGTGGGCAACAGTAGTTGGCATAACAGAAGAAGTGATACTAATTAAACTAACTCCACTAAAAAACTTCAGTGCCACATTCGTCTCAAATCATTTAACAGGGGGTAGTTGAGTCGCTGATTCACGACTCCCTTCTAGGACCAGCATAGGATTCAGCACAATCAATTTGAGGCGCAGTTGCCATCGCCCCTAGAAGCAACGGCCTTTGGACGAGTCGTAATGGCTTCAGCATTGCTAGTGGAGTAAAAAACGCCTTATTGTCACTCACATACTTCGGTGCACACACTAATAGCTCAGTAAAGAACAGCATCAAAAGAACGATTGCAAATAGAAGACAGAGGTAATTAGTGAAGAGTTTACCCACGATTAACCACTTTTACAGTAGTAGTAAATCTAGAAATAATGGGTCAATAATTGTCCAGGTTTTTTTAGTGAAAATGAGAGTAAATTTCAAATTATAAAAGCTGCTGAAAATGTAGAAATTAAATGGTTATTATAGCACTAATTTAAGAATCGTACCTACTTTTAAATATATGTTGCTCTCAGAGCACCTGCGTACTCTACAGTGACGCTTTTGCTACCCACCTTAGTTGCAGCAGCACAGTGAACTGTAAAAGCACTCATGCCCTGTGAGTAAGTCATGGTTGCTACCCGCAGTCGCAAACAAAACTGCGCTGAGGAGGCCTTCTGCCCTACGCTTGCTGGCTGCTGCCCTCTGCTGCCATTCCCGGTACTGGTAGACATGCGTAGTTTTCAGTTGCTACCTGGCTGCAGAGGCGGTGGCAGTGTTGGCGACGGGCGCCTTCTGCGGGCTGCTCCAGGCCCAAAGGGGTGATGAGGGGTGGAGTGGAATGTAGTGGCCTGGCTTAATGCCGCATGAGTTCACCCTGCCTGTTTGAGCACGTATTGGCTCCACACGTACTGACGTGTTTTCGTACAAATGTCGCATTGCGTTTATCCAAATGGTCTCAGGCAGACTTCTGACACGGCCTCTCTGTAAAAACTTCTCTACACCCATTTTTATTCCCCAGCGCGCAAGTATCCAACAATTTCTAGGCACACAAAGAGAAAATTAAAGGGTGTAAACCATGAAATATGGTTCAGATATAAAGATTTTAACCGAAAATAGAAGGAATCGAAATGAACAAATTGTGATCAACGAATGTCCACATAATGTGTAAAGCAATATTGATAATAAAGTGGTTTCCTAGTATTTCACTCACCTCCAAATCCGATTTAAAGCATGGTAAATTTAAGCATGACTACTTGAAAGAGTGACCATAGCAAGTTCTGATGAACAAAATCCAAAAATCCATCATAATGTCCGCGTGTTCTATTCTAAATGGAAGGTCTGCCTCCATTCCTTGAATAAAACAGTTGTGATTCCATTTAGTGATTCTTCAACAAGTCCTCTAGGCTGCAGCGTTTACTTCCTCTAACCGAAGATGAAAATGGAGGTTGCAAATGTGCGAATGGGCTCGGTATCTTTGTGGTAGACACGATATTAACTTGGATGCAGTTCACCATTGTAAAGGCGTCGCTTCCATCGTGAACACACTAGGACAAATATCAGCCTTTTACTTTACATTTCCCACAAAGGAATTTAATGTCTTGGAAAATGAAACAGATAGCCAATGACCACGCTTCTTGGTCATGCGTTGTTGAGATAAGATTTTCACTGTTTCCTTGTTGACACCATTTCCTCAAATACGACAGGTCAAATTTAGGTGTTCTAGCACGTGGTCCCAACTCACGAGATTCATTTTCAGGCGAGGTGATTCAACCAACTATCCTTGTGCTACATTCTGGCCACTCAGCCAGGAGAGGGAGGGAAGTGTGTATTTTGTGTGCGCGTGTGTGGGAGGTGATGGAGGGGAGGAAGGTAAGACCACTTTGCTCAAACAAAGCAACAGATGCCTTGGAGATTGCATCCTGTTGCTATGTCTCCACATTCCTTTTGCACACATACGCGGGCAGATGCACACAAATTGTTCTGAGCAGTCCATTTGTCGACTGTTGCACCGCCAGCATCGCAGAATATGGGATGCAGGAAGCAGTGGTTTACTCATAAGGGCTTCAGCCGAATAAGCTAAAACCATTGTTAAAGAATTGACTAGTTCCCCTCTACACAACGCTAAGAAAACCTAGAGCCGAGAGACATCTATGAATATTTGATGTGCCCTATTACGAAGGATGCGTAAGCTCCAAGGCATTTGTTGCGCTTGCTCTACCCCTTTCACCTGGAAGTCGGTGACCCAAAAAGGGAGGCCATATTTGATGTGTCAATTTCACCGTGTTAACTTATAAATTGTACTGATTTTTTAATTAACTGCTTAGCAGTTTTAAGTATCATCGAATCAAGGGATTCACTAAACGAAATTTTTTAACGATTGAACCTCCGTGCTACAATTTGACGATTTGATGCCCTCAGATGGAGACAGGGGTTAGGCAAACCACAGTTGGTTTGAACTCATCTAGACCAAGTTCTATTCTCGAGGCAAAAAGGGAACCTAAACCGGATCACAAACTGGAACATTCGACGCCAAGTTTCTTCGCTTGGCAAGACAAACTCACTAGGTTGCTCAAACTGACTTAGCTAATGGGACCGTCGGACCGTGTGAAGGCACGTGCAACGCTCAAAATTAGCCAGTGGCCCAGCAACTAGTCAATTAAAAGATGCTACTATTCGCTTGCACTCTCTCCTTCTTTCCCTTCATTCACTTGCACACACACAAACACACCTGAGTAGACACGAGTTGGGGGAGGGGGGGAGAACACGTATTGGTAAGCTCCTTTAATCGGTGAGGTGTAGTCCCCACACAGGTGTGCCCTTTTGTTTTGGGTAAAGCGTGCGCCAAAAAGTGAACAATTTTGCAGAACATATAAACGGAGACTCTCAAAACAAAAGGAGGGAGCAACAGATGGTTGACCGCTTTGTGCATAGTTGGATAGCAGCCCGAGGGAGTGACTTGACGATTCATAAAGCCTAAGCATTACTCACGGTTAGCTACCAGTGTTTGTTTGCGGGGGTGGGGGCAAGGGTGGAAGGGACTGGTAGAGGGGAGGAGGGAGTATATGAGTGTGGATGCTCTGTACTCGGTAGGTGCAGAGCTCATTGAGCCCAGTGACCAAGTGAAGTTAAAGGTGACAAGGTGCTGATTAATTCAGGTTATGGTTTGCATGGATGTCGAATAATTTCAACCATAAACTTTGCTGCAGTGGACTGATTATTAAAGTATTAGTAGCCCTAACATTGGAAGAGGAAGATTTAATAAAGGCAGCCTACTAGATGCAAAACACTAATGTCTGTCCATCAGATTGACAACCCCTTGTGCCTTTCGTGTTTAGCTGTGGCCCTACCCCAAAACGGCTGCGATAACAGGTGTTCCAACTATACAAAGTTTTGTGCATTTTAGCGAAGTTCATGTGTGCGATGCCTATCGAAAGGCACACATATCACTTTATTTGCACAAGCTTGATTGGGCTTCACTGTAAAACGAGGGCTCATTAAAAACATGGGCAAAGTTTCAAGCTTGTTGTTTAGGCCATCTCGGGGACTAAGGGCAAACTAAAAGTTAGTTAAAATAAACCCAGGCTGTGCTGTCGAATAGTCACCGCACCCCGCCTAGAGACCCGAGTCGGACCCAATGCAATAACTCCAATTTTTATCCGGCTCATGCACCAGTGTTTGTAACCATGCGCACAAGCGACTTTTTTAGCCATAAGTTAACGGGGAGGCGGTTAAATGATCCATATTTTGGCAGGGTGTGCTCCAATGCATCTGGGACGGGCGACTTATCAACGATATCACATGAAATAACTAACTTCGTATCAATACGCCTGATCGGCGATCTTAAGACGCTCGCCAAATTTCCTGTCCACGTGAGATTAACAAATCAAACACCTGGTCCTCGTCATGACTCAAGGCTGGTGTTATTTTAATGGCCGTTAATACGGCCTCCACTCCAATGGCAACTTCAGCCCGTTCGTAGCACTGATGGTTGTGCGTATAGTCAACTCCCTTTCAAATGTTTCGCCCAGGTGACTTCCAAAATCCCATCGCAAAAAAACAAAACCAATTGCAAAGGGCATAATTATTAATTTCGTGAAGCAATGCTACCTTGCTTGAAGTGACAAGAAACCAGCTAATATTCGCATCAAACCAAATTTTCCGCAATTCTTGACCCATTTTAATCCGCCTCATAAAACAATGCACCTAGATTTTTGATAAAATTAAGTCGCTATGCAAGGTAAAAAAGATACCGAAATAGAAAATGTCTTTAATGGACTGCAAAACCTTTTAAGGTTACCGATTTAAACTGAGAGACGTAGAAAGTAGCGGGAATTTGGGGCAAATGTTAGCCAAGCAAAAGTGGTGGGCTGACAAATTACCACGAATGTGACACCACGGGTATTTGTTTACATTAACCTATGGAATTAGGCGAAAGACCCTCGACACAGGAAATGAATAGGGTTTCCATTGTGGTTTTCCACATTGTTTATGTTAGATGTCGATGAAGGCCATCCCCACCCCTGGCATAAACAATTGTCAGGCCGCTAATCTCCAGGCTGTGGTTTCCACACTCGCGACACCAGAGCGTGGACATGTATGTGGTGTTGATAAGGGGTCAGGCAATCAATTTGGCTACGGTGCCTCATAGACAGCCATTCTACTGTTACCCTTTCATGCTTGCACATGTAAACACATGCCTTTAGCCAGGGTTAGTTGATTAATTTTAGTGCATTCTTCTTGTTAGGACTTCGTTTTTAGCCAATGCAGATTGCTGAAACAAATCACGAATCCCGTCCATTTGAAAGGCGGGTGGGCTCCGGTGCTATTGTTTATCACTTATGCAGAAATCCCAGCGGGAGCCAAAAGTTGTAGTTATGGTTTTTTATTCTTCCAATTTAGGGCTGCTAAAGATATCCGTAGATTTATGGAGGAGATTTTAAACACCTTGTTCTAACGGTATTCTATCTAACTGTTTTCTTTTACATTCAAGGTAATGAAGCTGATTTGAGTGGTGTGCCACTGAGGTGGGCACATTTCGGCCATAAAAGTGAGTTGCTGGGTCATCAATCCAGGGGAGGGACGCCTATGTGGGCTGAGGTCAGCCCAAGCTGTCTCCACACCGCATAATCACTCGAAGGGCTGTGAAAGAGAAGGTCCTTCTAAACCACCCAGTTAGCAATAAACTCGTTTTGTACGCACAAGCACGTGTTTTGAGAACTAAACATACTCGTTTCACTTTTACATTCGGTCCGATTATGCTTCCGGAAAATGCCCTCACCTTTGGATCACAGCGAAATTCATATTTATTGGCTGTTGAGTTACGGAAAATAAGCTCCCATTAGGGCAGAAGATTGTGATTTAACAATGGAAATTTACAGTCTTCACGGCCGTAATTTCATCGTCTTTCATCGTCTCAAGGCAAGTTTCGTGTAAGCTATTTGCAGACCATAATTTAGTCATTGCTTTGGTTTCTATATGATTATTAATAATGTCTTTTCATTAGATCTGCTCTGAGTTAGGTAGTGCCATGAAAGTTTTCCAATTGATTGATCATATGGAAGGACTTCACAATGGTAAGCAAAAAGTACCATTACTTCTATTGCAAAGCATCGCATCTCGTCCCTTCAGTCGCACTTGTGCTTAATGCGTGTGACTCATGGCTGTGCTATCGCCGCTGTGCCTCCAAGTTGATAAACAACTCTGGCGACTTCACTTCGCTTCACTTCTTGTTGAATTTGAAGCACCTGAGTAGGGAGCACCGATGGTGAAAAGACTATCAAATAAGTTGAAACACTTTACAAGGGTAGAACATACAGCTTCTAGTTATTGGTAAACCTTTTGTGAGGTCTTAAGTTCCTTGTTGAATGATTTTAAACCTCAGCTTCAATCGCATGGTGCGATGTCAATCAGTTTCCCATTCTGAGGAAATTGTCACTTTCAGAAGTTGCAGCAGCAAGACAAATCATACTAGCTGGTGTCGAACTAGCAACATTGCAAACGCTGTAGATGCATCACACATAGATATCTAAGTCTATTATTCAATGCGATTTTTCAAATAAAGTCGTGCAAATGCGCTGACAAATCTATTTTAGCACAGAGGCATTAAATCACGGAGAATTTTTAAACTGCCCCTATTTAGGCGTGCCAAAAAGTATATCATCAGTGATATAACTCCATAATCTTTGAGCATTAAGTAGAGCGTCAATGGCGATGACCTTAAGTTGAGCATCGAACTTGGAATGCAACCGGAATGGGATGGAGTCGGGTGCGACTACTCACAACTTTTGGTTACTGGAGTGCTAACGGGATGCATTGAGAGGAAAATTTATGATCACACGTTCACTAGACTTCTTTCTCCTTGAATAACCCCGCGTTATCAAAATGAGTGAATTCCTCTACATAGCAACTGAGACCGAGGAAGTACATGATGCTAGGACTGAATTAAATGAGTTTGAGCGTTTCCAGTGTACCGATTGGTGTAAACTTATTCTTTGGGCTAACACAGACCGCTCATTTACTAGCCATAGTTGTTCTTTAAGGCAGGAAAATTTCCAGAACTCTTATTTATTCAAACTAAATGTGTTCTACATTATTTCAATCCTGTCCCCTTGGAACGCGACAATATAAATTAGAAATTGCGCTGTCAGGCATGATAAAATTAAGTCCACGATGCAAAATGTCAATAATGTTCAATAGTGAATGTTAAATAAAAAAGATTAAAGCTACTTTTTTTCTTCTTAGTAGAACACTTGGGAAGCTGTGTGCTCTTGTCTCAGCTTTGAGAACCTACTCTTACATTGAAATAGAATTCCCAACATCACTCATGCACATCCTTAAAGAGACGAATAGGTAAAGCTGAATGGTCTTTAAGCCTTTGTCTAATGGTTTTCCAATCGAAATCAGATTGAGGATTGCTAACTTCTAAAGGAAAGTCACCATAAAGAGCACTAATGCATTGCCCTTCAGCCCTTTCCCTTGGTAGTATGTGGCCTTGACAGTGCTCTATCATGTTACGGCTTCGAGGATGACTTGAAGTGATACACTAGAAAAAAACTGGCAACAGTGTTTGTAAATAGGCGTTTGTTTTTCATTATGATGCATTAATGTTTTTCAATTATCAAGATCGCACGATCTAACGAATGAAAAATGGAAGGGATATTTATCTGGAAATGCTAAATAGCTGGGAATATATGCTTTTAACTAGTCCAGAGTGTGGGAAGCAGCAAAGATCTAAGAAAAAGAGAGACGGAGATGCAAGCACCAAGTGCAAACAGAGAATGATGAATTGCATGCTTTGCATTGGTTAAAGAAGTTCAAATAAAATGACACAGTCTTCATGTTTGTTATTTTGTACAACTGTAGGTTAAAGTAAGTTTAATTTGAGGAATTCATTCTCCATTTAGGTAGGCCAATGTGAACTTTATCTGTCGTTAAGATAAGACCTGTAAAATATTAAAAGAAATAATCTGTCCGAAATTCGGATCATTATCTACCTGCAACTGCCCGAATTACTAACACATCTTTACTATTTTAAATGAACTCCAATCCATTTAGAAATATTTGCCTTAATTCACCTTTCAGGTGACTTAGCAGACGCCAACGATCACCCAGGGAACAACTTCTGATTCTCCACAAGGCAATTGCAATACAATTAGTTTGACTAAGTCTCGGCCTCGGTTACGATCACTTGATTGGCCATATTGCCTTCGTCAGGTTTGCTGGCCTCTGGACTATGCCAGTAGCCCCAATCCCCTCTAATGCCAAATGCATATATTCTGTCCGGATATTATTTCTTCCTTTTACTTCAGTGAAGTCTTGGAACGATAAGTTGGTGGCAGTGGAAAGCGAACCCGACTTTGAAGGACTTCTACTCTGATTTCTACAGTTTATGACAAACTTTAGCAGTGTGAAAGAAGTGCATGTGCTACGGATGGGATGATTGCTGATAGTCCATAACAGAAAGGGAACTGCCCAAGTCCCGTGTTCCGCACGAAAGATGTTAACAACGAAGCGACACTAGCCGTGAACCCGCATGAAGATGTGGATTGGGTTAACTCACGATATCTCTTCCACTTCCTTCCTAGCTGAATAGAATCCAAATAGACATGACTGGCTAGCTCCAAATTGAGAACAACGTCGCAAGAAGGAATAGACCCGAAAACCTTTTCTAAGGAACCGCATTAAATCTCGTCCTCTTTAACACGAATTTGCTTTTAGGCCGATATTCCAACGTCCAGCTACGGGCTCGCCTGATGGCCGGCAGACAAAAATCCGATTTAAAATCGCCAACAGGGATCAGTGACATTGCGGTCAAGTATCCCCTCAGTTGCATGGAACTTTGATGGCTTGCACGGTTGGCACGTGGGTGCTTTCACTCAGCACTGATAATATTTTAATGTCTGAAGCGGTAGAGTGACCAGGGGGAGGGCCGGAAAACGACACTCAAAAGAAGATAGAAGCTATGTAATACGTTCTGATGTTTGTATAATTCCCGGTTTCGGATACGGTCACTTGTGCTGGCCAGATTGTCGTTGCTGGGCTGGCTGTGTAATGCATTGTTTGTTTTGAGTGGCCATAATACCCTAGCTGGGCGGAGCTGGCCTCCGGGCTATGCCAACAGTCCCATTCTGTCTGTTTTCTGTACATATATGCATATATGTATTTTGCCCTAGTATTATGCCTTCTCTTGCCTTCAAGGAAATCTCGGGACACTAAATTGGTGGTAGCGGAAAGCGAACCTGACTTTAATGGACTTCTATCCCTATCTATACCGCTTGTGACAAAATATGGCGGTGTGGAAGAAGTGTATGTGCCACGGTTTGGAGAATCTCTGACATCCCATAACAGAAGAACTGAGAACGAAGTCCGCCTTCGACAGCTCCCCCACCTCCGTGTTCTGCAAGAAAGCCATTAACAACTGAAGCGACCCCAGCCGTGAGCCTCCCGGAAACGTTTCGTTGTGGAGATTTCCCTAATATGCCTGCTTAAGACGATCAGTGTTCTAACGTTTCCAATATGGACACACTGATGCTCAGCAGAACCTCTTACTCTGAATTTAGTTTCTAAACCGGACGAAACTCCAAGCCCAGTCGAACTGCAAAGGGGGATCAGTGACGTGGTGGTCAGGCATCTCCTCAATTGAGCCTGAATTTCGATGACTAGTACTGTAATACCTTGTTTGTTAGAACTGCCGGTTTCGGTCACTTGGGTGGCCATATTTTACTAGCCGGTTGGCCGGCCTCCGGGCCGTGCCAACAGCCCCCAAGCACTCTCTTTCCAGAATATATATTCTGCCCCAGTACTACGCCTTCTTTTTCCTTAAAGGGAGCCTCGGGACGCTACATTGGTGGCAGCGGAAAGCGGACCCGACTCTGATGGGTTTTATCCTGCTCTATACCGCTTCTGGCAAACTTTGGCGGTGTGAAGGAAGTGCATGTGCTATAGATGGAAGAATCTCTGGTATCTTGTAACAGAAGGGCTGAGATCGACGTCCAGCTTCAGCATCTCCCTTTTTCTCGTGCTCTGCAAGGAAGCTATTAACAACTCAAGCGACACTAGCCATGAATTCCAAGTCCAGTGCAACTGCCAAGAAGAATCAGTGACGTTGCGATCAAGCATCCTCTTTAAGCCCTCTCTCCTGTTCTCAGGCAACTTGCCTCCCTTCGTCAAAATGTGTATCAACAGATGTAGAATGTGCAGGGCGCCATTCGATAGCATCGTTTTATGCTTTGTACACTTGGATCACGTGCATCCCGTTCCGATGAGGCCTTATTGCCCCATTCTCTCAGGGTTCTACGATAACCTTGCGTTTCTTCTACGGCATCAGAGAAGCCTGGAATCACAGCATGTGTTGTGTGTCTCTCACCCATCCGAAAACTTGGATTCGTACCCCCATCTTTCACTGGGCCTCATTATCGTGGGAGAGAAGGACTAAGATATGCGCATTTGCTGCACCAAATACTACACGAAATAGATGGCACTACAAGAACACATGCGCTCGAATCTCGATGGCTGGCACGGTTAGCTCGTGGGTGCTTCTCGCAGCACTGATTACGTTGTGATAGCTGACACGGGAGGCTGACCTAAGGGAGCGTCGGGGACGACGCTCGAAAGAAGAGAGGGGCTGTGTAATACTTTGTTTGTTCAAACTG
>MIEF01008631.1:0-15677 GCA_001870725.1 Taenia solium
ACTGCTGTCTGTTGCGAAAAGGAGGAGGTGGTGGTGGGGGAATAAGTAGCTTCTCATTTCTTACGAGGATCCGGAGCATTTTTAGAAGTCACAAGTTGCTCCAAGGGATAACATCTGTTGCGAGGCAGCCAGTTTACTTCATTCAGCGATCAGAAATTGGAGGTGGGAAGGAAAATTGGCGGACTATGCTACCATCATACTCAAGCATAAGTTAATAGCTGAGGAGGGTAACCGCGGGCGACATGCAAGTGCCTTCACATGATTAACATCTACTATCACCCATTTAAACGCATGCATGCTGCTTCATTACTGTTAAGGTTCGCAGCGTTCATAACATCAAATTACGTGTCTCAGCACAATCAACTCATCGACTCATAACTTGG
This sequence comes from Taenia solium, assembly GCA_001870725.1. Lineage (NCBI taxonomy): Eukaryota > Metazoa > Platyhelminthes > Cestoda > Cyclophyllidea > Taeniidae > Taenia > Taenia solium. Next base: position 384 of record MIEF01008631.1, read on the forward strand.
CAGCAAGCAATTATTGTACGCCATCCATGGAGAAGTGATTGAAGCGGAGATGGACAACGGGAGAGATGAGGCTATTACAAAATGGTAAGAAAGCATTGAGCCAATTTTTTGAATAGCTTATGGTCATAATTGGAGGAGTCTTGGAGCTAGCAGAAAAAAGTGTACACAAAAAGGCATTTGTTTTATTCCAGAAACCTGCCATTTCATCCCTCACGATGTCGGATGAATTGGGCGGAGGTTATGTAGGAAATTCAACGAAGTAGGGGTAAACAATAAACGGACGCACCATGAGTCAGCATAGGGCAAGTTACGAACGGCACCTTAAAAGTTTCATAATACAAATTACCACGATGATTACCACATCAAAAGATAATGTGTTTAATTAAAATTATATTCGAGTGGTTGGCTTTTGAACTAATTTTAGAGGTTAGTTGGTGCATCACACACTCTGGCTTTCTCGTACAAACCTTGGTTTCCCCACTAAAGTACAATGATGCTGTGTCGACATCAACAATTGCCTACTGCCAGCACAAGTTAATGTACATCATAACCCAGTAAAGCGGCGTCATTTTAATGGCCTTATATGAGTCAAAGAGCAGACCCACACTCTGATAAGGCAATGTAGGAGGTGTCACATAGCATTTACTTCGCTTTTAATGTGGCGACTTGTGTCAGCAGATTCAGGCCATTCATACAGACGTAACACAAATTCAAGCCAACAAACGCCTTTAGCCAAGTGTGAAAGGGGAATTGGCGCAAGGACAACAATTTACTCTGCAGCAAACATCAGTGTTTTAATGAAACGGAGCTCAGATTTGGTACCAGTGTTTCCACTGTGAATCTGTGTAAGTGCTGCCTAGAAGGTCAAATGGAGTCATGGATGTGTATAAGTGGCCGTGCTTGTGGTGGGCAAGTGTGAAGCCGCGACAACCACTCCCACCTAATGTGAACCACAAAGCCAACACTTGGAATTCGCTTGTTTCATTAAATCATGTCCCAGTGCATTCAGCGTGGGCTCAAGTTCAACTGCTTAAAAATTATGAGTAAGAGCAGTGCTGTACCGTTACCTATTAATCCGAAACGGCAAACATGTCACAGAGCTTTCGGCTCGTTGATTCCTGATATGGCCGTAGAGAAGAGGAGGTGAATAAGGAAAGTGATCTACTAGTGACAACGCAAGAGCACAGCACAGCCTAACATTTCGAGCCTTATTGTCAAGCATAACAAGCGCCGAGATTCCCCACGACTCCGACATTTACCAATGCTATGGAAGCCGGTGAAGATGATGAGAAACAAGCTGTTGTCAAGTGTGCGACGCACAACGGCAAAGCCGGATTATTGGCAGCCACCCAGGGGTGCAACACCTCCTTTACTGGCGGGAGTAAGCCATCTGGTTGAAGAGATGACCCGGGACGAGATTAAAAACCGTCAATGTCACCATGAACCTCTCCGATGGTGCTAAATGGGACGAACTAAATATCATTTGCTTGTGCATATATCATGAAAAGTCAAATGCTACAGATAAGAAAGACGGATTTCCATTACCCCATACAAACGATTCGTTAGACTGCATCCATGCGTCAAAGTGATTCTCTAACATAGACTTAAAATTAAGGTACTGGTAAGTTAAAGAGTTAGAAACAGACAGAGAGGAAACAACATTTGCAGTGCCAAATTTCAGATAATGCGTTCTAGACCCTTTAACGCTTCGACCACTTTCCAACGTCTGTTACCGACGACATTGATTGGTCCATTGCCGATACGAACCACAATTTACTTTAATGGCATTCTCGTCTATAATTGTCACGATCTGAGTTGTCAGCGCAAAAGAAGCAAATGGAAGTCGCATTGTAATTATCGCCAAGAACGAATGAAAATAAATGACAAACACACATCCTATTCACTCACACACCAGGCCATCTCATTGCCAACCACTCACCGCCTGATCGTCAGGTAGGTGTCAATGCAAAGCAATTTACCACACCTAGTAACTTAAAGACACAGAGCTCAGAAACCTGACCTTATGCTGAGCACACAAAGATTGCGATTCTGGCAACGCTACGTAGATTGCCACTCACCGTCTGGCCAGGCAGAAGGATAGCAACTGAGATCCACACGAAGACACTGTGTACTTGGCCAATGATAACTGGTCCTGCAAGTACGAAACTTTGTGGCTTCTTGAGACTAGATTGCATTGGTGGGTGTCATGCCAGACATTGGGGTAAATTCGCGTATTCTCCACAGGCAGAAAATCCTACAGTCACTCACTTTAGACCAGGTGACTCCTAACTCCTTCTGCAAACTGGCGCTTGTGATGGATCAATAGGGGTCGTGGTCTCCCTTTTAGCCTCCGGGGCTCTGAACGCGTCAGCATCTACACAACTAATGGGACGAATAAAGTGATAAGGTGGAAGTGTTCTGCCAAATGCGAGTGGTCCGACAGTTTAAACAAAAGATCCGAGTGCGAGTGTGCTCAACGTTAATTAAGTCAGGTCCAGAGAGTGTCTCCTGTTGAAATTCACACTGCTTACTTTAGCAAAATGAGGTGTAAAGCACAACATATTTAAGTAGCCATTGTAAAGGGGCCATTGCTAAATAGAGAGAAGCATATATTGCATTGACCTAAGCTGGTGCGAAATGTTTTTATCCAGGCGCAGGCAGCGATCTCGATATGGCCTTTGCACTGCCTTTTGCGCCACCATTACTGTTCAGACTAGTTCGTGCTTTCCATTAACAGCACAGTTTTGCCTATCATTATCCACACAATGCTTACAATCAATTCAAGAGAGTCTGCAGTAGAGCGAGGCCAAAACTTTCTCCAAACAAACTGACTTGCGATAGGAAGAGAGGAGATTGGCCTCTTCACTTTATTCGTGCCTCTCTCTCATCGTCGGCTATGGTGCAGGCAACCTTGCATAAACCTGTTAACAGAGGGGAAATGCTGCTGCTTAATGAGAATATCTTACGTGGAGGTACTCAGTCTTAGCCTATTTAACCCCGCCACATTTGTACGCCTATCAAAAAAGTCACTGGTTTAATATTGGCACTGACGCACTTGTTACACAAGCAAAGAATGATTCCCGGTTGCCCGCAATGAAGAGAACTGGGCGTGGTGCGAGCAGATGGGGAAAAGTGGAAGGAGAGGATCGCTACAGCGAAGTGTGAATGCTGACTTGCTTAAAAGCATTCGACATTCATTGGCAAGGACTGCTCAATGCGTTTTTAGAGAGACATCGCTCTTGCACTGGCATGATGCAACTGTGGCGTATTGAAACAATCGGCTGCTAAGCCTTTTCTCATCACAAATAACCTAACAATATGTCCTAGCAATGAATACAATTTCGCCTCACCTGAGCATTAATGAGGTGACCGCTGTCGAAGAGGCAACCGCCAAGAGACCAGAGGCCAACCTGTCAAAGCATCCACTGCTCTTTCACAATCAACGCTGCCATGATTCTGATTGTCGGAGACGTACCTTACCGACTCAAAGCATGTTTCCACCTCTATCGTTGAAATGCTTAAGATGATTCTCCTCGCCTTTTCCGCATTGCTTTACAAAGGTTGCACGCAACAACAACGCCACAACAAGCGTTGCAACGATCGATCTTAAGCATTCACTTCTTTCGCTTGCAGTCGCGATGCCTTCGCAGCTTGAGAGAGTGGATATCGCTGCGCAAATATGAGCAGTAATCTTCACTTTTTTACCTGGCGATGCATAACCCACACCACTTTGTGCAGCCAACTAGTCGGTCGCGAAGCCGAATACTTCAGCAGGATCCGCTGCACTGATTGCTATAATGATGAGAACGTCACTCAAATCAGCTTTTATAGAATCAGGTAGCAAGTTTGTCCGAATAAATGAGTTGGGGGTGTCCAGACACAGGATCGCTTCACAAGCTCCAACCAAGACAACAATCCTGTCAACATTCGATTTAGTTGCGTCAGCATCTAGGTAAGCCCTCTTCGTGAAGTCAAATTTACTTCTACCCATTTCTGCCAACGTGTAGTTTGCTCATTAGAACGGTGTTACATTTGGGCATTTCGATGCGAGCCCAAGATCAGATGACGAGATCGACTTCGACGCCGCTCAATTTGGCGCAAATTTTTTCTTGATTATTGAATCTAATTCAAATCCGATAGCTTCAGTGTATATGCCCTCCATATTAATATCAGCTTTAATTCTTCCTCCTCTAACCTAAATCACCCTTATTTTTCTCTTCTATTCTGAGTGTGTGTGATATCCATTCCATTGTTAAGGCCTCTGATGGGCTATAGGTTCCAATACCCTCTATGCAAGCCATCGGTAACTGTTAACTATTTTTTATTTGAGTGGATGCGTACATCGCAACTTTAGGAGTGACGATGAACCAGCACACCTCTTTGGATTATAAGACAACCCTGGCCACTTTGACCCCTATGAGGTTACCCTGAAGCCCAGTTGTGAAGATTGCCTATTCAAACACTTGCAAAATACATATCAATCAATGCGAAACATTTGCCACTTACACCGCTTACCACGTCTCGCATTAAACTTGCTGAAAAGAAAAGGTGAAATCTAGCATATGATGGGAGAATAATATGAAACCAAATTATCAGATGCACTTGACAATTCCTTGCAACGTTGGGAATGTGAGAGGCAAAGTCCAAACCATTGCGTAAGGAAGAACCGAGTAAGGAGAATTCAAACACAACTTGAAATATTTTGTAGTCAACGAATGTTGTCACATCCCGTCTGTCATCTATATGTCTTCGGTCTGAGATCCTTTTATAAGCATGAAAATACCAAAACGTGTTAAATGTTAATGGTTAGTAAAAGTGGAAGTGAACCAGAAGCGCAATGCTGTTTACTGCATTGGGCGCGTATCTCGTTAAAACGCCATGCATGGCGTGCATCCACTGCAGAACGGCCATTTAATCGAATTTTGGGCTACAAAGATACCGGTGAAGGACGGCTATAAGCTCATTCCATTAAGTCATATTCCTTAAGTAGTTGCTTCCACAATGCATCTACACCTTGTGAGAAGTTGCACTGACAGTAGTCGAGCTGACAACTGAAGAGCATCAAAAGAAAGCGTAGACACATTGTTGTTCGCATGCAAACTCATTAATGTGCAAAATACCAAACCTACAGAACAATATTTGGAAGCAAACAGTAATGGGTGGGTGGATTTGTCTTTAGTTCGCTATTAGACCATGAGAAATGCGCAATTTGAGAATGTCGCTGGTCATAGGCTGAACTATTTCCCCATCGTAGCAAAAATGGGCTTTGATTGCCAACCACTGGCTTGGCAGCACTTGCATTTTAGGCAGCAGAACGCTTGTGCAAGTTGACAAGCAAACTCGGAATGGAAGCAATCGCTTGACAATTATAAGTATAACAGCGAACGTCTTTATGACACCGATTTAGCGGCCATTTTCGAGGATGCTGAAGCTGAGTAGAAGAACGGGAATTCGGTATTAACATTGATCTGATCAAGCCCATTCCAACAACCCTTTCTGCGTACAGCACTGATAGAATACGTGGTGAATATTTGGATTAAATCCCACTTCTAGCTCTTCACACACTGCTCTGGTGAATGAGGCGATGACCAAATTTCGTGAAACCACACAGTGTCTGGCTAGAGTTGTTCACCAACGGGATAGACCCAAGCAAAATCAAGTTGGAAAATGTAAGTGGCGTAAGATTTAAGAGTTGACTGGTAAGCCTTCGGGTTGGTGAACTTACTGCCACAGCAGTGAAGAGCAAATAATGCGCAAGAGGTCTAACTTCATAGGGCTCCAGAAGTTCACATTTCATTGAGTTCTCACGGATTTTCCTACACTACGGCCACTGTATTGGTGAGACGGTAAATTAGGTTAGCGAACTACCAATTCACAAAGTACCTTCCCATAGTGGGCACTCCCTTCCTCTCCGAAGTGAAACAGCACCTAACTGATGTGACTTTATTCTACTATGGGAACGGCACCTGGACAAGCGTCGTTTACACAGTTGCCTTGGCTTTGTTAGTTTTCCAACTGACGGTGTTGCGGTAGTAGCGTTGAAAATGCCACATGTTTCGAGCAGTCCCGCTTTAGCATTTCTCCTCTGGAGGAGGCTTGCCTGTTGCGTTAAGCGATGCATCTCTCACCTTGGAAATACAGTTCTTAAACATGCAATTTGCAACGACCCCACATTTTCCACTGCGGGTTTTATTATGTAACGTGCTCATCTGTCCGCCTCTTATCCACCTCATCACCTGACCATTTAAGCGCCGCCTGCATAACCACCTTATTGTCAAGCATGTGTCATTCCATTTTAATGCAACACAATTTTTTCTGCTTTAAACAGCTGATTGCAGGCATGTTCTTAGGAGGCACCGATTGGCTAGAGGGGTAATTCGCCATTAAAAGAGGTTATGAGAGTAGGAGCATAGGATCACCATGTTAACACTGACCGGCTTTACCTATCTGTGAGGTGGAAGTGACGCGATGGGAGACATTTGCCGGGCAACCACCTATGAGTAGCATAAAATAAAATTTTGATATCGTTGCGACTGTATGTGGGCAGATTTAACCAGAGCTCTGTTTGATTTGTTGGTGTAGGCCAGCTCCTCACGTGTTTCGTACGATTTTCTTTGACCCCTCTACCATTCGACAGAAATGCATACTACGGAAAAGTGGCAGGGCGTTGGGGGAAACGACATTGCTTTGGGCTCAGGGTCAGTTCTGCGCCACGCAAGTGATCTATCACTAGTTTGAAGTCAGCGTTATGCTGTCATAAATCACCGCCAAAGGCGAGAGTGTTATCGAGGTGGAGCATGGAGCAGTTTGAGAATGCACTAATCAATGCTGTTTGCATCAAACTATGGGATGTGGCTGCAGCATTGCAGAGATTACAGCGCATTGTCTGAACTTCAAACGCTTACTTAGCACTGTAAGTACTATCTCCTCTTTGTCTATTTCCACCACTCCCACTCGCCGGTATACTGATTTCAAATCTGGGGTAAAGAACTCCTTTGCTTCATGCAGGCATTCCAGCAAATCGTTTGTGTGTGGGTGATGAGAATGCTCTCTTCTTAGTCGTGGCAATTCCCATGCGTCAACTAGTAATAAGTCTATGCAAAGTGCTAGAACTTAGTCCCGTTGCCAAATCTTCTACCTCCGATTGCAGACTGCAGAATGAAAGTAGCATGCTACATCACAGCCCACATTGTTCCTTGAAGCAACGCGCGCCTGCTGCGAATGATCCAAATACTCGCAAGAAACCAAGACTCTCCTTTTTTTCATCCTCTTTCTCCACACATCAAGCAGCAGCTGCTTGATTGCAAAAAACAGTTGGAGTAAGAATCCTAATCATTAAATTTGGCTTCAGCCCGCAATTACTGTTGCTGGCCCAAAGACGACTCAAGCACTGTAAAAGTGTGTGCTTTACCTTGGACCGAAATCAGCCAACAAGTTTAAGGAAATCTTGGATTTTTTCGAAAGAAGCTGCAGCACGTTTGCTTTCATGCAATTCCAGAGCATTCATTTTGTGCTCAGTACTTGAAGCGCTTGCATTCACTGCAGCGCTGGTAACAGCAACATCGCCAAAAAGACTAAAATGGGAGTAAATTATCTTCACAAGAGGATTTGAACTAATTTGAAAGCTGGTAAGTTGCGCGCAGTGCAGAAGAGAAGAGTGAAGTGGATTGCCAATAACAGGAGCAGCCAACCCACCTGTGGATGTGTGAGTCACCTCAAATCCTGGCAGATGGAAATACGCAAAGGTGTTATTTGAAGACTTGCACCACAGTTGACAAATGTATTTCGCTGGCATGTAAAATGTGTCAAACAGTGAAAATGGCCAAGAATGGTCATTTCGCTTACTTGATGAGATCGCAGTAGCATAAAATTATCAAAGAAAGAGCCTGGTCAGAGTTAATTCTCTACAACTCATGGAATGCTTGGCCATCCGAAATGAGACATTTGAATTTAAGCACCTAAGCATCATTTTTGCTGGACATTTTAGGTGCAACGTATGCAGCAGGTCAAATTTGAGATGGAAGAGAATACTAAGCACCAACTGAATTGAATCATAAAGAACTCTTGCTTAAGGCAAAGTGTCGCAGCTAAGAAAAAGCAGTAATTTATGGATGAAGCAAACGCAAAATGTCTAAACATACGAACAGGCGCTCTTGGTTCTGCGAACAAGTGTTACAAACATTGGAGTTGGTCACTCCAAGGAAAGCCCACGTGCTACTCTCCACACAAGGCAGATCTTTCGTGATGGACACGCAAAGCAGGACCTAGTGGTAGCCTGTGTGGTGGCACATGTGAGTGGGTGGGTTAGATGAACGTCATTTGATACCAAACCGTTCCACAAAATCTACGCAAGTTTCATGCTCTAGGCCATCAAGCGCAGCCTTTTGTGAGACACATGTCCTGTGTCTAGGGAAATTGGCTGAACACATGTACAACTTAGACCCGTCAAGCTGCCCTTTACGCGACTCGATAAATGAAACATTAAAAGCTTTGGCATCCTTAAGGTAAAGGAAACGGTTGCGAATTATTTGTCCGTAATTTAGCATTTTTCGAGCGGTGATCGTGTCTTATTGCAAAGCTGACAATAAAATGTTGGTAAGGAAGACGTCTCCACTTCATCTACGGGGGCAGACGAGGTATTCCTAACAATGAGAACTGGTTCGAATGGGTTTAACAATAGTAAAATCAACCAGCCCTCTCCTTGAAAGTGAAAGTCACCTCCGGTCTTGGTGGATGGAAGTACGTAGGAGAAATAAGTAAAAGTTTTACCATAAGTGATAAACAAAATTTACGGATGTGAACAAATGTGTCAAGCCAATGAAACTGGTGGAAAGTAGTCGGTTAATTTAGCATACCTGATGAGGGTGTGGCTGCATAAAATAATCAAAGGAGGAGCCGGTTCAGCTTAAATTCATAAGATGTCCAAAAGTAAGATAACAGTAGACTTGATACAGTATAGAAAATGGAACGCTTGGCTACTTACAACCTACGTTACAAATTCACGCATTAAAGCAGCATTTTGTGGGATGTGTTAATCAACACGGATACTAACTGCAGCTCCACTTTTGCCTTTCTTCTACTCACATGCCTGCTTCATACACTGCCGATGGTTTTTGAAAACTAGGAAGAGTCCATTAATCCACTCTTTACTGCTGTTTGCTTATCTTTGACATTCCCAAGATACGGCAACTACTCATTTTAAATGAGTGGCACTGCGGTCTTAGTACCAAGTTGTTTGCCCTACATTCCGTTGAGCATGAAACGCTGACGTGCATGACGTTTAACGTTTTGATAGGCAACAACTCAAACGGGCTATTTCCGCCACCAACTTTGCTTTGCCGATTCCATCAGGATGCATTTTAACCCACATATCAGTATCATCATGGTAACCGGAAGGTAATGCCGAGTGGATGATTGGAACCTGCTGACTAATAAATGGTTCAGTAGCGCCGCACTAACACGAACCAATCCAGCTTGCGTCAGCCATGTTGAAGCAGTTCACAAACGCAAAGTGGATCTCGACTTCGTAAAAGTGGTGCAGACTACTGTGGAATAGGCATGCGTCCGAACTTACCTTCGCAGTCGACAAGCCCTGGAGATTCACCTAAACGGCATGCAATGGTTTTGGTTACTTCGAAAGGATTTGTGGTGCTTAGGACTGCTACACATTTGGCTTCTTAAGGACCACCCCTAATTCTATCATAAAGTTTTGTAATCTAAGATGTTGCATTGCAAAGAAAGAAGAAAGTCGGAACTTAGAAGTCCGGATTCTCACTCACCATCTTGCAACCAATCGGCATTGACAATCAGTTTCTTCTGAATTCCCTTGCCTTGAATGTAAAAGAAGCGCAAAATGTAGCTTAATAATTCGCAAACTCGAAAAGCGACTCAATCATATTCTCATCTAACTCATAGCACGTAGACAACCTAGGTAGTCTTTCCAGCTGCACATGACTTTTGCATCCAGAGCAAGGGTAACCTATGTCGTAGAGAGGATTGAAGGGACAGAGTTGGCGGGCTATGCGCATTATCATGAGCAAATGATGAACAGAAGCACGTGAGTGCTGTAGGAGTGCAGGATAATTTGTTGACATTTGGCAAACAATTTACACACCCTTGAATCACTCTCCGCCCCTTGAACAGCGAATTGCAATTCCACGCAGGAATGATTCTTCCAAATTCGAGATAGTGGTGACGGCGTTGCCAAGTCGAATTCATCTGCAAGCACAATGTTTGGTGATTGTGCTTCCTGACTCTACTTTACCCCAACATTCGAGTAAATGAAGCACTGATGTATCACATCGACTACATGAACCCTGATGATTTCTCAAAGTGCTGTGTTAATCTCCGAAGGCCAGCATCAATTTACTCATTTCAAACAGGCATCAATCTTGCAAAATTCCTACACGTTCAATGCCATCTCCAACCACTCACCCCTCTTCAGCTCCTGGAAAGTGCAATTTGGCACGAAGAATACAGTTGAAAATAACTCTCTTTCACATTCAATCTGTAACACCTGCTGGCTGGATACGTTGTGCAATGTGATGTTGGCACTACCTAAAATTTTGCGCAATGGTTATCAAGAGTAAGTGCATGATTTGGCCCATAATTCTTGAGTGTACGCTAGAGCTTCATGTGTTCCCTACAGCTAGCGATGCACAGAATGGCTTTGGAATTCCTGCCTTGAAACATCCATGTCAATCAAGATAAAAATTAGTGTATGATGAAGCGCCTATCATCATACTGGCGGGAAATATTCACAAACACAAACGCATTATACATACGACACTTCCGGGTACCCGAAAATACATAGTTGGTGGTGGTTTGTTGGGTGCTCCAGTGATGCGAGTTCCCCACAGTTCTGAATCCGCTCGTTTTACAGAAGCAATAGTGTTTGAATTTTGTCCGATGCGATCCTACAAATGCCTGGATCATTTGTGTGACCAAAAGCATCTACCCCACAGACATGCGTACACCCACTACAACTTACAAATTTTCTCTCCTTTTAGAATAAAAATGCGAAAAATGCTATAGCGACTCCCAAGAATAAGAAAGAGACACCAAATTGAGTGTGCATGGCCAATACACGATGTGAATAGGAGTGAGCATGGCATCTCGCTCTCTCAGTCCGTTTAAAACTCCGTCTTTTAACACCCACCCACCTCACCTACTTGTTGAAACAGGATTAATAATGCATGTAGACCCACCTTGCACTGCGAAGGCCATCTCACGCATTTCAATGTCTTCAAAATCTATGCACACTAGCCCAACATCAGGCTTATTAGAACGAAATGCAACACTAACTCCTTGATGCAGTACATGGAAACATTGCCCCAATGGCAAAAATCAACTTCGCACAGCTCGTTGTGCCTTATTCAGTAAGAAATAAATATAAAATAGGGAATGAACACGCACCCGTGCTGTAGGTGGCAGCAATAAGCAAAACGATGATTCGCAGCATAGCACACTATTGTCTAGACCAATGTTTCTTGTGCTTTTATGTGCTCCTCAGCTTGAAATTGTCCCCACAGTTGGATGGTTGTGTGAACCTCCATTCGCAACTGCGCAGAGGGGTCCTCTACTATTACAATGCCTGCAACATCGATGCGTGGGTGTAGGTTTAGTGCTCACAGCAAATACTTACAAGTTTGGTGCTTGCTAATTTGCACTAAAGTTACGTGGAATGATCCGAAAGTTCAGCTTCAGGCGTAATTCAGCTTCACCATCACGGCAAAATGCAAGTAGTCTTATGGTTGCTATTGATGATTGCTCAGCCCCGCGGATACATTTGGGCATTCTTCTTGGATAACTTGCACAAACAAGTGTCAGCGTATTTGGTGAGTGTGGTTGACAGCTGTAAGTTTGTTTAGAGGAAGGTTCTGTTGGTGGGACTCTAATTTACTTTACTTTGTTTAAAAGCACTGGATGCATTAGTTGTGATGTTTCAACCAATCTAAGCACGAATGCGACTTTACTTTGATAATCTGATTGGCTTGGTGCATCCTCAAGCCACCGAGGTCATTCAATGTTACGTGGGTGGAATAGTGAATGAAAGCATTGGCAGAGCAGAACGCAATTAAAAAGGGGACTATTCTCCCTCACACAATGGTGAGAGAAAATCAATCTTAAAATACTCGTGATGCATGCATCATGAGAAGCTGAAAAGCATTAAATAACGAGAACATTACTGAAACTACGTGCATTCGTACACATATCATGATCGGCACCTTCATCTGTGCCGATATTCCTACATTAGGGTGTAAACAGTCACGTCAGGGACCTCAGAAAATAATGGATTTAAACTCGAAGGAAGAAGAGACAAAGTCAAGGCAACTTACATGTTTTTACGACGTTTGTTACTCCACGCCTTCTCCAGTGTCCTTGATATGACTAATCAAGCAGTCTAGTGGGCAAAAGAAATTTGTCGGTAGAGAGACTGAAGCGATTCTGTAAAAAGAGATGCATTGATTAAGGTAGAGCAGTGAAAATGCCAAAGAGAGTGGCCTTTTCAGTCATGGCGATGTTTCTGCATGCTACAGTGCCCTCCAAACAGGCAAGGTTATTGCGATACGTGTATCTTCACTGTAAAAGCCGATGCTTACAAAAGCAATTTTATCCTTTCTACAACTCCTTTTATTCGCATGTCCATCATGAAGTTTTCTAGTGAATTACGAGCATATGTAAGGCATGCATATGATTGGGAATTCGAAAAAGATCGGCGGATAGTTAATGGATGACCACCAAATATTTGACAAGGTGTTGCCCACTTGACGCAATCGGTAGCTAGCGATTTGCATCTTAGCAGGGTGCGGAGTGATTTTTGTAAGGATTCGCATCATTCCTAATAAAACGGCTTGAAAGAAAATAGGGAAATGGAAAACCAAATACTTACTAAGTAATCCAGCCCATAATATAGCACCCAACATTCGATAAATGTGTCTTGAAATATTGCCATCGTTAAGTTGAGCCAAGCGGACTTTACGAGGTATTTGAATGAAAAAGCAAACCGAAGTTCAAACAGCTTCATTGTCTTGCATGAGCAGCAGACTAAACCAGTATAGCACTCGTACGAAGAATGAATTCTTTAATCTAGGGGCTCTTCGGGCGAATGCTACACCATGGATGCCCTCACTATCGTCAACGTGCACGAAAGCGGGTCTCCTGACAAATATTGAGGCATCGTATTTTGCTTTGACTGCTGCTTTCTTGCAGGTTCACACAAATAGTTCTTCCCACGAATCGCTTTACTGTGCCAAATCACGCATCGGTCAGGAGAATTGAGGAGTAAAATAAGGTGTTTGTGAGGGATACATGCATAAGTTAGATGTGCTCAAATGTTGACGATGCTGCGAATTAGGATGGGACCTTCAAGACTAACGAAGTTCCTGATAAGGTGAAGCAGCTAAATGCTGATCAGCTCTCCAATCATTTTAATCGCTTTGAGTATGATCAGGAGTGCCAGCCGACCATAATCTGAGCTACGCTATCCCTGACTAATTCACAAAACGCCTGGACTCGTTGATTGTCAGGGATGCTTTTCACTTATAAAATCTGAAAAATAAATGCAAGAAACGGGCGGAAGGCCAAAAGCTTACGGTAAAGTCAGTCTTTCTCAAGTCACAAAATTTCCTACTAATCCTTTTTCTACTCTTCTCTTAAAGCACCTCACCTACCTATTCGCTCGCCTCTCTCCTTCTTTCTTTCTTTCTGTCATTCCCTCATCCATTCATCCTCTTGTCCACCGCTTCTTCTCTCTCTCTTACTGCAACATCTTCGCCACTAATAACGTCACCGTCCACCAGCCCAACACTTTCTTTCGAAAACTTCTCGTTCTATTATTCTATTCTACACTGAATCGAGCACTTTTTCGACACCCCCAGAGTCATCATGTCTTACTTCTCACTTCATCTAACCATCGCGTACAAGTGACACACACATTTTTCTCCTTGCTCCCACTCATGCTTTGCACGTGCAGTGTGGCGGCGTCTCCAGATATCTGCAGCCTTCAAGTCGCTAAAGCAATCGAAGGAATCCACCGATTGCGTTACTTCCTCGGGCTTATTGTCGCGAGTATGACTATCGGTCTGACGTATTCTGTCACCGCTTTTGTTTTTGTCTACCTTTTTGTTGTCCCATTAAGTCACTTCTGGGATTAGGTTTCCGGGTCTTCTTTGCCGCTTGGACAACGGTATGCATTGTAGGAATTGTGTTGATTAGAGGTAGGTGCTCACATTCACACCCCTCTACTAAAGCCAATCGTCGGCAGGCTGCCAAAGAAGCCGCCGTCCAGGAGCCTATTGTAACGAGGTCATTCAGGCAGGTAATCATGTGGACGAAGAGGCGGACAGGAAGAACGATGGGAGGAGTCGAGAGGAGCATCTAATATTGAGTTCACAAGATCGCAGCAGATTCGCAACTTCTTTGACTTGCCTAGAAGTCGTTTGATGAGTCGCAAGTTGCAATCGACGCAAATGGATGGGGGAGGAGACATTAGTGTGGATGGCGCGAAAGATGTTTGCGCTGGTTAGAGAAGACCGGACGAATGGAGAAAAAACCGAGGAACGAGAAGGAGAACCACGTTATCAGCGGTGTCCACCAAATTGATGGCTATCCACCAAAGAAGATGCAAGGCCTTAAATAATGCTGATAATATCTATTCCGACGAAGCCTGATTCGACAGTTGTACCTACGAACACGCAAAATTGGTTCCAGTTCAACCACGCATTCCCCAGTCTCTTGAGTCCTTGAGGTGCGGAAGTGGCAAATCAATTAATATTGGCGTCCTAGGTGTAGTGGACATAATATTCAATTCAAGTATTTCCTTGGCCTAAAGAATTTCATCCGAAATTGTGAGGCCCCAAGCGGCATCCTCCAAGGGCATTACAGCTAAGCACTCCCAATTTCCGCCTTCATCATCGAAACCACCATTGTAGCACTTGCACTGGCACAAGGATAGGCAGCACGCAGATGAAAGTGTCATTAAAGAAAGTCCTGCATTGCAACTGTATTGGTGTAGGAGATTAAAGACATAACAGGCATCCATAGTTCGGGCAACATGTTCTATTCATAAATAAATAGGGGTGGGATGGTAATTTAGTAATTCCGGGATGTGGCAGAATCAGTAAAATTTCCCTAGATTCCACGCCCACCGGATAGGGCTGGACACCATGATAAAACGTGGTAGCATATGCGATGATAACATTTAACCTTCGCGACTATGTTTACTCCATTTGGTGTAGCTTACTTTGTTGAGGGTCAAGATCTGTCCACTTCGATTAACCTGTGATGATTGCA
>MIEF01008633.1:0-182142 GCA_001870725.1 Taenia solium
CAGCTGCGCCATAGTCAGTATTGACGATTATGTTATAATGTTAGGAATAATTGGGATATTTTAAGCTAAATTTTATTTGTTAGTATATTCAGTTTCGTAAAACCAAAAAATTGTTTTAATGGCACGTGATATTCCCCAACTGGCCCAGGCTGTGATCGATGTTGGATACCTGTTCCACTCCTTCCACGCCTCACCAACTGGCACCTCTTCATCCACGTGACAAAATTCTCCACCTCTCACTGACTTATAAAAAGAAGCTCTGTGTCCTCTCCCTCGCCGCAAATTTGCCACTTATTATCTACTTTGACCGTCAAGGTGACTCAAACCACGTACAGTCGGCGCGTATGCATTCAAGGCACTTGCTGTGGACAATTCATGTTGCCTCGACCTCCAGTCCTTAAGCCTGAACTGAGAATGTGATGCCTTACTCGGCATTGCCTCTAGTATATCGCATAAACAAAATTTTGGTGCAACACTGGTCAAAACCCCTCTCCTCTGCCTTATTCTATCACCGGAAAACGGAAAGCGAAGTCAAGACCATTGAAAGTTGTCAATTTTACCATTTGTTGATCTTTTGGAGTGTAATTACAGGATTCTAGACAATTTGCAATCTTGAAGCATGTTTCACTTTTGTGGAGTGATAGTGGTCCCTCGCTTCAAGCATACATCGACGGCGCCTTTCGAATCTCCTACCAAGTTTGTTAAAAGCCAGATAAGGTAAACTATCTTGGGAGAAACAGTTGCAAACATTAGTAGTGCATTAATTTCGAAGGCTATTTTCAATTCCAGTGAGTGGTCCACGGTGCTGCTGAAGACCTACGATGTCAATTTCTGCCACCAAAGGCCTAACCGGAAAAAATATCTTGGACCCACTGTCTCACTGGAATGGTGGCCTCTTCAAAGGCAGGAAGAACAACTTAACGGGACACTCTACTACCAAGTAACTAAAGGATTGCTTGCAGGTGATACCATAAAAGTGGACTGAATGGATTTAAGTTGAAAAGGACAGTGGACGAATGTGTACTGACGCCCATTTCTTAGTGTCCGATGCTTTCTGTGTCTGATTTTCCAGTGATGAAGTTGGCTAAGAAATTAAAACTCTCATGGCAACGAATTTTACAACCATTAATCTCGGGAGAGTAGATCCTATTTTATAGAATCGTTTAAACAAGTGGCTCTGTTTTAAAATGTTGGTAAAATGTATCCCAATCAAACAGCTCTTACAAACACGCGAACGTGATGGATTAACTTCCTTAAAAAGTCCTTCTTTCCTCCCCCCCCCACTTTAACCCTTCACGGAAACTAACTTTAGCCATGTACAGGCTCTAGCAAGTTAAACAAACTGTTTGGGCGTGCTAAACCTCTCCTTTCTCGAGTTTGAACTTCACCCTGACCACTGACAGATTGTAAAACAGATGCGGTTGTTCGCCTACTCCTATTTTTCTAACTGAAAGGGTGCGCCGCACTTCTTTCACTTCACTTCACACCGTCACCTCCACCACCACCACCTCCTTTACCTCCTCCCGTAGTTTTTCACCGAGGTTTACACGAATGTAATTTATGCGGAACCTCTCCAGCCGTGAACATGCCCACGCGTGTTAAATTTCATGCTCTAACAGCGAAAAAAAGGGAAACAACAGAGCCGCCTGTTGGCTTGTCCGGCGCCTTGTTTATTTGCTTGCGGTGTGTGTAGAGCTACATGCACGTCTTCTTCCACCATCCTCAATCCCGCCAACCAGCGAATGGGTGTTTCTAAAGGGCGCACGTCTCAATGCCACGGTGGCGTAGATTTCGGTCCCATTGTATGCAAGGCCCAATTAAGTGAGTAGCAACTGAGGGATATTTCCCATTCCTACTTACTCATCATCAGTTGAAGAGCTTCTTATTCTGGGGTTATAATTTGCCCATTCTTTCAACGTGTCAGCTGGCACCTCGGTCTTGCTTCCTCCCTTTTCTGTGCCGGTTCAGCATTAATGTCCAATTCCGTGAAGCCATATTGAGGTCGAAATGGTTCTGATCATTCTTAAAATGAATGAGGTAGTTGTGAAAGGCGTCGTGGTACATGTTTGCTTGAGCGAACCCTTTGAGCGAGAAGCGGTCGTGGAAGGGCAAGGGCCATTGGCCCACTGATTATAAAGTCAACCTGAATCGATGCAATTGCGATTCCCTTCAAGCATTTTGTGGCACCTCTTGCCTTTCTGCCACCTGTAGAATGATTGAAAGCACCATTCACCCATTATTTAGGATCCAGGGAGTTTAATCACGCATGCAACTTTTATTAATCGTCAATCTAATAAAACATCGAAGAGGTCAAGGCCACAGTGCCACCCCATGGGGATTAGGTTTACAGGCAATCGACGGAGTAAGGGTCAGCTAGAAAAAACAGAAAAGTAGTGTGACACACCTTCTTGCCGTCTTCTCCCACCTTCTTCACCTTTTCACCGCTCCTCACCACCACTACCACCGAGAAGAGGCTATGGTGTTTGGGGTGTGGAGAATTTGTTTATTCAATTCAAAATGCGATACACTGCTTGTAGTGAATCAATCAACCGCCACCTTCTTCTTCACCTTCTTCCTCCTCCTCCGCCTCCTTCTCCAGTGCAGCACAGTGAGAAAGGGCGACAGGGGCCTCAAAAAGCCGAACGAATGGAAAAATATGAAGTCCCACCAAACTTTCTTCCCTGTTCACCTGTTTATATGGAGAAGGGAAATAGTCAGAGGAATGTGTGCTCACATAAAACCATCCATGACCAACCCTCTGCACTTCAAAGTGGCGTTGGCTCACCGACGCTGCTTGCGAGTCCTAATGATCTGGTTCCTTACTTAGAAGTTGGTGTTTGGCTACAACCATTAGAACTCTAGTGCCTGTAAAAAGGCACAAATTAGATGTGGAATGCGAAGGCGATAGTAAAAGTGCAGGAATTGGACTAATGCTCAGCACCGCCTGGTGTAGAAGGGAAGGGAGGCTCAATAGAGTACATGGATGACAAGATTTCCAAGTAATCCCACCTTGTCAAGAGCATGTTACTGCCAAAGCCTTTTCATTAAACGAGCAGCTTACATCACTTTAACAAAGGCGATAACTTTAACAGAAATTGAGACTTCCAGAGATCATCAAAATAAAACCTCTACTCCTTCTTCCCCATTCGAATATCAGGTCATGTAAATTCTCGCCTTACCTTCATTTTGTTTTTAAAACGCAAAATTGGTCGGATTACGCATTTCTACTTGCTTATACGGCAGGTTCATTTTCAAGTCCGAGGGCAGTTTGTCTGACAAAGACCAGCGGAAATCTGCATCTGTGGTGTACTTTGGTGAAGCCATCACCTCACGTAAACAGAGCACACATACACACATACACACACACCACTGCACAAAAAGGCATTTGTAAGGCTGTTTTTTCATTCACGTCTAAACGTCCTTGATTTATGCGGTGGTCGAAATGATGACATTAATCTACTTCCACCAACACCGCGGCAACGGCCACAACTTTTTGTTTGACTCGGAGGCTGGCGCTGTTGCGGCCTGTTTGCAGTGCGTGCGTGCTTCTCCTAAGCAGTCGACCATGCATGCTCGCGTGCGTGTACATCCAACACAGAGAGAATAGCAGACTCCGTGGGGTGAAGTGTGGGGAAGGGGAGGAAGGGAGGGCACTTGCATGTTTGCTGACTGCCAGAGATTAATCACTCGCATGGCAGTCGCTGCCCTGCTTTCTTATCTATTCCTTGTCTGTCGCCAGAACTACACTGCGAATGGAGGGTGGGGCGAAAAAAAAAACAACACAGTAGATTTGGTGTGCAATCATCTGAGCTATTCACAGCCCTGCACACACACACACACACACACATCATGCGTCCAATTGTGTAGCGCAGTTGACGCGCACACAAATACGGTAACCAATTAGGAGGTGCGCGCGTATGCGTGGATGGGTGGGTGGGTGGATGCGTACAAGCCGATTAATTGGAAAATGAAGGACTTGAGGAGGCAGATATGTTATTATTACACATTGTCGTCATCATTGTCATTATTGTTGTTGGTGGTGCTGCTGCAGATGCTGGTTCCGCAGGTAAATTTGTTGGTGTTGCGGCTGATTTAATGGCTGGAATTACGCCTCCCTAAATGCTTTTTCTGATAAAATCGACTCTGTCCTGCACTACTGTAATCAGCTACTGTTATCCTTTGCGAAAAATTTCACTGTCTATATATGTGCATTTGATATTAGCCAAAATGATTCTCGTCCTTTCCTGTTGGCTGGTTCGGGTTGACCTTGAACAAAAGACCTGCCAAATTATTTGCTCACAATGATGGAAAGTCTGGAGTAAAAGAGGGCTTTCTACTTTACACTACACAGAGGTGGGTAGTGGGCTAAATCAGGATGTGACTGCCGCTACGTTTACTAGACCTCGATTTGCTGGCATCAATTAGGCTTAGCTACCTTCAACTTCAGATGGGAAATTTTGTGATCTCGGGTAACTGATAGTGTGGAATCACAGAAGCCTCAGTTCTGAGTTGCACTATCCACATCGCACACGCGGATATGCATTGCGCTCAGACACGGACACGGACACAGACACGGACACGGACACGGCCACGGCCACGGCCACGAGGAAACATTAATCTCCTGCCCGCCTAACTGCCTGCCCGCCTGCACGCCTCTCATACTCGAGAGGGAGAGGCCAAACAGACAAAATACACACAAACAACTTTGACAGTTATAAATGACCAGTAAACACACCACAGCACTTTACGTCGGCCATCCACCCCCACCCCCACCCCATCTCACCCCACCTCAACCCACTCACTCCCACCTCCATCACAACCCTACCCTCAACTTTACAACACCGCTGCCGCTGCCGCTGCCGCTGCCACTGGCACAGGCGCTGGCGCTGGCGCTGGCGCTGGCGTTGTTTCGAATACAGACGAAGGAGATTAATCAAGTGGAGGCTTTCTCCTCTTTCCTTCTTTCCCTCCTCACTCTACTTTCTCTCCTTCCCCTCTGCATCTGCAGTGTCTGTTTGTGCCCCTGCCCATACCCACACCACCACCACCACCACCACCACCACTCACGCGATAACAACAAACGAATTCGCCTGCTTCGACGTGTGGCGCAGTTGGTCGTTTGAAGACGTGATTAATGACATTGCGTGCGAATGGATGGGAGGGGAGGGGAGGGGAGGGGAGGGGAGGGTAGGGGAGGGTAGTGGGTGGTGGAGGTGGAGGTGGAGGTGGTCGCTATGTTGTTTTTGTTGTTGTAATTAATAATGAGGACGATGACGATGATAAATAGGGGAAGTCAGAAGGGCGGAGGAGTGCAAAAGCCTCGGGGTGTAGGTGAAGGGAGGAAGAGGAGGCACGGTGAATGTCAGTAGTGATGGTGTTGGGATGTCGCACTAGTGTCGCCGTTTTTCACCCTCACAGTCTATCAAGTTTTGTGTTGTGGGATATTCTTCGTTTTCCTTCTCTGGATCCGCAATAATTTGATCTCGGTTGTATAACGGTTGGAGGAAGGTTGTAATCAGTTAAAATAAATTTTAATTTTTTTCAATGGAACTTCTAATA
The DNA here is from genome assembly GCA_001870725.1 of Taenia solium. Classification (NCBI taxonomy): domain Eukaryota; kingdom Metazoa; phylum Platyhelminthes; class Cestoda; order Cyclophyllidea; family Taeniidae; genus Taenia; species Taenia solium. Next base: position 5,560 of record MIEF01008633.1, read on the forward strand.
CGTAGTTTCGTCAATTCTCATCGAGTTATTCCAAACTTGATGGTATCCATTTGACATTCCTTTTACTTGCCTCTATTCTCCCACTCTCTTAAACGGACGCTACTCATAGATTTACATTGGTGCCCTTATTTATTTAAATGAAGAATCCAGGCTTGAACACTGATTACGTTATTTTATATGTTTTTTGATCTTTCCCAGCTCGTCCCTCTTGTACTTGGTGCGGTTTTGTACAACGTACTCTAGAGAGACTCGGAGACGACAGCACAATCGAATCAAGCCTTCAACAGAAAGTCCAGAATGTACCAGTCAAAGGTAATGCAAAAACCATATTATTAGAAAGAACTGACCATTTGATAGGATCCACGGCGGCAATAGGATGTTGCCTCAATTAAACAACTGCCAACATGGGAGGTGTATCTTCGGGTGACGAGATTACGGTGGTAAATCTAATCAGGAGAGGAGTCGGAAATTTTCATATCAAAACAGTAATGGATGATTGGGTTTTTTTAAGTTGCTTCGACTCACTCTTAGTTCACACTATACAAGAATCTGCTTTGCAAGTGATCATTACCGAAGGGTCAGGAGTCATGACCGGCTGTAGTAGCTATAAAGACAATCCAGGTGGCGCCAGAGGTCTTGGGTTCCAGTAGAACAATGAGTGGCCCAGGGGTTGTAAAATTGCATGTTGTAGCATCTAGGTAGCTAAATACCTTATGATGAAACGAATTAGTGCCTTCAGTGAAAGGAAGGTCCCGTAAATGATCCACTTAGTGCTTGTGTTTGCCTTCATAGCCTCGGCTAACTGGAAAATGCATCTCCATCCCCTTGGGATGGTACCACAAAGTGAGGGGAAGGGGCCACAAAACTGGCCTGCATATTTTAAAGATCATCACCTGTCATTGATTGTCAAACTTGATATTCATTTGCTCACCAAACATGAAGCCTAACACCTTTTACACTTTAAGGTTGATATCATTATTCTTAATTTAAGCCACTATTTACTGACTTACACTCTGCCACCTTCTCCTATGCTTTCACTTTTACTGACAAATGGAAATCATCGAATTCCACAATAATTTGGAACACAATTTTATCTTCCATTTAGGGCTAGAATAAAATAAAATGAATCCTGTTTCCACTACTACTAAATAGCCGAGAAGTAAGGTGTGAATCATCAGCGATCACTTTTGCCTCCCCCCAATGCGAATCAATTCATTTATCACGTCAAATTTAACCATTAAAGAGGAAGAGGTGGGGCAAAGGGCTCGAACAAAAATTCAGGCTAATTAACAACCGCAAAATAAATTTTGCTCTCTCTCTGCTGAAAACTCCAGGACTGTATTTTAATCCGATTCGCCGAACAGTGCTCAGTATTTGTTCAATTAAATATCTTACAAATGTGCAATATGCATTCTCAGCCAAAGAAATTGGGAGTGTCACGCATATGTGACACAGCCAGTTTTAGTCTGCTTAAAGTTAAATGGGCTTGTTGAATGCTCTACTGCGTATTTAGCAGTTTTGTGTTGAGTTTAGTATCAGTTAGCAAAGCTTTATGCGTAAAGAGAAACAACTCACAATTAAGGGTCGTCCATGCCATCGGAGGGTTGAGAAGCATACGGATTAATCGCTGAAACTGGACGTCATTCTGGAACACCGAAAAATGCTTCCACACTGAAGGCGCCTTCCAGACAGTGGTTAAACAATGCGATAGATTTGAGGATGCTCCATGTGGGGAGAAACCGATGCTGTTTTTCCCTAACTCAAAATTCCCCATCATACCTGATAATCACACTTGTCAAATTTGTAGTGGACAAGTTGATAAGAAAATACCTTGGTAACTCTGTTCTTGCAACAAGAGAGAGGCAAACACATCCATCATAGCACAGGAAAGAGATCGAGGAACCACATATTTTGCCACCGTGTCCGCATTCCCAGACATGAGAAGTGGGAATGTCAAGTAACCAAGAATGTGATGCCACACCAATCACCAATCACTGCCAGCTAAAGACGGAGACGTAATGCTCTTTGGGGTTGGCACTGCCCCATTTGAATGATAGACCTACAGGTCACGCCAAGGTCAGGCGTTGTTACGTTGACAACGAAGGATTCTCCAATAGCAGCTCTGCTCATGTACCCGGTGAAAGTTTCGAAAAGCTGCAACGCCTGGAACAAACTCGATGCTAGAAAAAACATCAGGTGTTTGAAGTTGAATACAATTTCCTAGTCACTAAAAATGTCAAATGTGTACAGGCATGGGACAAGGCGATACACTCATGATGCAAAAAGTGGCTGTAACAGCTAGGAGTTAGGAGAAGGAACTCGAAGTCAAAAACATCTGACAAAGCTGCCGAGATATTCGTTAATCCTTCTCTCCCTTCTTCCTCCTCATGCTCCCAATAGGTTGGCGACACTGAAACTGTTTCCCGAGGGTGTGGACAAGTCAGTGGAAGGGTCAGAAGATGCTTCCCCTTCCTGTTGAAGCGATTGTAGCAGTGGAGGTGTTGGCGAAGCTTCCAGTAGTGGTGGAATGGACGGCAAAGGGGGAGGAGGTAGGAGGACTGCAGTTGCAAGACCATTTAACAAGGCCGCAAAGACATCTAAGGGAGGAGGAGGTGGAAAGATGTCCCTTCCTCTGCTGACGCCACCACCAACGCCGGTGTTATCATTTGCACGGAAAGGGAATAGAGGTAGAGATAGACTGGTGGCGGGGATCGTGTGTGAAGTTGGAGGAGGAGGCGAGAGGGGTGGAGAGTCGCTGTCCTCTCCGTCACCTGGGCACGACAATCCCAATGCGCGTCGAACCTTCCGTTGGGCTCTTCGTCGACGAAAGTCGCCTCGTCGAAAGTCCTCCACATTGGCCGGATGGATGCCCCAGTAGTGACCTTTGCCGTTAGAAGAACGACCTGCAAACGTTTGAAATTCTTCTAGCCTCCATCTATCCACGTAACGATTCGGGAATTTATGTACCCATCCATTGCCTCATCCACTATTTTCTCTTAGCAATGACCCATCCATCCAGTCTTCCACCTATCTAGCCATTCAATAATCAACTTTATGCATCCTTCATTTATCACAGAATCCTCCATCTATCTGTCAATCCCAGATCCATCTAGTCATTCTCTTACCCATTGCTTTCTCAGTTTTCTCTTGGATTTTTAATCTTTTCATTCACTTCATTTATTCAAAGATCTCAGCCGTCAGCTCTCTTCTGGCTTCCGGTCAAAAATAAAAGTTGATTCTGTAATGAAAGACGCACCAACTTTGATGAAACAGTCATTCAACGAGAGGTTGTGTCTAATAGAATTGCGCCAACCGGGCCCTCGACTACGGAAGTAGGCATAGTTGACCTGGATCCACTCATAGATCTCTGACAGCACCATACGCCGTTCCTTGGAACTGAGAATTGCCTTCGCAATGAGACCTGGATGTCGAATAATGAGAAGTCAAACCTGACGCCTACTTTTGTTGCGGAGCAATTATGCTAAAGAGTATCCCATTTTCCAAGCAAAAAAAAAACAGAATAAAGGCAAAAAAACAAAAAAGAATGTTTTTCCTTGAAATTTGCAAAAAATCTGCGGAACTACTGTCAAAATCTTTGTAATTTTTGCATTTAAGTATTATTACATTTGACTTGTGTACCCTTTTTTGAAAGTTCAGTGGTTAAATAACTTTCCTGTCTCACTTGTTTTCTTCCAGCCAATTTCCATATTGCACACCAAAGTAACGGATTTAAAATGCTCACGAGCTTGGCGGCCATCGATCGATGACCGGTAATCGATAATGCAAGTATGTACAGGTGCGGACGCACTGAGCGCAAAAACCAGCTGATCAACTGGCGGCGGAAAAAATCGATTCTTCTTTATTATTATCCATTCATTCTCTTTTTTTTTGCTCTAACCACCAATCTGAGAGAAGCACTAAAGGTCCACCAGACTCATTTAGGTAATGGTGAGAAGGGCTCTTGAGGAGAAGGCCTTCAAAAATGCTTCTTTTTGGAAGCAAAGCCAAGTGAATCAAGGTAATGTTCTGTGGTAGAATAAATTCCATCTTGCTTTACTGTTCTAACTATAAACCACCATTACATTATTTTCTCATTAATTCCTATAGCAGCCGCTCTGCTTTAGCTAAGAGAAATATGTGTTTATGCAAATGTAGATGCTACTACTATTTCTTGCTTACTTCTTCCTGTTGATGCAAAACACGCGCCCGCAAAAGGCGGTGGAGAAACTGGATGACAAATTACCCCAAATCCTGACTATCTTAATTATTTTGAGAAAAAAGCCGGAAGCCATAGCACACGCATATTCCCTACAACCGCCTTCCAGGCCTATTCGACACGCTCTGCTTAATCTTCATCGAGTTGGTTTTTGAAAGCAAGCCAAAATCCTCTTTCTGGCCCTGTCAAAAGTCCTCTCGCAGAAGCTTAATTAATTTGTCTTGCGTTGCATTTGAAGGATGTCTTATCAATGTCAGCTATTGTGCAATAAATTGCGAATAAATTGCTAATTCCATTCAATTAAATTTCACAATAAAAGTAATGGAAAACAAGGATGTACTGATGAAGGAGAGGTGTGAAAAGACACATGTAGTAGACTAATGTACGTAAACTAGATCAAAATGAATAGCTAAAAAACCGGTTTGTGGAAATAGGTGATTATTCACTGACCGGGTGTCCAGTCAATGCACAATGGCAAATGAAAGGCTAATGTAATTTAAGTAACTGCCACATATTTAAATGTAACTTCAAATTATACAATCAACAGAGCATTGAAAAACGTTTATTTTTCTCCATGCCATCGAATTACCTCCATGACTTGGCAAATTAAAGATCTTTAAAAGCTGCCACCAATGCGGCTATCAAATGAGAGATGTTGATCACTGGAATCACCTTTATCTGTACGGAGTTCATGAAAATAAACATCTTAACTTAGGGTCCTGATATGCTCCGTTTGTTTACAGAGGATTCAAATGTTTATATTTATCTGTTACTTGTTTTAACAATGATCAATTCCTTCATATATAGTCTGCAATTGTAATCTTATATTCTTGTTATCTGGGCGCCATAAAAGGTTCTATTTTCTTGGCTTTTAAATGGGTGAATGGCCTGTTTTCGTAAGCTGATTTACAAGGACTCGAGCTATTTTAGATCAAAGAAGATGCGGATTTCTTATTTGCAAATATTAGATTCCAGTGGAGTCGAATAATTAAAAAATTTCCAAAACTCATTTGGCCTCTTTAGGTTATGCAAACTTATTTATTTGGCAATAGTCTTTCGGACCAACAAGTAAATAAAATTTTCCACATTAAGTGAAATTACTTAAAAGAATTTTCAAAGGCATCATTTTAAAATTCGATAGATTTGTGGTAAAATAAATGAAGACAGCTACTGTATCAAACTCTTATCATTACTATTGGGGCATTGCTGTAAAAAATTCTTGTAATCCACCTTAATAAATAAAGTCAAGAGTTTATAACTTCCCATTCCTTGAAAGCTTGCTATGTAGTAAATCATTTCCTCATTCCCATGGACAACAATAGTCAAGTTGACAGGGTTTTAAAAGCCTATAGGGACTATGCAAATATGATGGCATCACGGTTTATAAACTCACCAATATAGCTGAAATTTGGTTTGGGTTCATCCTCCAAAGACTTTTGCTGTAAATGGTAATCAGATAGAAGCATGGATGTCCCACCAGAGGGCGAACGGAATCCTCCAGTCGCCCGCGAAAAGAAAGGCACCTCCAAATCACTCATGTTCGTGGCGGTGGCCAGACGTCCAGACTGTGAAGATGTTAGCGGCTGTGGTGACGGAAATGGGGGTGGCGGCGGCGGTGGAGGCGGCTGAAAGAACCCACTATTTAGTGATTTCAACTCTCTCATAAGGAAGGCAGGGGTGCAAAGGTTAAGTGGCACCAGCTGGCCTCTTTCGTCCATGTAGCCAACCTTCAAGTCTACCAAGTGAACCTTTTCAACATTAAAAGGGAGATAGCAGGAGGGTGGCAAATCTTTCGAAAACCCCTCAGCCAATCGCAAACCGCCGCGCTTTTATTGTTACACTGTTTGCGTGTTTTGTTTGCTCCCCAGGCCTGCGCGCGTGCAAACAGGAGGAGCGACGACGCGCCCACGCGCTATTGGCTGCGCTGCTACGCGTGCGTGTGTGAGTGCGTGCGTTACACCGAACGCACGACAGTGATTGATCTACTGCTTTTACGCTGTAGGCTTTTTACTGGTAGAAGACTATGTGGATAAAAAAACCACGCACACATTAGACTGAGGGCGTGTGCGCTCAACTTCGTGATGAATAATGAGAGGTGGCCGAGGAGGTTCAAATGCACGAGTGTGTACGCGGTGAGGAAATGAAAGAAAAAAATTGTGGACAAAATGCAAGTTACATGCATTTAGAGGGAGAAGGAGAAGAAAATTAATTGATGATTGGGTCTAGACGATGGTGCGACGTTGATGATGAATAAGAGACTTGTGGTTGTAAAATTGTGTAAAGGAATTTACATGCATGCAATTTTAAGAAATTTATTTTTTTCGTCGGAAGTTAAATTATTCTGATTCCTTTTCAATGAAATGCAATCCTTAGAAAGATTTTTTTCTCCCTTTTTAATGCGTTGCCAAACCTTAACATTAAAAGATGTTGGTCGATTCCTTTAACAAAGCTGAAATAATTCCTTTTTGTAAAATTGAGATTGAAATCAATTATTCCTTAGACCCTAGGCCTTACTTTCAATATTTACAAATACTTACTGTAAATGCTCATTTTTACGCATTATTTGATATTTTGTCAGTATTTTAGAGGTTCTAACCAGCTTAAGATGGCTTCTTTAGTTAGTAAATTTACGCCTGATGAATAATTTTTAATGGCTTCCAATTTTTGGCCAAATTTTATTTTCAAGCATTTTATCAAGATATGACTATCTATAGCGTCTGAACTAATCAACGGTTATTTTTAAATGGAAGAAATCGTAGCTTGGGTAGAATTTGTAATATCAACATACTAAAGGAATCGGAGGTTGCCGTGGGCCGAGGGCCAGTCCACTTAGCGCAGATACAGTGCCAAGGCCCATTATCAAACCCGTGAGTTAAACAAGCAACTAAGGCTTTATGTAGGCCCTCTCCTCTACTGGCCTCGGCCATGGCGCTCTTCTCGGTCGACCTCCTGTGTCAGCCCCCACTACGTGCTCGGTGCTATAAGGAAACACTAACTAGCCATCCGCGTCAGCCATCGAAGTTACATGCAACTGAGAAGATACTTGGCATAAAAGTCACCAACTCCCCTTAGCAGTTCCACTGAATCTGCAGATTCGTCCAGTTTGGAAAGTGGCTTTAGGGACAGGAATGTGCTGGCTCGCACGTGTCAATCGCTATTCGTAGGGACACTGGCCTGAAAACAGATTCATCTAGCAAAAGACGGGCTGTAATGCAACCCCGTGAAAGTGAAGTTTCGCTTGTTACTCTTTACCAAGTCTTTCTCATTTCAGAGCTGCCTAGTCATATCTTATTGGGTTTTGGCAAGCTAGTAGTGAAGTAGGAGACGTATTGCCTGTTCACTTACTTGATGTCTTCACTTAGGCATGGTAAGCGACTCCGTAACCAACCTTTCTAGATGGTTCTGCGGAACACCCAACTGAGGATGGACGCCAAAGGTACACGTCAGTTTCAGCCCTACCTTTAGAGGCTGTTACCGATTCTCCCATTCATAGCACATGCGTTTCTTTCGCCCCGCCAAACTTTAGCATTCAGCCATAGGAATTAGGATGATTGTCAACTAAGATTAGTTTTTTCGTCGTCACCAATGTAAAGTCTAGAGATATCCCTGAAGACGAATAAAGGCAAAGTGCTAGAGGCAGAATAAGTATTTTGGCGTACGGTTGAGCCCGGAGCTACTGGCACGGCTCGTTTCTAAGCCTCTGGGCTTTCTTACCTAATATCGTTCTTTTTCAGATTATTTTTGCAAACGACTTTACAAAATTTTATTTTAATGGTAAATTGTGAATGCTTGAAGGCAATTATTGGTTGCCGTTCAAATTTATCATTTGAGGCCAACCTGGTAATTCCAATTGTCTTCTTGAATTTGGTTTGTTTCTTAATTACTCAACCTGCCGATAAAATGGGTGAAAAAGATTAGTTGGACAGCTGCAACATCCATTTCGTAGTGTTTTTATTGACGAGACACAAACTTGAGGATCCCCTTTGGTAAGGCGTTCTGTTTCCATCAGCCCAAGTAGCACCTGGCCGTAGCCACCTTCGCTCCTATTCAACCTCCCAATGTGATCATGGGATGGTCTAATGTCAGCAACACTGCCAACAGAGGATGCTAATTACTGGAAGAGGTGTCAGGAGAATACGGACGACAAGACAGTATATCAGTCAGTTAGCCAACAAGCAATCTTAAAAGCCTGGTGCTTATCGAGGTTGAAGTCCATTACCATGGCTATCCAGCTTCCACGACTTCTACCGTCCGATTTTAATGCTAATATGAGCCATCCACAACCACCAACTTTCCTGGTACCTTATTATAAGCAAAGTCGTTCTTCACTTGGACTGAAGTCGGATGGCATTCCCACCTCTGACAAAATCATTGTCAAAAACAAATTTTTTACTGCTGCTGCTCCAGTACTTTGTTCACCTACTGCATGCCACGCCTTCTCCAAATGCTGTGCAAGAAATTGTGCAACAGGCCTACACAAACTTGGGAGCAAGGTGAACTCTGTATTTGAAGTTGACATTATGCCGGTACCACTTTACATTTTGGCTATGTAATCAAAAGTTTGTAAAATGGGGGTTGAAATTACCCTCTCGATGGACTGGCGAATGTCTACGTCTTGAAGTGCCGGCTCCTCAACAATCGAATAGTGTACAAAATTCAGCCGTTCAAAGATACAATCCCCGTGGATCAAAATTTCAGTTATGTTAACTTGAATTTATTTATGCAGAGGAATTTATTACCAGGAAGAAGATGCTATCGAAGTTACCAAGCAGAACTACTACATACGATTAGCTGTTTCCAAGGTCCTTGAATGTAACAAAAAAGCAACTTTTGCATATCCAATGCATAAAAAGTGATCTTTTATGATATTTGAGTATTTTTAACCTTTTCGAAAGCCATTTAGGCATTGTGTGACTTTGATCCATCCACCCACCTCCGTATCCACTCACCGAATAAAAGAACCTCTTGGTTTAGGTTAATGAATCCTTCTCCTCTTTTGACAAAAAGTTGGGGCCTCTAAGCTGGCTCAGGACGCGTCATAGGACTGTGATATATAAGTAATTTGAGCGTGTCACCAAAGAAGGATTAAATTACCGGAAACATGTGTGGCAGTCGTTTCGATGGGTGCAATGCTTCTTCTACTTGATGCTTCAAAAACGCGAATCAGGGTCGAGCTCTCTAATAAATTAAAACTCTCAATATATTTTAAGACTCTTTTAAAAATTATTGACCGAGACTGGAATATCAGAATGTTAACCTATTTTTACTTACAGAATATCTTTGGAACGTGAGGCAATCACTTTTTCCCAAAAAAGATTAAAAAGTATGCAGGTTTTTCAATAGTCAAATGGAAGGCTATTTAAAGGCCGCTGTCGGAGCTCCTTACATTTGAAGGCTCAGAAAACTCTGTAAGTTTTCTTGGGCACTGTATACATCTGCGATGACTAGTAAATGTGATGCAATACAGGGTCTGTATAACTGTAATGAGATATCCCGGTTCCTTATTGCATCACACCTTCTTATAGGCAACCTGTGCCCTAAGAAATCAACATATTTATTGCAAAATGATTCTAAATAAGTTAAACTACACAAACACAAGCTGGCCTCCTCTACCTAATCAAACCAAATTTAGTGTGAAACTGGAAAGAGAAGGGAGCAGCAGTAAACTCCTCCAGGTTTGACCATGTGTGCGTATTTTTGCGCATGTAATGCTGCTAAGCTCTGCAAGGAAAAGATATCTGGAAGTTGTGCCACAATAGTGATTTGAAGTGAGTGTTTGATGCTCGAGCCTATGAGTGTTTGACACGGCAAACCTTAGTGGGGACAACTTAGAATGCAAAGTAAACTAAGTGGCCAAATTGGCAAAAGCCAGCGAAATGCATAAGATCATAAGCGAAATGGAGAGGACTGGCTTTCAAATCTTTTGATGCAAATCCGTTAACCAGTTGGCCTGGCACTTTGAGCGTAAAATCACGCTACTAGGTATTGTGAGTAGTAAAGCCAATTGCCTAGTCTGCTTGCAGAAAAAGGTCGGCAGACCAAGTTTAGGCATGAAAAACTGAAGTTCTGGAAACGAATAATTCAACGCATGCGATGAAAACGGGCAAAACTCTGCCACTCCACAAAATAGGGCCACAAGCTAAGTCGCTGAGGGAGTAACTTTGGAAATGGAATTAAACCAAAATGCCGTTTGACAATGGCCACAAGGGTCTCAGTTTTTACATAACAACGCACAGTTATTTAACCTGCCGTGATGTCTCAAATAAGTTTGAATGAATACATATGACTTCTGTTATTCGATGCCTACAAGTTCATTTACCTCCTGAGGTCATGGGAGTAAGCATAGATCTGCACCGAAAATTAGTTACACCCCAATCTATTGCCTTTATTTCATTACATGGGAAGATGAACTCTTAGAAGACGGCAATAAAAATGCTAAGCAGTGAAGGGACTTGAATCCATGTCAAATCTTGTTACAGCTGTCTAAGCTGTAAGCTTCAAAAATTTGATCATTCAAAATAACTTATGAGCAAAATCCGAGGTTTAGATACCTCTTTCATTTGAAAGAAGTGAACAATGATCCAAAAAGGATTCAAAACAAGAGTATTATCCGATGGTTCATGGCATTAGTGTTTAGACACCCAGGGCAGCATGAATTCAATTGAATGTTCGCCTTCATGGAAAAGGTCACTGAAATTCTTTCGGTCCCACACCTAAAGGGTTGCCATCATTAAATACTTTTGCATTCTTTAATCATGTAGAGAGCATAATCATTCTACTTACACCTTGAAGTAGGGGAATAACGATGCTGGGTAAGCCTGCTTAGTCCCCCACGATCCTACTTTTATGTTAATGTCATAAAGTCTTGTTAAATTACCAGTTACTTAGAAACTCATGTTTGCCGTAACTATGGGTTTACTTTAGGTTGCACCTTTTATGACCTTTAAGCTATGCAACTGGGGTGCAAACTCTTTTCTATGTACAGCATCTTGACTGGTTACGACTTCAGATAAGTATTTGAGCTCAACAACTTCAGCCGACTCGCATTCACCAACCGAGTCTTGTTTCAAGGGATCTTTCCATTGTCATTTAATGCTAAAAAAGAACGCAGTCTAAATTAAAACACGTAACTGCTAGTACGTGAATTAGACACCTTATTGTTCTCTAATGAATTCTTAGTGTCGATCCGAAATCAAACACACTAAATGAAGTACAGAAGGACCAAGTGATTGGATACGAGCTCGGATAATATACACATATAAGTAGGCAAAAAAGAATTGAGGCTTTTGACATTGCCCAGAGGCCAGCCCAAACAGCAAAGGCTAAATGGCCACAAAAGTGATCGCAACTGAAACCGACGGTGAAATAAACAAGGTACAACAGTAAGTTGACGACGTCTCAAAAGACATTATAACTAAAATAAAGACCTAACCAAGCAATTAAAGTGCTTCAGTAAGGTCTCGATACTAACATTGAGCGCAGAATGCTTTAACAGTTCCTTAATTTCGCGTTTAGTTTCACGGCAACTTAAGTCTCTGTTGATTGCACTTTTTTCGAATGGGCTGATCTTCGACCTATGTCAGTAGCCTCTCAGCTGTTCTGAATGCTGCTATTGCACTTTCTGCCATGTCCCTGTGGCCTCTCCTGCTACATAGTGTCTCAAAGGTAAATGATGCCTGTGTTCCAGGTTACCTACCTAAAATAGTATTTTTCAAAGATGTTAGGTTTTGGCATACCAGGAAGAGTATAAGTTAGCCTGGTATGACCTTAATGTTTTAAATTTAACCATAGTAATTATTGCTGAACAAGTGCTTAATGTGTATCCTTAAAAAAATCAACCTCATCAAAACTAAAATATCTAGTTGCGTTTCAATAGCCTCTACTAAGCAGCTTTAGCAGAAGTTTTTCAGCATTAACTAAAACATTAAACTAAACACCTTATTTTTTTGCCGCGCAAAAGAATTAGCAAGCAGATAACCCTCCCTTTGTTGCCATTGGCTGTTTCCCAGAGGGTGTGCTCTTTCTAACACAGAAGTCACGTGTGGAAGATGGTGATCAAAGGGAAGAAAGAAAAGGTACGGAGTCATTCTGTTACTTAATAGTGTGGCCATATTTTCATCACTAGCGATTGTGCTTCCTTATGGCTCTGCCTATTTACTTCTATGTAGTGAGTCTAGACAGCCTGCCTCCCACTGTGTAGGGCATTCAGATAGTGTTTACTTACATATTCCTATTTTAGGCCAGTAAAATCAAGGGATCGGTCAAACTCAAGTCGGGAGAGGGTGAGCTGCTTTGTCCTAATGCTTGTTCGGAAAATCTAGGAACTACTTCCAAGGGGTCAGATTCGAAACCGGTAAGTCGGTCTGGTATTTTATCCCCTTACCAAACGTTCATCTTTTATGAAATCGTCCCCACTTCATATAACGTTCCTCAATTAGGTTCTGAAGGGAATTTTAAAGAAATCAAGTGCTCTGGAACACAAGTCTGGTAATTCAAGTCATTCTTTTATCATCTATGGATTCAAGTGGGCTGATATTTAATTTTTGTCTGTCTTCCCTTCCAGGAGGATCGGATGACGCCCAGTACAAGAAGAGGAAGAAGCTCATCAAGAAATCTGCTTCAGATAATGTCTTCACAAAAGTTGGTATTTAGGGGATCCAATTCCGTTTTTGTTTGCGAATCTCAACCTCCTCTATAATTTTCACTTTAGGTAGATGACACAGTACTGCCAAAGGATTATGGCGAAGTAGGTTTCGTCTTTGTTTTTCAATAACCCCATTATTTTCTTAGAGTTCTGCAAAAGAAAAGTTTGGGGATGGAAAGTCTCATACAGTATGTTGGCATTTAAGAATAAGCTGCTTGATAATTGCTTTATTCATTTACTCAATCTTGTTATTTTCTTTACAGAAAAAGAAGGCAAAACGTAAGTGAATTTCTTTACTCTTTTTACTTACCAAGCGTCAACAGGGAATCCTTAAGTGGTTCATTTGTCAAGTGAAAACTAGTTTATTTCCAGTTTCCAGTGGGGAACATTGCTTAGAACGGCGGGATGGGTCTGGCAAAACTAGCATTTTTCGGTCTCTAGGATGCAATCAAGTGAGTCATAAAGTTGGTAGCTACTGGCGTAAAATTAAAACAGTAAAGCATCTTGTCTGTGTTAGTTAGCTTTCCCTCTAGATGTTTGCGAGCCTCCGTAATCCTCCCCATATAGCCTTTTGCATGCGATTAGGATGGAAATTGGGTTTCTCATAGACCCAATATAGCAAACAGAAGGATTTCGGAATCTTCCTTTGTGAGATTTTAGCATAGCCTGCTTATCGTCCAATAGGCTTCTACACGAAGAAAGAGCGTCGTCAGGCCCGTCTGACTGCCAAGAAGCATGCAGATGTGGTGGCTACCTTGCTTGCTGACTGGGAGGTCCTGCGTCGCGATGCCACGGAGACATCGAAGAAGTATGAGCTCGTGGAGAAGATGCTGGCTGCCACCAAGGTGAGCTGTCGAGCCAATTGCCTACCATTTGACTCCAATTTGAATTATCCTACCATCTGGAAGCGATGAATGGGTAACATTAGGTCATCTCATTTGCACTATGGTATGTTTTGAAAATGTAACCATTTACAGATTGAGTTAGTCGGCCCCCTTGTACCCATTTAGTTGGTTTTGTCTTTTTTATTCTGTGTAACCTCAAAATTTGTTCTCACTACGGTTTCATGTGTATCTTGAAGTTAATGGGCTGAAGTAATTTTGCCTGCTTCTCTAGCACTCTTGATTATGGGATGACCACTTGAATAGCGACCGCTTCATATGCACTTGATTTTCCACCTTCCAGACAAAATTAATGGATCTAAGTCGAGCGCACGACACCTCGCGAATCGTTGAGTCGATGCTGCAGCTGGGTACGGAGGCGCAGCGATGGGTCATCTTTGCGGAGCTGAAAGACCGTCTGCGTTACCTAGCCATGTCCCAATACGGTAAACATGTCGTGCTCAAACTCGTCAACTATGGCGCCAAGGAGCATCGACTCGAACTCTTCAAAGTAAGTTCAACGGGGACGATGGGGCAATACTGACGTTGTTCCCTTCTTGCCGGTGAGCGGTTGTTTAAGGGCTCCTTTTTGTGACGTTGCTTGGCAAATTGGCCGTCTTTCGAATATCTGGGAGGTTGGGTTTCCTTTTTATCCCTATGGATTCACATGTTTTGCTTCACACATTTCCATGCATAGTTTGCGGGTGTTAACTTGGCTATTTGCAAAGAAGCTTCTGTTAGTGGCATTTTTCACTGCTTCATCGGCCCGGTGGCAAATGTCCTTTGAATAGTCTGTTTTACTCATGTGCCCTTTGTGTGTTATCTTTTCAGCTCTTCCGAGGGTACGTGGCAAAGCTGCTCCGTCACAGGCACGCAGCTGAGGTTGTAGAGGTGCTCTATAACGACTATGCAACGGCGGCACAGCGCGCACTCATCCTTCAGGAGGTCTACGGTCACCAGTTTGCCCTTCAGCTCACTGCCAATAACGTACAGCGCCTTCAGCAAGCCATCGACCTCAATCCCGACAAGCGAGCCACAATATTAGCCAACCTCAATGATCTCCTTGTCACCATGGTCTCTAAGTAAGTGTAAACGCTGATTGCACCTTTCACACTGTCTTTTTGATGATAAGTGGAGGCCAAAAGTGCCTACTAATCTTGTTTCATAAGAGGGAAGGATCACGCCGTCTTCTACAGCGCCGCATATTTACGGACAGTGAATTTTAAACTGACATACTTCAGGGGTCTCATGCGTCTAAGCATTGTTCAACATCTCCTACTGGAGTACCTCACCGTCATGCTCCAGTCCTCAGACCTCCTTAAACTCCAGGCAGTTATAAGCACCTCCGCGGAAACCACCAAGCTCGTCCAAGACGTGACAGAATCTGCCACAGAGGAAACTCAGGCTCCACGTCGCGAGGAGCGTCTCTCCGCTTTGGTCGAGGCGATCCTCGAAGCCGGTATCGTCTCAATGCTGCACACGCGGGAGGGCGTGAAAGCCGCCTTGGCGGTGCTCTGGATCTGCCCACCAAAAGAACGCAAGACTCTAATCAGGTCAATGCGAACCTGTGTTGTCTCCACTGCGGAGAATGAGCATGGACATATTTTCCTAATGGGTCTTTTGGATGCGGTTGATGATACAAAACTGTTAGCGAAGACTGTTATAAAGGTGAGTGGCCGATTCTTACGAATTTCAGTAATTTCATGTACAGGGTGATGTTTCGAGGTTCTATCACGAACTGAATCGATGTTGAAGGTCACAGACAGCTGTAATAAACTATATTGCCTTTTAGGAGTTGTTAGATGATCTGGAGGACGTGATATGCCACCCGCACGCACGCAAGGTCCTTCTCTATGCCTTAGCCCCACGGGATCCGCGTCACGTTGCCCCCGCACTCATCTCCTCCTGTCTGGCGGGTGGCGACGACTCACCTTTCACCAAGAAGCCTCTCGCCGTACGGGCCATTGAGCTGCGCGCACCACTAATCGGTTTGCTGCCGGCCCTCCTCCGCCTAATTACCGAACCAATGGAGGAGGACCAGGAGACAGAAGCGGGGGACCCACTGATTCGCCTCTTTATAGGCAGCGCAGAACACACTGCACCACTGGTGGATAGGGCAAGAGTGGTCCTGCTCGCGGAGATACTAATTCGAAGGTTGGTCGGTTTATCTTTCTTTTAATCTTGGAATCCATCTTGTTTGTAGTTCTAAAATACACTTGTTGTGAAGCCTGAATTTGATAGTATTTCCCCCGGCTTAGAAGTGATTGGTAATCTTTGGTGTCGATTGACCCAGATCATTCAAAGAATTATGAAAATCAAATCTGTTAAAAACCACATCTGGTGTCTGTCTATGCTCACATTTTTACGGTTTAATTTCCTTTGTCAAAATGGAAGACTTTGCAAATATTCCCACTTTCCCTTTCAGTTCTGCCTACGAACTCCGATTCTCCACCGCAGCCAGTTTCTTCAAACGCACCGGAACCAGAGAGGCCGAGCGTCTTGCCGCGACAGATGCGAAGTCCTCCTCCCTCCTCACCTCAGAGGATCTAGCAGAGCTGGAGCAGGCGCGGACTCGTGCTTTGCGTCACTTCGTAACAACAGTGCTGGCTCAATCCAACTTCCAGCCCGTTGGCTTACCAACGCATTCGCCGCGTGGCTCTGCTTCGGCCGATGCCAAGCGCATGCTCCAGACTCAGCGCAGGAAACGCGCTCTCGCCATTGCTGAGGCGGAAGGTGTCAAGAAACGAAAAATGGTGAGCTGGGTGTTGTTGTTGTTGTCAGTGGGTTTTGAGATTCGCGTCATCTTCAGTCGGTCAATGTCTGACTTAGTCCGCTCATTTCTTATTCCACTTTTCATAAATTAATATCATGCATGGGCCCCAGTTTTTGTGAATGCTCCCCGTTAATCCCCTTTGCTGAACGCTGAGGAAATGCGAAAGTGTGTGTGTCTCGTTAATCTTTCGCCTACGATATATGTTTGGGGCGTCTAGCTCCTTCTTTTGGTGATGAGAGTTTTTACGATCGTTTGATTGATTGACATTCGTGTTACGAAGCCTTAGTAATTTGATCGGGATCGTGTTGCGTTTTTAAGTCGAAAGGGTCGTGAGGATACTTTGGGGGAACAGAGGTCGACGATGGGCATAAAATGCATCTCGGTGCTTTCGGAACGAGTTCACGAATCACGAAATGTTCTAGAATATTTAGGACTTGGGCTCGAGGGGCAAATTGAGTGGAATCCGCTAAATTATTTGAGTGAAGGCGAGAGCGGATATGAAGGCATTCTTAGCAATCTGGTCGCAATCTCTCCTCGTTTTTGGTTTCCTTTTCATCAACCCGTACCCATGATCAAATCAGGATTTGTCTTGGACGAATGGTTTTGTACTGTTGTTCTTCTACCCCTTTTATAGACAGTGAAAGCCTTCACCAATGTAGATGAGGGTAACGAGGGAGAAGGTGAGAATGAGAAGTTGGAGAATGTAGCCGAACCAATGGACACTTCTATTGCCGATGATAATACTCTACCCCCAAATGTCCCCTTTCTGGAGCGTCCAGAGGGTCAGCTGCTTGTCAGTCGACTGCTACAGAATGAAAAGAAGAGCGGCTCACGTAAGTTCTCACCTGGTGATGCGTTCTTTGAGGGGATCCTCAACTTAACCCTTACCTGCTGTCTTCTTTTGCAGACGAATTTGCTCGTCTCGTCTGTGAACTGGTGCCGGAGGAGACGCTGCAGGCTTGGCTCACGTGTAATCGGTCGTGCTTCACTCTGGTCCAGTAAGTTTTCGCCGCCTATTTCTATCAAGAATGTGATGCTTGTCTTGGAATAGGGAGTGTCTATTTTAGTGGTTCAGTGTAGTTGACTGTTAGAGGAAATTTTGTGACGTGGAACACCATGACAAGAGCATAAGATGCCTTCACTCACAGAATAGACTTTTCTGCAAAGTTCCTCATCATTTTATTCCATAGCAAAAGAAGATTCTGTTCCAAGGTGTGTCCTTCATAAGTAGTTCCGCTTTTATGGAGGCGAGGGATTCAGTTCGAAAAATAGAGATTAGCTTATTGCTCGAATGTGTAGACAGGTTGCCTCGTTTCTGGCTTCGTTATCGAATCTCTTTATCTCTGATCATGCCATTACACAAGTTCTTGTGCTAATTGCACCCTGCAATATTTCTAGCATTGCTTGTCCATTGTCGTTTGAAACAGTGACAACTTTTTTTATTCGCCTCTAACAGCCTTTACGAATTGAACGACGAGGACATATGCGATCGGTTGAAGAAGGTACTGTGCTCTCGAAAGGACCTGATCATGGCTTCTCCGTTGCCTGGAGCCAAAATTCTGGCAAAGCACCTGTTTTTGAAGCAATGAGAGCACTTGTAGAATTTCACCCATCCGTCGCGTCTGCATATTCAATCAACAGAGCACTGACATTGACAATTAACGCATGTATTCAGCTTTGTTGTGTGTTGGTGTGTTGGTGTTCTGTGCGAGCTACGGTAGGAGCCAAGGCTATTCATGGTCGGCCAGTTTTCCGTTCATGCAAAGCAGTAGCCGTAAGTGAGGGTTGTTTCCAAGACATCGGCCGGTGAATGACGTCTAGTGCTTGAAAGGCGGTGTGGTGGTTTGTTACTACGATCGCTTGGGGCATCCGATTGCTTGCGGCTTCTGCAACTGGGTCTTTCTGTGCATAAGTTAGCTGTGAATGACATGGGCCAAGTTATGAGCTTTTGTTTCATTAGGCTTATGCTTAGTTTAGTGGCAGACTGTTTGTACTAAGTAAGAAAATTGCGATGGATTCGTTTTTTTACATAATGAGATCTAAATATTTGAAAATGAAATAACCATAAAAGCTCCATCAAAGACCATAATATGAAAACAGTGGGACGCAATAAACCTATTTTAAATCATCCGTCTATTTTTGTAAAAGCACAACTCGGGATATTTGTGTCAGAAAAAATATTTAGTTTGAATTCACCACAGATATTATGTTGCAACCTTGGCGCCTCTTATATTGTGTGTAACGGCGCTTGGATTCTCCCACATGGTGGTTTTCCTAGGCAGGAAAGCGGGGTCTTGCAATTATGATTATGGTGACTAACCCAGATACATATAGCTATTTTAAAGCAAATCGGCTACCGTTTGACGTCATGGAGCGACCACGTCATTTAAAGTGATGCACATTTTTTTCATACTACTAACGCTCATCTGCAGGTATTTGAATGAATTTAGGACGACACAATGCCCTTTATTTCTCGAACAACAGTGTCATAATCACCGACCTTACACATGCTTTTATTGGCACTTTCCTAATCAGAAGCGGAGGCGACCCATAAAGAAGATTGATGGGACTTTTAACTACAATCCAGATGTTTACTGTGATAAATATGATGAGAATTCAGGCACCTGTCCTGATGGTGATGAGTAAGTTCTCCCTAAATCAGAAAACTGTCGTATACACTGATTTTTTTCCTGAAAACTTCTCTCTTCCCTGTCTAGTTGCCCCTACGCGCACAGGAACGCAGGAGACACGGAAAGGCGTTATCATCCTCGCTACTTCAAGACAGGAAATTGCATCTACGAGACTACGGAGACTGGTGCGTGTGTTAAAAATGGACTTCACTGCGCTTTTGCTCACGGACCCGACGACTTGCGATTACCTGTGTACGATATACGCGAGGTTCAAGATGCCTCTTCGTCCAAGGTTACTGTCAATCTTCCTGCCAGTTTAGAGAAGGAACGGGTGCTCAGCGAGGACCCCACGTGGAACGGTAAGTCTATCCTTTTAAATTACTCTCAACACTTAATAGCTTAGACCTGTTCACAACTTTGTCTAATTTCTTTATACAAAGGGGAGTGATCTGGCTGATCTAATGGTAGTGGCGAAATTCATACGCCTTTTGCTACAAAAATAATTGTATTGTTCAAATGACTGGAGCGTAACCACCCTACCCTCCGTTTAAATTCACAATTATCCACTGGTTACGGTTTGAAGGTGTGATCGGTTTACTTTCGTACCCAAGTAAGTACGGTGACGCGCAAAATGTGGTTGAGAATATCACACTTCATGCACATTCTTAGTTTGATTATTGCCTGTGCTCTCGTCATTCCATACCTCAGCTGACAATGGTGTGTTCGATTCGCGAATATTTAGTTATCTAACCTCCCGTTTATGCGAAATAAGGAGCATTTCTCCGATTTCATTTTTCCTTCGAAGAAAAGTAGGCCTGTGTCAGAGCATGTACTACTTTGATTAATTCTTTTATGTGCTGCATGAACGCTCTTTGTTATTTATTCGATAAGGCGGTTACGTTGATGTGCTCATCCACTCAATCTTCTCAACACTGATGGTGCAACTAAGACACTGTTATTTACAAACTCTCAATTTAGTGGCTAAGATTCATTCTCATTCATTTCGTCGGTATAATATAGGGGTATTTCTCTTCCCTTACCCCTAAATAACGTTATTTAACTGTCATTTTGGCCAAGCTGTTTAATAATTACTTGGTCACCTTCTACGTACACTCAGGGCACCTTACTGTCCCTATCTACTAGTCCGTTAATCGGTGTCGTGGTCAGCATGGAGGATTCAAATTTGTATTTATGTAATTGATACGCCCATATCTAGTTTACATGTCCGCCAGGGCATGACTGAGTCCCCAATTTCGCCATTCAGGTGACGAAAGCGTGGCCTGTTTCTGTTTGTCTGTTTAGTTGGTCACTTGGCATCCTGTTTATAGGAAAGCCAGACCTGTATCTGGGCGTCCATTCCTTTGATTTGCTTTGAGTAGATGCTTTTTTATAAGTCTATTAGGTGTAACCAAATTAGCTGATATGATGCAAATAGAGTTGTTCTGGCCTCTCGCTTCGATGAAGGCCTTATTTAAAACTAATTGTTCAACTAGTGGCTGTGCAACGTTGTGTGGTAACTACTTCATGTAGTGTCTGTTTTTGGCGCTCATGTGATCGTGTGACGACTTTATTTACCTGGGGAAGGGTTTTGCGTGCTCCCACTTCACAATTTATGCAATAGCCGAATCCGTTGTTATTTATCACCGAAGCTCAAGCCTCGCAAACATGTTCCGTATGTGCAACAAAACACCCGAATAGGTACGGTTGGAGCATGATCAACTATTTCCTTTACTGATGATGCAATCGGGCACTTGGAAACCATCTCAGGGAGGGTTTTATGGGGGCGAAGAAGCACGATTTGCCATGCATTGTTTGCAGGCCACACGTGACGCCTTGACAGGTACGCATGCCTTGGGAGCTCTGCCGCATTTTTAAATTTCTTGTTTTTATTTTTACATTTTATTATTTTATTTTGCTCATTCTTCTTATCCCCTTCTCCCAAGTGAGTAATGCATATTTAGCTGTGCAGTTTTCAAAACGAGATGTCAGTGTTTGATTAATATTGACGGGTGGGTAGTCATTGGCATGGGAAAAGTACAGGAAAAAAGCCATCCCTTTTACGGAGTTTTTTTTCTTCGTTCATTTGCCATAATATACTTTGAGCGCTTGACATGTTTTTTTCTGCGTTAGTGGCGTTAACATGCTTGCCATCAGTGTCACCCATATGTGACGACAGTGTTTTTCTCTTACACTTCATCAGTTTGTGATAACTGCGATTGCATCGAATCGTGCCACAAACAGCTGGGTTGAATTGTTGTCTGAGGGTGATTGCACATTTTTTGCCATTTGAGCAGCAGTTGGATCGGTCAGTACGGTAGCGGCGGCGTTGGTGCCCATAGATTTACCTCCAATCCTCTGGCAGCGAGTCTGTTAAGAAAACAGGGACTTCAAGTTGACACATAAGAAGCAATTCTAGTTAAGACCTTTGTTTCAGTGTTTTTTTTTCACCTCACTGACAAGGCGTACATTTAAACTTTCAGTTTCAGTAGTAAACTCCGGACAATGGAGCCGTCATTACCTTGACCTTGTAACCCTAAAAGTACATTGTTAACTGGGTTTGCTTATTTGTTTACTCATCTATTTACATTGTTTATAAAATAACGTGGGCCCTTTTCTCCATCCCCATTCTAGTGCTGTCAGCACAATTTTAATCTCTTTGGAAAAGTTTACGCCTCAGGCGTAGCCCTCCAGCTTTACCCTCTCCCTCCCCCCCATTTAAATACATGTCACTTGATATTTTAGCGTTCATTTTTCACAAAAAAGTATCCATCGACGCTTGGAGACATTGCTTACTGTTATTTCGCAAGACTGATTAATTGAATAAAACAGAGATGCGGAGACCTTACTTACATTCATTGTAGAATTGGTATGATCCCCATTGGTACCCGTGACACCTTTAATCAGCCATTTTTAATCCCTTCTCACACCGAATGGAGTGTAAAGTAGCCCGGGTACCCATCTCCCTTCCCTTATTATTTTAGAGCAGGAGAATAAAGTAGCTTCCTCCTTGACTCCGTTAATCGGCTTAATGTTATGGTATATCACTCCCACCCATTCCAGAAAACGTCCGAGTCATTCGTCGTCATCTTCCATTCGACGTCTGCCCTTTTTAGCTCAAGTTACGAACACCAAATTTGCTTAATCTTCTAGCAAATGCCAATGCACTAAAACCTACTATTTTTGGGCTATAACTCCCATTCAACTGAGTCTATTGTGTCATCTTTATTACTCCACGTGATGCAACATTTTGCGTCTGTGTGCCTTCCTCTCTCCTCATTTTTTTCACAAATTTGTCTTATTTGCCATTAAAAAATGGCAAGTCCTCCCAAACATTGCCCTCTAGGAGTTGCAAAGCAGGCTGAATCTCTCCCAACTTTGTGCTCTGTTGAGGCAACATTCAAACGATCACGTGATTCCTCCCACTACTAGGCTTCTGATTGGCTGGAGACCAATATCATCCTTATTCACACGCCACTGTGATGGGTGCTTTGTGCATTCGCCCGAAAATTTATCTTTAAATGTGTTTTGTTCTATGTGTCCCTCCGCCTGGATAGATTAACGACGGTTCACGTGGGTGAGTTTCACACGTTTGATCTACGTGACCTTGAGACCAAAGTTGGATCGTAGGCTGTTATTACTAGTGACAGTGAACTAGGATCTTGAAACGCCTTTGGGCTAGTGAGAAGTATTACGATTTGCACCTGCCTCCAGGTGCATGTGATTCTCAGGCCTACAAGCTACTTGCAACAGGTATCAGTAGCGTTGTAGCCCGATTTTTATCCAAGTCTGAGGATCAAATAATAGGATAAAGGAATCCTCCTAGTTTGAAGGGGGGAACTCCTAATAAGGTTTTCATTCTGAATCAGAGACTTGGTTCCACTTCAAATTGTACCAAAATATGTTAACGATACCCAGATCAGATTTCGCCTAATTTCGTTACTACTTTTTCTCGTGTATGATTTCACACCTATTTTGTGCACACTGGGTGATCATTTCTTGTGTTTGGCGTCAGCGCGTATTAAATTTCACACCATGTTCGACAAATCAGGTGGAATGAGAGGTGTGCTCTTGTCTTCTCCCTTGATCGGGGTGCCTCTACAACAGTGCTCCGAAATTGTCTTTAAAAGTGTTTTGAAGGGAAAGTATTTCACATTTTCTCAATACTATTGAATTATTTCCCATCCTGTATTCATTCATGATTAATTGAAAAGTCCCATTCAAAGAAGGCAATCACCCAATAGGCGAGTCGTCTTATACTGCCTTTTGACCCCTAGCACTCATCTATGGGGTGCCTTTCAAAGGTGAAGATAGTGCTTGAACAAATTAATGTCATTTTAACTGAAGCATGCAATATGACAGGAGAGTTTGCTCCTTTTATACGCCTTATGCGCACTACTCAATTTGTCGCCAGACATGAAATACCCAGTTCCCAGATTATATTATCCCTGCAAGTCGTTCGCTTCAAGCTGTTGCATTTTGCATGGCAAATTATGATCTAGTTAATTAGAATTCTCCTCTAATTTGAATTTGTAATGCGTACATGCATGGGCTGAAACGAATTCACCGACTTTCACCCTTCATGATTAGCTCCAGTCCATCACCCACGCGGACCATTTTCAAGATTTAAATCGCTTGACGGGGCAAAACGCCTGGCTCAAAGCCCCGACTGACTCACTCTCCACCCATCTGTAAAATCCTCACTACTTAGTTTTTCATGCGTTCCCATGGCTTCACGAAAATTGTCACAGCAATAATTTATTAGTCGCATCTCAATAGCCTCCGAAAGTCAAAGCAAAATGTCAAATGAATGGTCGTCGAATCATCGCGGAGAACTGCAAATGCTCAAGTAGTCGAATGTACATTTAAAATGAACGTCATTTGATTCCTTAGTCATACCCCGTGGCCACCTCTAGTCTGCCCATCATGAGCTAGTCAAGTGTATTAAAACCACCCTTGAGCTAGAAACGCCGCTTCGTTTCTCCCCTTTACTTTGACGTCCTTCAACCGTCAGAGTTATTCTTTTTCTTGCCATTTGGGAAAGTGCCTTGTTTTCAGTTACCCCTCATCACTCTGCAAGCGTTTTCAAATCTTTTCAATCTCGTCTTACTCCACTAGTATCCATAAGTCGATGCGATTATGGCTGTTCTAGCTGTGAGTCCTCACAGGCCCAGCCATCCGCAGCAAACGCCTTTCCTTTAGGCAGAATGCTCGGTAGTTAAAATAAGTGTTGTTTTGGTTCTTCTAGAGTTGATTTGAACACCCCCTCCCACTATTCTAGCACCTGAGTGATGAGACACAAAGCTCTGGAAAAACGTGGGGTGTTTGTGCGCAGAAGAGGGTGACTGAATCACAGGAGATGTTAAGAGTCCAAGTAATGAGACATCCCACTGTTTACTAGATATGCTTCATGTGATGGCACGCTACAAGACGGAGTCGTGCCGCAAACCGCCGCGCATGTGCCGACAGGGATACTCGTGCCCCTACTACCACAATGGGAAGGACAAACGGCGGATGCCTGAGCGCTACTTTTACCGTAGTACACCGTGCCCTGCTGTACGACCCGCGGATGAGTGGCTGGATAGTGCCCTTTGTGACGCCGGTGATGCGTGCACCTTCTGCCATACTCGTACGGAGCAGCAGTTCCATCCTGAGGTGCGTTCTCTTCCCCTTTTTCCCCATGGTCCAGTAACAGTTTCTTAAGGTGCATCCTCCCTGACCTCATTCTTCCAATCGCTTAAGGGAGACGGCTTCTTATTCTGTAGCAGCTTCCGAAAAGCAATTCCATTTCTAGCTGTCCTCTTTCGGCCTCACTTTTCATCCTTTTCCTTTGTGGTTTCTGCCATTGTTACCATACATTCGTGTATATCTTCTGGTTCTGCAACGGTTCTCCATTGAGAAATTAATTACTTCTCTTCGTATTCTTTACTTTATGCAACAGTTATGACTAATTCAAGGGAGAGGGATTTCCATAGCGTGACACTTTCCCCCTTTGTCTTTCCTACCGTTATCAGCAATAGCTACCAACGTTTCATTGAATGTCACCTGGTTCAAATGCTGCTCTTATGACAACGGTTTTGCCTCAAGGTACCTTTCTTATCTTCGTTCCTCCCCATCCTTTGATCTCCATCCCCTTTGCCATTGGTTACCATGGCTTTAAGAGCGCTTTCTCGTTCCAAAGTATTCCTTAATCTTTATTCCTCCTATCCCTTCAACTCACCGATTGTAATTACTGCTGATTGGGGTTTGTCATTGTATTTGAGATAACTTTCCTTTCAAGAGTTGAGCTTTGTGTACTTTGTGTACTTTTACTCCATTATTTTCCTTCTTTACGGTGTCCATTGCCAATGGCGATGGGTTTTGCGGCTTCTGTGTCTTCTAGTTAAGAAACTGTCTTCATCGAAACATTTCCTCCTTAAAATACGTTTATCCTTCCCCTAATTCATGTGCCTCTACTCAAGAAGCTGGACTCGGGTTCAAGGGAAGTCTTCGGGGCTGCAGTTCCATCTTACAAGTTTTCCCCCATCCTTTTTCTTCAATATTGGGCTTTTACAATTATAATGCTTGTCATCAGTATAGGCGTTGGGGTCTTTAGAACGCACCCCGCCTCATCTCTTCTCCCATCACTGATAGTGGTCAAGGTATATTCTCCGACTCATCTTGAGACACTTCCTTCGTTCCTGCTTCCTCAAGCCAGTGACTCCCATGGATACATTGATGTCTTCCTGACTAATATCAGTTCTTAGAGAAGCAGTTCCATAGCTACATCCTTTTCTCCTCTTCCTCAGCAGTTTTTTGATTGATCAAATGATGTTTTCTGATTTGTTAGTCGAGTTTGGGGAAGTAGTTTCATCTTAAGGCTATTTTTCCCTTCCCTTTCCTCAACCCTTCCTCTATTGACCCAAAAGTAATCCGCCTGGTTCAGAAACATTCCCTAAGAAAATATTTTTGCCTAGAGATAGTTTATTTCCTTTTATTTGTTTCTTGCACTTCTCACCACATCTCGACTTCCAACACTTGATAATGGGTTCATGGGCAGGCTTTCAATTAGTGCTGCCGCTTCTCTATGCCCCTCTATTTCTCCTTCATTGATCCTTAAACTAGCATCGTTTTGAGATTCCTTTCGGGTTTAAGCGCAAGATTTGCAGAAGCTCAATCGGTCCCTCCCTCACCTTTTGGTTCACGCTCTCTTCTGGTTCAATAGTATTTCAAAAAGTAGTCTTTCCATCTCACGGTGTCGTTGTCCTTCATCTGTCCTCAGTTCCAGAGCTTTCATCTTTTTTGTGATAGCTACCATTAATTTGAGTACATCTTCCAATTTACAACCGTCTTTTATTGCCCCCCTTTCTGTTGGCACCCTTTACCCTCTATTCGAGACAAACTCCCCACTTGATAGAAGGTCTTAAGAATGCACTACTGTTTTGGGACACAATTTCATTTCATAACGCTAGTTAACAAATTCAAACCACGGGATCGCTTCCTCATTATGCTGTAATTTCCAAGCCCTGAAAAGGTATAACTATGTCCTTCAGCCACTTTGTCCCAAATGCATAGCGAGCACAACACAATAGTGGATTATTGTCTTTCACACTTGTAACCTTGGGCCAACCAATCAGGAGAGGCCCGTTTGTCCTTTCTTTTTTGCATCGAAGTCACAGTGGTAAACATGTCTGCCGCCGCCTACCTGCTTGGAGCATTCTACGTGGAAACAGGATTTGGGGAGTAGACCAATCAAAATTCACCCATGTCTACACCGATTGATTATACTGAAATCGTTACAGAAGGAAACTTTTATGCATCTAATGATTGCTTGATCGGTGCTTTTCACATTTCAACTATTTTGATCAAAAGTGGGGCACTCTGGGCGTTTGTTTGGGCCTGTCAGTCGTGCTTTGTAAAAAGGGGATAGGGGAGTATCTGCATTTGACATTGCTAGGGACAACCGTCACGATACAGAGACGGAGGCTTAAAATGTGCCCAAGTAGCGAGGGCTGTTCGTCGAGATTGGTGGACGTTTCCACAATGGAGCGTCTAATCAGTCTTTCAGTCCTACAAGTGATTCGAAGTCTTATGATGGAAGCAATTGCATTCGAGTTAGAAATATTTGTGGATTATCTTTGCGCTTAAATGCGACCTGTTCCTATCAATAACCACGGCCGATCTGGCAGGAAGGTAAAGAGGTCTACCCTCACGCTCGGGGTCCAGAGCTAGGGGAGTGGGGCAAATGTGTAAAGTTAGGCAGATTTACGGGGCCCCATCCATGTCTGTTCGATCGTAGCCCAACCTCTTGACATTTTTGAATTGGTTTTGTAATCATTGGGTCTCATTTGAGTTTCACAAAGTTATGTGCAACCTCTCGAAATGATATTTCACTTCCTGGGGGTTCAAAATGATTCTTACTGTCAAGATTTTAGCGGAAGTTGGACTATCACAGTTCACACATTTTACTATTGCAACTGACTTTGAGAATTTTTGCGTGGTTGCGCTGTTATTCCGAAGTTATGATCTCTATACTTGGTAAAATTAATCAAATTCATCCATGAAACGCCTCATTTTAATCGTGAGAAGAGAGGAGGACGTGGATGACCACCTTACCCCAGTGATTGGCATGGGCGGTTTGGGCAGCAACCCTGGATTTGGCACTTCTTTCAGTTCGGTAGTTTAATGATGAGCTGTTATCAAATCCTTAAGGGAAACACAGTAAATATAGGCTTTTATCAGCAAATAAACGATTGGTCGCCTCGATAATATGGATTAAGGCTCAATCACTCATTGGTACACGTGGACTGCGGACCAATCAGAATCAGCGCCTGTGCGTTTGACGCAGCGATGTCATTGGTGGATGGGGTTTCAGGATTCCATGTGACGGTTTTTCTATTTACGAAGGCATCAATAATAATAGAGGTTTCCGTCAAAATATTACTTAGCTACCTGCTTGATGAAGTGGAAAAGAAACAACAGCTAGTATATTTTACCAGTGACAAATCTATTTCCCACTCTCCAAGTCCGAAGAACTTCTTTTGAACATGCAGCAAAACATAATCGTTTAGATTTTACTTACTTTTTATGCAGATAAGTGGCAGACACGCTAATTTATTCCTAAGTATTAGGTAAATCAAACAACCAAGTTTTCATCATTATTTTGTTCTTCTTAAATGGCAGCTATGTCAAGGTGTTTGTTTGGCCTCTCCATCTTGGAAAGTGCGCATAACTTGGAAACTTCAAGCTGACTATAGGATCGCAACACTTTTTCCTTTTCCCTAGAGACGTTTTCAGCACTTGTGTGGTGCCTATCGTGACTTTAAACATTTATGCCTCTACTAGAAAGTAAATAACTTTTTGGTGGCAAAACACAGCTTACTAGAATGGTTGAGGTTCTGCTATTAGCAAGTTTGAACCCAGTTCTTCAGTTAGTTCCCACTAGTATCGGTAATGCAACCATCTGGCTAGTTTCTACAGTGGTGGGACTGCAATGGAAAAAATAGATTTCATGAGTCCTTCCAGCAATTTGGCTGTATTGAGTTCATTTCTGACCAAAGTTTCAAATAACCATTAAACAACACCAAGGTGACGTGAGTAAAGTGCTTGAATACTACTCTTTAAGGCATTCTAGTTTATCTCTCGAGCAGGCCTAGTGTTGCTCGCATCTTGAGTAACCTGATCAAGGTGCGTTGAGGTTCAGCACGTCAGAGGTCACTGTGAGTAAAGTCGTCGTCTGTTGTTTTGAGGCGACGCGTTGTCAACCATTTCACGGTATTCCCATCATACGGAAGTCTGTAATGCTTTCTAATTTGTAATTCCTTTTAGAACCTGTCATTTTCGAAGGACATTAATTCAATTGCTTTTAACTTCTATATTGATTGAATTGCCACATTTCGGTTGAATGAGGCTTTTTTGAAACAAACGGGGGGGGGGGTTATAGCATATTCTTTGGTGTTTTCTTTTGTTGAGGAAGGGGGGTGAAGTTACCCATACAGGAATTCTTTTTTTTTCATGAGTTCATGCTATCTAAGCAAAGTCTGTCCACTTTGGAAGGGTCGTAATGTGGTAGAGGCATTCAATCTATGTTTGCATGAGGTTAAAATCGTGACAGGATCATGGTGTGGACTGAGTGACAGCCACTTGGGCTCAAAACGATCGTCACACTTTTAACAGTTTAGATTAACTTTATCACGCCACTTTTGAGCTTACTTTACGGTGTCAAAGGTGCTCTCATAAAAGCGTCTCACCCGATATGATGTCAAATCTATTCAAGGTGAAACCAGTGGGTTATGGTTTAGTGCCATGATACTCGGACAAAGTGTATCTTGTTGGTCTTCAGGGGAACTTGAGAACCCCTAAGCGGTTGAGTGCTGAAATAGAGGGTTGAACAAGCAGCTAAAGTATTGCATTATCATTGCACCGCTGTTTTATTTCAAATTGGTTGGCAGAACTCAAACAATGGCCGTTTCCCCATTCTTTCCATATTCCTCTTCCGTCACGTGGATGGGATAGGTTACCTTGGCTTCCTATAGCCTTAATTAGCTTTGAATAGTCCTGATGACAATGTTCGTCTCAAATTAACTGGTTGTAGTTGAAGGTTTCCACCCGAACCTTCTACCGGATTTGACACGAGTCATATCAGAAGCAAGTCCTATCTGCTCTAATTTCACATCAAGTAATTAGCATTTGGATAATCCATTTCATTTAATTTAACTGACCAGCTGAAACCTTCCGAGGTGAGGACTTTGCTACCACATTGGCCATTAGACCGTTTTTTTTAATTTTAATAAACTTATACGTTCAAGTATATACCATTCTCGTCTGGGTCGCCTCTTTGCCAAAGCGCCCTGAATGGATCTCTGAGCGGTACTGTTTTCCTCCCCCCTTACAACTGCCTTCGATGGCGATCTTGGGGTTTCGCTTTGTGTTGGCCTGCATTAAAGTAAAGCTGTATGTGGATTTCTTTTTTACTTTTCCGCTCTTTTTCTCAATGAACTAACCCTTTTAATTTGATTTTGATTTACTTCGGTCTGAACAGCCCATCGTAGATCATCTTATCAAATTACCGAAAGTTCAAACGTCCTCCAAGTCCCTCTTGTACTTTGCGTACTTATCCATCGATATTGAATGGATTCTGAGGCTCGGACGCTTTACTTTAGTCCTGCTTAGATTTAGCTAAGCCCAGTAAACTTCTCAATAAGTCGTCTGTTTTTACCTCTCCTACTCCAAAAAAATCAGCTTTGTACGACCAATTCAGAGTTTAAATTGCATCAACAATTGTACTAACCATCGAGTTGATCGCTGCTCCCCTCTTTTACACAGAAAGAGTCATTATACCCTATATTATCCTCGCGCAGCGGATAGGCAAACAAATGTTCTTTGCAACGCTTGTCGCAAACTATGTCGGTTGTGGGGTGGTGGGATGGGATGCGCAAGTTCTCCCACCCACTCCTGTGTGCCACGATTAGAAGACAACAGCGCACTCCTCTGCAAAAGGCGTTGCACAAAGTGCACGCTCTCAAGGTGGGTGAATTACCTGCCGTTCACCTTCCATCCCTCTTAGTGATGGACTTGGGCTAGTCAAGGTCATCGATTATCACCTGGTGGAGGGGTATTGACAGGTGACAATGTCAATTGCGGGGAAAAAATGCACATGCAAAATGGCATATAATCAAGGGGTGCACTAGGTGGGGGCTGTTGGTTGATCCATTAGCCATGACTGATGGACTAAGGTCAAGAGTTAAATTGAGTTGCAGCCCAAGCGAAGGCATCTTGATTTACGACTTATGTGGGCCCTTTAAGCACTACGCTCAGTTATAGATTAGTGTCTTGGAATGGCTGAACTTTTCCACTGATGAATGTAAGAGTCTACAAAACGAATTAACTTGAATTATTATTAAGTTAGATTCGTCGAATCAATCAATGGGCTTTGTAGGTTTGTGCAATGACCTTGAACTATAAACGATCAGTTGCTAATCTAGGTCACAGTTTGAAATTTATTGAAAGGTGGCATTTAGTTTTTTACTACTGATTAAATTGAGGGCCCAGAAAAGCCTACAAATAGACGGTTTTTGAATGCCTGTGTGATTGATCGTTGGATTGACCAATCAAAATCGGAGATGGCTTCTAACCCTACTTTGAATTTTTGCAGGTGTGTTAAAAGCAAAGAACCGAATTATATTAATTGCACAAACTCAGATCTGTGTGCTTTGACCTTGATTTCAAGGAAGTAGGCAGCAGCGATGGTCAACGAAACAAGTGAAATTATTTGCGTTTGTCAAGGGCAAATTACTTATTGCAAGACGTTGATTGGCTAGATGGTCAGCGTCTGAAATTTTTGAGGCATTTTAAGCTTTATTTTAAAAACTTGATTGAACAGGTATAGTCAGTAAAAGCTTCTATTTTGTCTAACACCTTAAGTGAGAAAAGTTTGTACAGCAGGCACTAAAGGCAGTCGCAAAGCCCATACCTAAGGCTTGATTGATTGAATGGGATTCAAGGCTAATTTGATGTGAGGCATTAACGAAGTTTGGGTTGATTTTGTAGGATAAAGGAGTTAAATTTATTTGTCTCATTTTAGCGATTGGATATATAGTCTTTAGCAGCTTCCAAGCTCAATGCGACGGTCATCTTTTGAAATCTACGAACTCGGGGGAGGATTTTCAATTGTGAGCCATAAACCGATTTATAGGTTATAATATCAGGTGTGTACGCAATTCCTAATGGGGAATTCCGAAAAGTTAGTTTTTTAATGTGATGCAGCATGCCTAAGTTACTGTTACCTGGGTCCATCCCTATGGATAGCAAGGTGTCTTGGAAACGAATGCCATTGTTGTTCAAAATTTGCGCCTTTATAACTATTTTCTAATACTTGTTGGGAAAAAGATAGAGTAAAACTAGTTAGTGACATTAAACGTCCCCGTTTGCAACAGTATCCTTCTTGTGTCTCTTCGGTTACCCGTGCTTATATTGTTCACCCTTCGCTCCATTCGTTTATTCATCCCTTCTGTCACTTGCCTGCTTTTCCATTGTTCTCTATCTTTTGTTATCCATTTAAATAGCTGTCAGTTTAATTGTTCGCCGATCTGTCCTTTCTTCTGCGTGTTCATCTATTCATCCGACCAAACAACTGGTCAAGCATTCAATCATTCCACTGAACTTGCATTGACATACCTTTCCGTCCCTCCACTCACTCAACAAACTATTTGTTCATTCACCCAAGTTGGGCGTCCACCTCTGATTCAGCCTTCCACTTTTCGTTTCTCTACTCACCTACTCATCTTCCCATCCGGCCAACTAACTATTCTTGCATTACTCCCTTCGCTCCACTATCTAATTATGCAATCCTTAATTCATCTGTCCAAGCGTCACCTTCCATCCATCTACTCATTTACTTGTCAATCTATTTGCATAGTAGATTGTCCACCCACCAGTCCCTCCGATCATGCGGCAACCTATCCAGCCACCTAGGGGTTCTAGTGCTCGACTATTCACCCATCTACTCGTGATTCATTTATTCTTCCACCTGTCCATCCAATCAGTCATCCATTTGTGTATTCATAGATGAACTCGTATTCTTTTATTCCTTCCTCTGTCTATCCTTTTATCCATCCACCTAGGCGCTCTTTCCTGATAATTCACTCGTTCAGTCATTTATTCCTTCATGATTCCATCCACCTAGCCATCTGTCAACCCCTGCTTTATTCATCAGCTCATCCAATTTCTCTATCTATTCAATCCTGACCCCAAATTACCCCTTCCCACTGGCAGATCTACAAGTCCACCAAGTGCAATGACGTCCTTAACTCAGGCTACTGCCCCCGGGGTCCCTTCTGTGCCTTCGCGCACGCCGACTCCGAGATGACCTTGGGTCGCACCTTCCTCCAGTCGGCTGCAGCGGCAGCTGCGGTGGCGGCTGCAGCGACATCTGGACTGTCCACTTCATCGCCACGACAACACGACGCCTCTCCCGTCTCCTCCTCCACCTCGGCCTCCTCCTCGGGCGTCTTTTCTCCGAGCATTCGGCCCTCCATGCCCGCTATCACATCACTTCAGGCCTCGCACACCTACCCCACAGGTTGGCGGATTGCAATTTTCTGCTTGTCACGCATATGTGACAGCCCGATTTTCTAATTAAACTAAGCTCAGATTCGGTGCAGATGTTTGACAGATTTAAGGATCAGTGAAATAGACACCATTATTCCCCTGTTTTGCTCAGTTCCACCTCTCTCTGCTTTCAATAGTCACTTTAGACCAGCCAACAAGCTGGTATTATGGCGAAGGCTTGTTGGTATTCTCAATCGAACTTCATGGCACGAAATGCTTCTTTTAATCAGTGAATTCATCATTAAATGGGATCGGAATTTGTGTGCTAAAATACTTGAATTGAATTCTAAATGCTTGGGAGAGGTTTTTTTACACGATGAGATAGGGCGTTGATGACTGCTCCTTTCCCCTATAAACACATAAATCTAAGCAGTTTGTGAAACATGCTGAATTTTGTTTGAATGAACGAATTCCCAAAAAGTCAACCATAAAAACAGAGTAAACAGTTATCTTTATCGTTGAATTTTCTTATTTCCTGAAAAAGTTGTTGCGCCCTTCGAGTATCTACCCCCAGGATTTGATAGGGACCCTCTCTTACCAGGCGGTAAGGTGCTGGCGAAACTTTCTGCATAACTTTTTTTGGTTCTTGCTTACAATATTTTTTTTCGAAACACACGCTTTTAGTATTCTATGTCGCCGCACTTTTTGGAACTAAAAAGGAGCTTACATCATAATTTGCCGAGAAAGCACGAAAGTGGTGTGATCTTATCACGCAACTTTCAGGTAGAATTTACTTCACTCTTTTCAACTAATCTCAAAAAAAGGTAAATTCAAGGACTTGCATGGGATGGATTAACTGCCAAGTTTTCTCTCCTAACTTAGCACGTTTGCTACCAGCGTCATGCATGCAACTCTCTAGTTTTTTCCCCTAAAACCCATGTGTCACGAATATGTGACATGCGTTATTTACTGTTGTATTGAAACTATGGTTGCACAAGATGGTATCGTGACAACAGATTGATTAGCTTAGAAAAATAATATGCCCTTGCTGCGGGGCAGGCGAGTACATTCTTGTGGTTCTAGTAAGCATTCAGGTTGGACTTAACTTGGTGGCTATCGGTGGTGCTAATTACTTTCTCCTCTGAGACTGGGGCAGCGAACGAGTCAAGTCTTTCGGTAGACTTTAACATTTTGAAATGTGATTTGTTTTTGAGAAAATTTTACTCAACAATGTCATTGTCTTTGGGTAAAGCAAGTGCATTTAGGTCTGTGAACCATGTCTGCGCTAGATCTAATCCATCGTGGTTGACAGGTTCCGTTTTAAGTTACCCAAATTAACAAAAGGTGTGTCCAAAAATAGCTGAAAAGTCCTTCACCTATCTGAAGGGAATGAACTGTCAGGAGGGTCAATGGGGTCAAGTTACGTTTCTCATTGGCGGTAGAGAGGGGAGGGGAAGGGAAGGGGGCAAGGTGGAAACGCTTCCATTTTAAATCCGCACTTTAATAGTCGATGGCAGTTGATTGTTCTTCTCTAGGTCACACCTACCAGTCTTGTTTTTAATAGCAAATGGTGTGGTGTAGCCTAGACATCGTTGCAGACGTGGCAATGGGCGAAAACAAGGTTTTGACACACACACAAATGCGTGTACAGTCGATTCACCCCCCTAACCTTGCAGTCAAAAAAGTATCTGCACCCGTACGTCTTGTTGTTGCCTCACTCTGTGACAGAGAAGTGCGTGTTTGTGTCGATTTGCGTGCCTAAAGTGGGGAATTAGTTGAGTAGATAAACATCCCATGTGACCTTGAGGCTTTCAATCGTTGACTCTACACTAGTCAAAACTTCCTCCGCAATTTTGGTTTTGTGTGCTGAACCCTTTGCAAATTCGGATTCTGGTGTAAATTTATCTTATTTGGCCAGCTGGGATTCACGACCGACCTACTCAGCTCCATGCAAACTTGCTTTGTAGAAGGACCAATGGTATAAGGCTATGGTTTGATCTGCTTGCCAATCTAATGAGTCCAATGTAACCTAATAAATAAGTGCAGCTGAAAAGTTTAAACAGAAATTCGAACACTATCTTGAAGGCAATGTGTAACTGTCTACCCCTTAGATATCGTTGACGTTGTGACAGATGTGACCGTCTTATCAACCAATCAGAATTTGGGGTCGTTTACTTCAAGGGCGCCTATCTGAGTACACACGAATTCATGTTTCCACTTAGTCTTGGCGCTAATAAAAGTGGGATTCGCATTGCAAACGGTGGTGTGAGGCTATATCTTGATCGCACCTCCAAGTTAAACAATTAAATCTTTCATCCCAGACACCATTCTCTGTGGAGGGGTTGAGCAGAACCTCAAATAATAACTTCCGCTCTGGGGTGGCAAAAGTCAGGTTGATTAAATAAAAACCATTGGGAGTTGAGGAAACATGCGATTTAATTTGCATCATCACTGACCACGTTTGAACGGTCTGTCCGTCTTTTTTTGCCCTGGATATGAAATGCGTGACAGGCTATTGAGTAGACAGCATTTATGCAATGTGAGGGATTCTCTTGGCACGTAATTTATGACAAATTACCGTTCGCAACACAGCCCTTTATTCTTTTGGTACTAAAATGCCATGTTGTAAATGAGATGTCAAAAGCGCATCCGTCTTGTGCTTTCTCGATTGGCTCATCACCTTTGTGGTTTTGTTATCAACTCATCCTCCTCCTGTTGGTTATTTTGGCAGATAGAAGCATGCTAATTCATCGGTTTAATCTTGTCCCACGAAAACATCCACACTATACGCCTTGCTACAGCTCATAGCAACAACACATATGCGTAAATCTGCGCGTCACGAATATGTGACATAAAGTCATGTCTTTAAAAGGGATTTGTTGCGCCTAAAAATAAGAGGGAGATGAATTTGGAGTGTTTTTGGTTTAACCAAGGGCATACTTTTTACTTCGTGAGCAGCAGCAACATGTTCGAAGGGGGAAACATCTGGGTGGTGTTGGGGGAGGGAGTTTTCTTCAAGCTCCTTTTTGGCAGTGAGTGGGTTAAGTACTTTGAAGTAGTTCTTTGAGAAATCACCGTTCAAATTTCATCGGTATTTCCATTCCGTAGTCTATGTTAATTGAGTGGATGCTTGACTGAGGTGCACCTTTGGGTAGCACAAGCAAATGGCAGTCATTGCACTCGTATTTAGCTCCGCGTTGAGTCGGAAAATGCACCTGCCTTTGACCATAAGAACACTTCACTGGGGTTATCACATTCTTGGCTCTGCGTAATTTATCCCCTTTGGTGAGAGCTTATCAGTTGTACCGATGGGTGAATAACGAGAGGACAACGCGGTCAGTTCAAATGATTGCCTGTCTGGTGATGGTCAACTGCATGTAGCCCACAACTGTGCAGTCACGTGGCTCTCATCACCATGTCACTGAAGCAATCATTGATGAGGATTCGCAGGGTTGCCCACCTTCTCTTTTTTGTGCAGAACTGACCTAGAAATGCACACTTTAGGAGGCCAGAATTGTGTTGTAGTTTGTCATTAAGGTCCATTTTGACTTGTTTTACTGTGAATATTATATATTAGTCACAAATGATGCCAAAGTGAGAGGTTTATATTCTACTTAATCACTCAAATCGCCAATGCGCAAACGTCCAATCTAATCAGCATGTTGACATTTGTTACAGTCGATTTCAGGACGAGATGTCACTCCTTGCGCGCATCAATGAGCCATGATTCTCTGACAGTAATTCTACTTTTAAAATAATTTTCTAAGCTATTAACCAAATAGGGAAAAAAGAGTAAACTGTTTGGTTTTTAACACGCAAATTCTAGGTGGAAAAAGGGTGTCCAAGGCCCAGTGTCGGTGTGGTTATTTTCCTGTGATGGCCCGCGGCACACTGTTGCGCAATAGGAGCAAAAAACTACGGGCAGATTTTTTCCCCCCAAATTTATTGTTCGCTATGCTATGTTTTCTGCAATAAAGTGGCGAGAGGTTATCCTATTATTTATGATTATTTTTATTAGACTAGCCGATCAGATTTGGGGCAGAATTGGGGGCACGTTTGGAGGCCGTTTTTTAGAATCCCCATCATCGTTGCTAGGACAATTGGGATGTGTAATTTTAGAAGGTTACCGTTGCTTTTAACAAGGGGTTTAAATCGTTTCACCGTTTTCCGATCTTCGAGTGTTTCTTTTCTTAAATGCTTCTCTCAAGTTGAGTTTTATGTGATTAAGATGGTTATTCTTTGTATCGTGGGAATTGCGTTTTTAAACTTTTTGATGAGGTTGTGGTTACTTAGGTGATGTTTGCCCCCATCTGAAATGATTTATGGGTCTGTGTTTGTTCATATTTTTGATTTTCAAGGCCGTCCTCATTATATTTTGAAATTATTTATCGGTAAAAATCGCACTAATTGTAGCGTCCCAAGACTTCCTTTAAGGTAAAATTAAGGTAAAAGAAGGCACAGTACTAGGACGGAATGAACATATTCTGGAAAATGGGGAATCGGGGGCTGCTGGCATGGCCCGGAGGCCAGCCAACCCGATAGCACCATATGCCCACCCAAGTGACCGGAACCGGCAGTCCGAACAAACAAAGCATTGCACTGACAACTTCTAAAACAAAACATATCAGACGTCAAGGTCATATTTGGCCTTAATTGACTCAAAAAAGTGATATTGAGTCCCGAAGTACTTGATTGCTACAAAATGTTGTAAATCCATGCCAAATTGTGTTAGCTAGTGTGACCTTCTCTTCAGTTCCGTATAATGTAGAGAGAATGTATTTTTAACGAATTATTTCAATATCTTTCCAGTCTGGTGGCATTTTGCATCGCGAGACTCCATTTGCCCGTTTTGAAGTGAAATGCGAAGGTTTGATGGGAAGCAAAATCAAAATTCGGTTCAGTGACTAATTACACGAAAAGATGTTTTCCTTCCCAATTAGTAGAATGCAATTACCTGCGAAAGTCTTGAAAACGAGTACTTCCACCCTACAAAATCTACTCTTTTATGAAATACCTTTCAAAAGGCTGGTGTACGATTATTGCCCAACAAAAGGCACAATCTAAAGCAACTACTTGGTCCTGTATAATGAGCAGAGGGCATATTTAAACCATTTCATTTCAATGTGATCTCACTTTTTCTGTTCAAAACGGAGTCTGACTCTAGTCTTTGCCATCTGTTCATTTTGAAAGCGGCCTCATCATGACAAGTGTAGTCGGGTTGACGGCATTCTCATCTCCATCCTGTAACCATGATGACAGTACGGTTTTTGTGGTCGCAGCCACATTCTGGACCTTTTCCTCCAGGGGTGTCTGGCGCATTGTGACCGTGTGCTGCAGCGGCAACGGTGACAGCATTCCCTCAGTCGTCTCTCGTTCATGCATGCACACCTGCCTTTTTGGTCTCTTAAATTAACACAACAACGTACACACACCACTTGGTATGTGCAAACCGAACACTCACAACCCGAGCAGAAATTGTGTGCTTACCTTCGTTTTTGATGAACCACCTCTCACGGTGAAGAATTAGAGAAATAGGCATCTTTTGGCTATCCCCACCGCTGCGGCATTCGGATTGTTTCTTCATAAGTTATTTGACGTGCAAACCTGAAAGTACGATGGGCGTGCAAGTCAATCTGACGCCTTGGAGCTTATCTGAGAGTTGATATTAAGACAAAGAACTTGTATGCGTAGATTTTAGCCATATTTACGTACCCACCAGGAGAACAGCTTCGGCACGTAAGGAGTTGCCAGTGCAACCAAAATAGGCCAGATTAGCCTGTTTGAAAAGCAGGGATCTTCATTACGATTCAGCCTGCACCGTTTGCGAAATTTCACATACCCAAGAGTGTTTGTGTTAACTGTTCTCTTAGGAAGCCTTGTCTCTTGTGCAATTTCGCGACAATTGGTAGGGCATTGCGCGTCCCAAATGTCGTTTCAAAGGGATGACTTTCGAAAGTGTGATGTGGAAATCGCCACACCTGGAGTCGTCACTGACACATGAATGGTTGGTCGTTTTTGGACTTCTGAACCATTCAAATGCCTTACTAATGGGTGCCTTGTCAAAGCACTCAAAAAGGCAATCATGTGCTTTGTGTCCTAGTGGACATAAAGCTCTAAAAACTTCCGTCTTCATTAACGTTTCCTGCGCTGGCTGTTACGAGTGCAAATAGGACATACCCTTTAATGGATGAGAAATCCAAAATCTCGGTATGTTTTGAACATTCTTTATGGCTTCATTAATGGCCCCTGGAAGCGCCTTAAAGCCTGATAAGCTAGATGTTGTAAATTGAACCCATGTCTCAATTGCGGCGCACTTGATGGACACGTCTTTGAGTTGTCGATCTTTCTTCCTTACCGCAAGAAGAAAGTAGGAGGAAATTTTCAACTTACAATGCCCAAATTGACCCCTTTTTCTCACTCATTTTAGCCTAGAGTGTGTTCAAAAGTTAAATTTCATTATCCTTCCTCATTCTTTTTGCCATTCAACTTTTCCGCAACGGATACCACTGTTGTTTGATGGAGATACAGTTATTTATCAATTCTGCTCTGCTACGCCATAAAAAACCCGAAGCTCCTTCCATTTACTCGAAGCAGTGACGAGAAAACATGGCGACGCCTTATCACCGCTAACATTTTTTGGATGGAAAGAAGTTCACTTTCCTGTATTTAGTAAACCTTCATCTACTACTGTGCTTGTTGTTTGGTTCAAAAATTGTGGTCGGAGAGGTGGTAAGTAATGGATGGATGCCTTGAAGTTTGTTACAAACAGATTTTCCTTCACAAAATAGCTTCATCTGTAGATTGGGACGTTGGAAACACTTCCATGATGTTCCTCAGAATCCCATCGGTGAATGCTTTTCCGAGCGAATGATGCCACTGTCTCGTCTTTCTGGAGGGTTATACAAAGCATCCCCCATCATCACTGATGCTAGGCTGGCACGATATAAACCTCTACCATAAGTGACTACTTAGAGGGATAAAGTGGAATCTTGTTTTTATTGGGAGGTTTCTTTTCACTTAACAGGTAGAAGGGCGGGATGTCCAAGGTCAAATAATGGGTAACTGAAATCATTTAAGTAGACTTGGATATGGTGTATGGTATCGTTTTATTACTGAATTACCTCGTGGCATTTGATTGGCATTTACTACTTCTTTTTGAATTGCACCACTACCTGTTGAGGCTTGAGTATGGGTACTGTTGAGTCGGTAACCACTAGACGATGACTCCATAGGCCCGAGGATCTTAACACCTCCTATTGGTGAATGCTTTTCCTCTGGTGAACTCTACCACTGTCTTGTATTTCCAAAGGATTATTCAGTGTAACTTTTAATTTTCCCCCCCCACCATCTCTTAGTCGTGTTAATTTTACTGGGTTTGGCAATATCACTGCTCTTCTTATCTCAGAATGTTGAGATCTGTCATAAGTAATTTTTGAACTTGTGAATTTTAGACTCCCCTTTGTGAACAGGAAGGATGAGGCTTCCAGTGAAAAGAGTTTGAAATTATGCTGGAAGATAGAATTTTATTTACAATTTGAGTGTTAATTGAAGCCATGGCGGTGGATTAGAGTGTAATGTCTCTTTTTGACCATTTTCTGGAGCCAAAATTAATCCGATTTCTCAAATGTCTCCTTTTGTCTGTTTATCATAGAGACCTATCACCACCAACATCATCATCAGCATTTGTGGTAATGACCTTTGGTTGTCAGGTAAACACGTGAATTGCAATACACTTTTATGGACGTGCCAATGTTTACCATAATCGCCTGATTTACTGGTCCCCTTTGATTAAGGAGCGGAAGTTTTTCTTGTCCCCCATTGCTGATGCCGATTTCGGTCATCGCAATTGTGTTACCTCAGTGTGAAGTGCTAGAAGCTAACGTTGATACCTCCGTGGCTTCCATCACCATGGAATTGGTGATTGTTTATCCTACTAATTCTGTCATTGTCTCATCTCTCTGAGACTGTCTTTTTTAAGATGCTACATGCTTTGACTTTTTTACTGCCTCTTGCATTCAACGCATGGATGAAATGTCTAACATCTATGCTATTAAGCTTTACCAAGCATGCGGCATATTTTTACCTGCTTCACAGCTCCGCCGGTGGGTAGAAGTTCTATTTACTACCTTCTCTTGGATGTGGGTAGAGGGCAAATGATACAGCTAAATCTGCAGAGGATGTTATCTTCTGTGCAATCCCATCATAATTATGTCCTCCTATTGGTCGCGGAAGTCCATCATTAGGGTTTTATGATATAGCTTTCGGTTGTCAAAGAGGGTATGAATTGCAAATGCGCTTTATTTCTTTTCCGTAAAAACAAAAGGCCTCTTATTTACCCCCAGTCCGCCGACATTCTTTCTGATCCCGACTCCACATCAAATATGCTATTGCTTGTCTTAGCTACATGGATGTTTATAGTGAATCAAACTGAATCACATGTTTGGAAGAATTGAGATAAGATCAATGACTATTGTTAGGCGGTTTCAAAAGGTCACCCAGGACCAATTTCCTGCTGACAGATAGTGATACTACTTGTTGGTTAAGTGCAAAAAGAGGCTGGAATTAAGTAGTATCGTAAATTGTCGGTGGAAAACTAGTCATGGAAACCACACGAGTGGATTAAAGTGTAATTCAATGGTTACTTCGCACTTAAGTCCTTCTTAATGGGCTATGACCTGTGCAATCCTCCCTTTTTTCCTCCTAGTGATCGGAAAAGACTGCCATCAACAGTTTAGTGTCGCAAAATACGGAATTCAAAGAACATTTTTTTGCCCGTTTTTTTTGTCATGATTACCTAATTCCCTCGTTTGTACTGTGCAAAGTCGCAGCATCCCCGTTCTTGCTTATTGATGTCGGTCCCAGGATTTCGCCCACAAATAGCCAATTGTTAGGTCTCGAAGGCGTTTTTATTTAATATTCTATTGGCGAATGCTCTTTTTTGTCAGCTCCACCATGATTTTGTCCTTCTAGAAGGTTTGTCAATCCTTCATATTGTTAGTGATTTTTCTCTCAAATTGCAGGGTGCTTGTTTTATCTCTCCTTCTTTCTCCTTTCCTTTCTGCATATGCTCCGGTGGGTAGTTGACTCCTACCCAACCACAATTTTTAGTTGTTTTTACCTGTTTTCTCCGCCATTTACACGAGAGTATACCTTCTTGGAATTCAAGTTTGGGTTTGGCCAAAAGTCTAAGTGGTAGAAGGGACTACACTTTCGCGGTGACTCCTCAC
This sequence comes from Taenia solium, assembly GCA_001870725.1. NCBI lineage: Eukaryota > Metazoa > Platyhelminthes > Cestoda > Cyclophyllidea > Taeniidae > Taenia > Taenia solium. The sequence continues at coordinate 47,956 of MIEF01008633.1, forward strand.
TGAGAGTAGTTTCACAACGACGAGCATAATAGGACACCTTTACGTTAGTGTTTGCCATTATGAGCAAAGTTACGTTATCCGTGGATTCACTACCTGCCACCCTTTCTCTCATGCTCTTTCTCCCTCTCTCGAAGTTCAATGTTGCTTATTTTAAACAGCCCAAGGCTTCTGATTGGCTGATTTCAAGGCCATCGCCAGTGGCTTGGTTTGGCAATCTTTATTGCAATTTCTCTCGTATCTAAGGCTACCTCATGTGTGCTCTTTTTGTTAGGACACATCCAGACCTACCGATTTAAGCGTCTTTCCGTTATCGGAAATGGTTAAAGGGTGAACTTCGATGCATTATTAAGGACACCGATGCTTGAACTTGATGCAATTCCTTGTTTAGTGAGTGTTTGTCCTAGAGCATTGAAATCAGATAAAATGGGTTCTTTGAGCTCTCTGGTTGAAAACATGAAAGGTATTTGGCAGACCTTGCGGACATTTTGAGGACGAATTTTCGAGACCGGAATGTCTGAGGTACCTATAAAAGGCGTTTTAGAGCGCTTATTGAAGTCTGTTGAATGGAGCGATCCTTCTCAGCAGATCACTCTGAATTACCTGGAAAATCCCATTTGGAATGTGTTGGTTTAGTCTCGTTTTTACTGAGGTATCGCTTCAGGTCTTAGTTGATGTCGTTACAAGCCAAAATACTCTGTTTCGTCAACACACAGCGAGGCTGGGAGGCTACTGTCACGGCTCATAGGCAATGTCGCAGAGCAGAAGTTCAATTTACAGTGAGAGAGGGATCCATGCTTTAAGTGTGATTTTGATTTGTCCAACTATGGCTTCGCCTCATTACTAAACTCGAGACTGGAATAGTTGTCACATGTCAAAGTTATTTCGGTACTTGGACTGTTGAGAGCCTCCACATCAGATAACTCCTATCCAGCCGAATAAATGAGGGGCTTTCTAGCTCAACCGCCACTGTAGAGTCGGGTTGTCGCTGTAGTTGTAACAGGGAAAACAAACTCAAAGCTAGATTTATTATTAATATAGTGTGGGAGTGGAGATATTGCCAAGGTTTCATGCCACAATTGCGGCTATGGAAGGCTTTGTTGCAAATAATATTTCAAAATCACAATTCTACCCATTAGCTCTGCTAGGAAACAGGCACCTCTTATCTTCATTATTGGGTAAATCCTCAATGGATGATTCTACCACCAATTTACTTCTTTTTTTCCTCCAGGTGGCCACAAACTGCGGATACGTCACCGCAGCGGTGGTACAGCCGGATCCGCTGATAGCGGGGGTTTCGGTGGGGCCACATTTGATCTTCAGGAGAACACACCGCCACCATCGGCAGCAACAGTGGCAGGAGCCTCCGCACCACCAGCACAACCGTCGATGCTCCCACATTTTCCTCTCTTCTCACCTTTGATTGGAGGCTTTGGCCGTGGGACATTTAGTACGGCGAATAGAACGACGGCCACCGGTGGTGCCGCCACAACTAGCACTGCACCCACAGCTTCTGTGACTACGCAACAACAGGGTTCAACGGCTCGGAGAAAGGTGTCTGTGGAAGCGAATAAATTTCCGCGAATGCGATGTGAGTTAGTTTACTAGTTGGCATTTAAGTGCTATCGTACCATTAGGTTGTTGCACATTATTAAGACAGTCCCCGACCCACTCCTGAAAGCGTGATGAGGCATGCAATTCTGGGATTAACCCTGTTATGGGTTGTTCTGTAAGACTGGAGCCTCATGCCACCGGGGTTGATGTCAATCACAGGGGAATGGTAAAAGCCCACGCTGTTAAATATGCAGTTAAATTAGATGGAACTCTATTGTTTTCACCGTTGGGTGTGATGCATGTCTAGTGGGAATGACGGTCTCGTTTTACTCACCAAGGGGATTTCAGAATTGATTTTGACACATAACTGTTTATTTCTTTGCAAAACAATGCAATGGAAAGTGTAGAGCATGGAATTATTGTCGTTCCTGCGCACAAATCGTTGTTGACCAATCAGGGGGCTCGGTCAAGGTTAGGCGTGGTTATTTTGGAGTTTTGTCCCATATTGATGTCTTCCTTAGTTATTTCGTTATTTTTCTAAGGCGGAGCTTATAAAACACACATTCTTTGTAGAATTGTTGTAGGAATTGATTCACCGTGTATGCTACTACGAGAAGTTATAGTCTTCAAGTTTAATGAACGAGAGTTAATTTCAGGAAATAAGTTTAAATGGGAAAAGTTATGTTTAGAATAAGCAATTCCACTGCTATTGGGAGACTAGAAATTCATTGATTTCATCAACTCTAACCGCCTACGAAAAGATGTATTTGCTGATTTTTTTCTCCTTCTCGAAAAAAAAGTCATTTTGTCTTACCTTTTAAGTCTAGACAGACCTTTTCGAGGGCACCAGACACTACGCGTCCATTGAAAGGGTACACATGTCCACATAGAATTCTTTCTTTAAATAGAATACCAGACAAACTATAAATAACTTGCACAGAGGAATAAACAAATGGGCATGTAGACGGGTAGTAAGAACTTCCGCCGCAACCATTCAAGACCAAACGGTTGCACTGATACGACCTCGGAGCAACTACAACAACAGCAACGTCAACTCTGATGTACAAACAGTTAAAACCGCTTATGACACTGATTGACACTAATTGCCCACACAGGTTGCCATTCGTCCACTGTGAATAAAAGTTGACTATCGACGAGAGTCCAGGTGGGAGAGTCAAGAGTGGAGGATCGAGAATCAAGAGGCATCCAGAACTGAGCCAAGATTCAACCACTTTGACCACAGGGGAATTGCTTCACAGCCTATGTGTCCTCATCGACAGTGTGTTTGTAGCAGTAAAATCAAAGGCCTTAGTCGGGTGGTTGGGTGTTAGTACTTAACCGAGCAGTTATTTTTGCCCTTCCGCTTTCTCATGTGTTAGAACGGGGATAGATAAATTTGGGATTGGAGACTTGATCTGACTTAGTCCGGGAGCATAACCTGATTGTCAAAAAGTATTCCCGTGTTGATAGAAAGTAGAATGCTTCCACTCACCTCATATTTTATCCATGACGCAATGACGAGATGACTGTTTAATTTGTCATTTAATCAGTCCTACAAGAAAGTGAGCGCACTAAAGTCGCTCACAGTAGCACATCTGTTGAGATTTCATTCTCCTTTTTCTTTTCTTGATCAGCCAATCTGCGTGAGCAAGTGTTCTCAAAGCTGTCGATTCACGTGAGCACTTATGATATCCAAAACCTTCATCTAAGCCAGCTTTTTACTTCCTTCTCTTGATTGAAATACAAAAAATACTGGTCTTTGACATTGTTTACCCTTCCAATCAACACTTAAACCCGAAATTAGTCCTGAATTGGCCCACAGGGGATGTAGGTAGTCTCCGTTACGCGGTTGGCCCCGGATCTGACGTTCATCATCCCTGTAACTTTCGTTTGACCATGAATTTCGTCTCCATTCATGTCACTTATTATCACTTTGGTTGAGAATTCCTGCCCTTTATTTCAAATTTAAATACTTCGATTGTTATTGCTGAGCTAAGTGCGATGTCTCCGTCTTTTCGCTGGATTTTGACAGCTACGTTTATGGGGTTCCTCTCCCCCATCGCATTGCATCCTATTTCCTTCAAGGTCATCAAACGTGAGTTTTTGCCATCAGTAAACATGAAATTGGGACGAAGATTTTCCCTCATCGGTCGCAATGTGGAGCATCAGTTAATGTCCCTATTCTGACCTGTCAAAAACAACAAAAAACACCACGCCAGATAGTTGTCTGTATTTCTTTTACTCATTTTAAGTCGTATTATCACAAACGAAAGCCACTGTGAACTTTTGATTTATCTTGTCAAACGTGAAAGCTTATTTCACACGAGCATCATCACGATCACTCTTTTGGCTTGTCATCTACACACAATTTCATTCTCTTTGCGCCAACTGCGCATCATTTTTTTCCAAACCATCAATAGATGCCTAAATTTCATGGCACAATAAATGTATTTAGTATTTTGAGGTTTGTTTTGTTGGAAGTCAAATGAAGGTGGGTGTGATGAAGAATTGGCGCACCGGACAAGAGAATCCACTTTTTAAGATTCATATTCCCCCTTATTGGTGCCGATGGTAGTGTTATCTTCTGTTCTTGGAGGCAGTTATTTGGTGTAACATGGCTGACGACTTCAAGCCAAATCTGCGCTAACATCCATTTCCTATCTCTCTCAGTGGAAAGCTGTGGATCCCTGTTGGAGAGCTACGCACGAGGATTCACAACTCCATTGTCCTCTTCCTCTTCATCCCTTACCAATCAGCAACCGGGACAGCAACAGCAACAGCATCAGCAACAACAACGCACAGGGGGTGTTCGCAACCTCGGCAAGTGCTCACCGCAGCCGGTCACGCCCTCCTCCTCATCATCCATTTCCTCCAGCATGCCGACGGCATTCAAGAGCCTCTCGCCTTGGTGGGCTGGTGGTGAAGTGAGCGACCGTCAACAGCAGCAACATTCTTTGCACCATCCAGATAATGAGTATCTCAATTCTCTGGTCACCGAAGAGTTGCGAACTCAACTTACGGTCAGCACGAGTCCTGAAGAGTCACATCAACAACAGCTTATCAAGGGTAAGAAGTGATGGAGCATTGATTTGACCTAGCCTCAAGAGGTGGCAAAGAGTAAATAGCGTACATTAAAAAGTAGCTATTAAGAAAAGAAAGCATCAAACAAGTTAATCTTATTAAGTGATCTCGCCATATCCTGCTCTCCCCTTTGCTTAACGGTCCAGTGGTTTAGGAGGATGGTAAATTTGTCTACTTCTGTTAGTTTGGTAGAGTTACGTGGCCAAACGCGGTCATTTTTTTAATTATAAATTACAGTTTATCTAAAATATGTCTTTTGAATCTAATTGGTTGGCTACGAGGGTACCCTTTCAACTGGCCTCATAAATACATAATAACGGGCTAACCAATGAGCATGCCGTGTGACTCTATGCCACTTCTCACACACTTATTGCTGACTCGCACTCGGGTAATAACCGAAAATACAAAAAAAGCCGAAAGCCGACTACTTTCCCTAACAAAACTTTCATCTTAGGAAGGTAGATATCTGTAATTTTCTCCACCACAGCACCTCAAATTACTCTTACCCACCATGAAGTCATTCAAGATTGCCACACTTCAGTCGGGTTCGAAGTAAGTCTCGGGATTTTATGCATCCAGCAGTTTGAGTCAGGTCTTGTGCTTTCTGGGGTTTCAGCTGTGTCAGCCATGCAATTTGTAAGGCTTTATAAGTGGTGATTTTTATTCGATTGGTGCATTCAGTTCACAACAATGTAATAAGCGTTGGTGAGGTTTCCCTAAAAAGTGTACTACTTGCCTATTTTTTGGTGTCCGCATGTGCCAAGCAAACGTAACAAACAACTGATCGTTATACATGTTACGTTTTGAATCTATGGTGGTGCACAAATATCCTCCCCTTAGAATGTTACAAGTTCAAAGAGATCTCTGGAATTTGTAAGGAAAAAAAGGGAGCTATCGCTTCACTGGCCTTCTACTCTTCATCATAATTGATGTTTATCGAGAGGTGCCAGCAGTCTTCACTTTAATTTAAAAGTGTGATAAAGTTATTTTACCATCCACTACTAATCCATATATCACGGCCAGCTTCTGTGTGGTGGAGGAATCGACTTGTCACCAAATTTTTGACATTTGACATATTTTTTCCTAATGAAGTTTTGAAATACGTAGTCGATCAACTTCAATTCCTCTAATGACAGCTAATCCACTCTTAATGGAGAGGAGAAATGCAATGAACACTTATGATGTCTTTTAATGGCGCATCGCCCTGCGTCATGGTCTTTCGGGACGTCTGAGTCATCCTGGAAGATATTCAAAGGCATAGCAGCCTGGCAGCAGATTAGTCATCGAAGTAGGGAAGGCCTGGAGCACCGCTGTGACGGGTGACAATGGGCAGCGGGCCGCTTTGACACCATGAGGGGCAGTCGAACCACGGAGAACGAAGGCCTTGTGTAGTTATTACTCGAAATCGCAATTGAACATCCTTTTGTTGCAGACTTAAGCAGTATCTTCACGTTCTTGATTCGCCAAGCCATCAATCTTGGGTCTCACAAATTGACTTCCTTTCTTCTGTTTGTAAAAGAAGAGAGTTAAGAAAATACAAAGGGATGATGGAATGCGATCCTTGCATTCTTTTTTAGCAACCTTTCACCTAAGGCTATTTTAAAATACCTTTTTGCATTTTAGTTTACCACACTGGCAGAAAAGTTTCGCTTTTCCTACTTTAAAACACACACAGTTGTATTGGAATCCAAACCTTGTTTTCTGTTTCATTTTGTGTATTACTGGAAAAGGGTAGAAGTACCTGACCACTCTGCTCATCCGTCCCTCCAACAGACTTTACCCAATCGCCATTGAGCTGTCTCCTACGTCAGATGCAACTCTCTAACCAACAGGCAATGGCAGGAACTACATCGACACCGACGGGTGCCAAACGGGGCTCGGGGCTGTTTGACGACGATCCCCTGGGCGTGGTGACCGCCTCACCCCTCGCCAGTCCTCGTGGGGCCCCCACCCTGCCCCCACCATCGCAACAGCCTTCCACCCCTGTTGCCGTTGCTGCTGCCACCACTACTGCTACCTCTGTCTCGGGCTGCTCCACCTCCGCACCCGTCTGCATTCCATCTAACGGTGGCATTCGTGGAGACCTCGAAGCTTTTGATTTTCCCTGCAGGTAGATTTGAGTTTCTTGCTAATTAGTTGGCAGTCTGATCCAGCATTGTATTTGGGGAGTGGCTGAATGTGGTTTAACAGTATGACTCCCATGGAAGGTATGGGTATGTGGTAATTAGGTCATTCGGTTCACTGATGGTATTGAAACTCCTCAGAGATTTTTAGATTGATTGAGTGTGATGCAATGGCGTTAGGTGTAAGCGAGGTTGGTTTGCGAATTCGTCAGGGTGTTGATCAGAGCTCCGTTCCAGGCAGAGTAGATCACTACAGTGCTCTCAGTGGAAATCCATGGCAGGTAGGACCCAACAGTGGCATCTGTATTGAGGGTCATGTGTTTTAAAGGGTAGGCAAGCGATTCCGTTTCTCCCGCAGGTAGCCACGCTTTCTACTATTTCTCATCAGCCCATGATCAGTGATTTACCCAAAGCATCAGATTGCTCCGCCTCCGCATTAGTCTGCATTTCATCCACTAGTCAGATATTAATTTTTATTTTTCCAGTGAGTTGATGTCTCCGCCTTGATTTCTTCGAAGTCTTACTACTCTGGGCTAATTATTTGCCCGATCCGAAAATAAAAAAGGCAATTAGTTAAACTTGCTACAACGGCCACAATGACTGCTACTTAAATTTCACCCGCAGACTGAAACGATCCCTCGCGTTTATTTTAATTGTCAACTCGTTTAAGAGAACCTGGAGGTAATCAAGTGTAATACTACGACGTTGGTCTTGAGTGAGACAAATTTGTCAATGAGTCAGGCAGTTAATTAATTTTTCCTCCGTAGGGAGATGCAATTACTTCTGCTTCTAGCCAGTCCCTGACTGTCACTCCATTTACACTAATGTGAATATGCTTAAGGACAATTGGAGGGTTGGTGGACGTAATTCGTTAGCATTTATCGCCGTGAAATTGAATTGTTGATGAGTCAGACGGTCTGGTGAACTCCCGCGGAAGGTAGGCGCGAATTTTTTCAGTAGGTAATCAGTTTTCGCCGATCAACCACTTGCTCTAATCCTCTCTATGTGCCTCAGAGAGGTTAGGAGGACACGGTTATCCTCTTACCTGCAATACACTCAACAACAGTAGTCTTTGTTGAAACAGAAGCCTCCCATTTCCCTGTAGGTTGCTGTCTTTTCCTCAATTTCTTTAAATTCTGACCAGACGTTGACTACCAACTCGCTCTTCCAACTATGACGCAGTTCGACGAAGCCACGTAGTGATCAGGTGTAACCCCAAAGGGCTTGTTTTCGGGGCGACAGTCTTTGAATCAGATCAAACGTCTATCCAAATGTACTTTGCGGGTCGAATCAACTTCCTTCCGGTTCTGATAACTCCTTCGTTCTCAGCAATCCACTCTTTTGGTATTTTCCTTGCTACAAATCAAGTTCCTTATCCCTCTTCCCTTGGTATTTTGATATTTTGCGATCAAATGGTTGATTCAGTTTGACAATTCATTAAAGAGTCCCTTCGCTAGCTCTGGTGGAGGTATCACAGCTACTATGAATGCAAGTTTTAGGTTGCGTCAAAACACTTCTATTTTTTTTGACATTTTGATCAGTTTAACAGCCCTAGTTTTTAGTGTTCAGGCGTATGACGCTTGTCACCAAGTTGTTTAGTCGACTGCTTGTCATCGCCCGCCACGTAAGCTGTCAAATTTTCGCGGCTAAATGATACAAAGAGTGTTAAACAACTATACGGCATGCCATTATATAAGGAAAAAGTTATCAAGAGGTTATAGGCATGGATGGAATGCCATAACACCGATGTGGACGGCTTAGCCTGCCAAAACTCCTCTCCCATTTGCCTCGTGGTGACAGGAGTGAAGGTGGTATGATGAAACATGAGGGCGGTGGTGTTATATTCTCAGAGGTATTTTGTTTATGAAGCAGACCTTAATTCAATGAAATCTTATCTTGCTCCACTTATGGAGCTTGGAATCGTAATGATTTCCAGGACGTCGAGGTCATTTCAATAACCCTTCTGTGGTGGGTCGGCCTCAGCAACTATCCAGTAACTAGACCGGTTTACTGATCGTAGCCGCTCATTGTTAATTGAAGGACCATGGTAACTGGGAGGAACCAGCAGTGAGTGAAGAGCCCATATTATGGTTTATGATCCTCTTTGTCTGCCTTCAGTTGTGGATGCTGTTGCCGAGGCCAAGGTGGAGGTGGTCAGGACTCAGCCTTCAACAGTGGTGGCACGCCAACGGTTATATGCGAGTTCGGTGCAGTGGGTAGCACCTCACTGCACTCGATGACTTCTGAGGGTCAGGACAGTGCTCTCGCCCTCTCCGAGGCCAAGGACGACGCCACACCCGACCTGCCCCTCCTCCATGACGCCCCTGGTACCTTCGGGTCTATGGTAGGTCCTTCATCAATCTCTCCATTTATCGCGAATCAACCTATCTGCCATGTATCCGTTCATCCTGGTTTCATTCGACCATGTCGGCTATTTCTCCTTCCAGACCCCTAAATTGAAATTGCATTCTGAGGACATAGAAGCCTTGTGGAGGTCTCATGATTTCAAATTAGAGTATTTATCGATAGCTTTACCCTTTCAGTAGGATTCAAACTCCGACGTTCCAAGACACATCAAAATATCCAAGGCTCTAGTTGACAATATTTAGCGTCTTGGAGACTCTGGAAAGTCTATCACTTGTTCATTCGGCGGTGATTGGGTTCTGCAGAAAATCTACTCACAAAAGTTTTTAAGATTCGAGAATGGTGATCTGTATAATAGCCTTCAGTGTTCTCGAATCCGTTACTTGTTCCTTAACAAAGCTGTACCCTCTCACCAGCTTTGTTTGCTTGAGCTTTGCAACTGGTGAGTCTTTGACTCGGAGGCTACCGGAGAAATGCAATGAGTCACGAGCCATCGAGTCTAGGGTCGGCAGCCTAGCCCTACCCCTCCACCTCTACTCACCCGCTTAGCTCGAGTGTCTGTGATTTATGTTTCACGGCGATTTGGGTTCGAGTTTTGAGATTCTAGGAGGCTTTCAAACACATCTATGGCTTTGCTTAAGTTTTAATCCAAGGCAGGCCAGCAATCTTACATTTATCTCCATCTACTTTGCTTCAGAGCCTTTGGTGTGGATTCTCTACCATGAATTTTTGGCTCGATAGGCACAAGCCGTAGATCTTGTTGCTCTCTCTCGGGTTTTTTGCCGACTCAAAAGTACGTCCTTTCCGGCCTCCGTATAGCTGGCGAAAAAAAAAAAAAAAAAACTAGCTAACGCAACTTCTTCCGCATTTAATGCGCCTAAGAATTAATTGCGCTACTACCGCCAGTGATTTTAGCCCCTAGTTATATTTTAATCAAGTTTAACACAGCCTAAGATATAAAATTAAAGTGTTTCGTACTCTAACCTGAGAAATTGGGAGTGGTGGTGGAGTGGACCTTCGACCAATTGGAGGGCTCATTTTCGCCTGTCAGATGGGTCGATGTCTACCCTCCCCAATTGGGGAGAATTTTTCAGGCCTCATCGCAGCGTCTGTCATGTCTCTTTTTTGGAGAGGTTGGGAGGTGTGGGGAGAAGGGGAAGGGGGGGGAGGTGAGGAGAGGAGAGGACTTTAAACACATCAATTGCGTAGTAGAGGTGTTGTATCTGTAAACACTATTGTTATCTGCCTAGTTGGGCAACATTTGTTGACTTAACTTTCATCCTTCCGAATGCTAAGGGGAGAATTCGGAATAGGGGTATCACCTCTCTCTTTAACACTTGTTTTACTTTGGATGTATGTAATCACTTCCTCAAGGGGAAATTTAGACCTGTAATTACTTCCTGAATGGCCGTCGTTTCTTTTTTTTCCCACTTTTTTCCTTTCCCTCTCCCTGCTGGAAAAAAAACTGGAGTTACCAAATGCTCTAAAAGTGTCTTTAGAATGTGCGAGTTAACTTTATGAGTGAATACCTTGAGTTAATTTCTATAGTCCGTTTGCGGCGGAAACTTCACAGCAGCCTCATTACCTTTTCATGATCCGCCTTTCGGAGAGTTAAAATGTGCCGTACTTTTGTTGAGAGGAAAGCTCCTTCAAAGTTTCTGGAATTTTGCATTTTTAGTGCCTTTTTTTAAATCGTGGTAAACGGAATGAATACGGTCTTTGTGGATGGCTAACTAAATCACTGAGTTTTGTTTGAAACAAAGTACTTTCTGCTTTTCTGTAATAACGGGTCAAACAGAACCTACCTGACAATTGAAGCTCTTGCTTGGCAAACTCACAAGCTGACATTACATTGGGCTGTAGTGGGTGAAATTTCCTCAGCCTGATGCATCTTGACTCACGTCCAAAGGTGTGATTTTCTGGCTTATTGCTAAGGCAATTGCTCGTGTGAGTCTACTAGAAGCAATCACTTGTCCGCCTTTGACATCTCTCTTCGATTATCATGCTGGCTCACTCCATTGGTCAGCTTTGAAGTTTCATCGTTCTACATGGTCAAAGGTAGGCCTGATGGCCCAATGACGGACTGCGTTATCAAGGTCGGTAGAGCTCAAGGTTGTAATCCACCACCTTCCTCCCCCTCCCCCCCTTTCTGACATCACGCACACCGCCTCGATTGGCTTTCTCCTTCTCTATCGCCATCACTTTCTATTCCACGCCCACTTTTCTATATGGAGAAAGGATTTTGAGACCATCAATCTTTCCTCATGTACGGGACACGCGCTTTATCCTCTAAAATGATTCGCTGATGCAGCAACAGTAGGGTTGGTTCTTTTGGTTTACCTACCAAGGAATTTAATTAATGAACCATTTACTTAGTAGGAAGGGCATAAAAGGATGGTATTTAAAAGTGAAACGGGTACATAACCTATTTTTCACTGCCCTTGGATGGGAAATAGCTTAGCGGGAAACAAAAGTTGTGAGTGGAATTTCTTACAAATAATTTACTCTTTTATAGGATTCGCCTCATAATTAGGGCAAATCCAAGGGGATGTCATCGCTGACGTACTCAATGTTGTTTTATCTGCAAATGACCTTGAAAAAGCCAGTCAGCGTGAGGCGGATTGGATGTCCTTTTTGATCCACTTTGCTTAGTTCCTCGACTCGTGAGCTCGGGTTCTAGTAGTAGTGGTATTTTAGCTTGAATTCAATTTGGGACAAGATCCTAAGCAATGCTACCGTCTTACTTCATGTGGAGGTAGCAGACACCTGCTACAACTGTCTCATTGAAAAGCATCATTTTAAAATTTTACGCCAAAATTATTTCCTTTAGATGATTTTCTTAAAAATAACGTGCCGTGCAAATATCTCCTCGTTACCTTGTATTGTAAAATCCTTCGCGTGTATTTGACCTTGAGGTGACTAATCATCGTCGTGTCGATTTGAAGATGGGTTTTCTCAATGGCATTGGTGGGTCTCGCCTAAACCAATGGGTGCTCACCTCTCGTTTTCATGACGCTTCATTTTAATGAGCTCGGAAAATGCCATTTTGTAAGCATTACCTCACAAAAAAACCCTTATTGAGTGTCCTAAAAGGAGTGTTTTGTTTCAGGGACCTTTGGTTCTAATAGCATCCATTTTTCCTGGCAAGTGACAGGTTAATAGCCTTTTTATTGATAGTAATAGTTGATTTCAGCTACGGATGCGTCTTATAATTTCGCATCGCTTGGTAAATTCGAAAGGAATCACAAATCTCTAGCCAACTTCTCACAATCAAGGCGTAGAGTGTCTGTGTTAATTTGATTCCACAAAGTGCGCCTTTTTCAGTTCCTTTGGTTTGCTTGAAAATTACAGAAACACAGAGGAGGGGGTTGCTTTTCTCCGCAACGAACACACGGGTTATACTTGCAAAAATGCGTGATCCGTGACCTTGACGTCGGTCACCGTAGTAACCGCGTGCGAGTGCGTGCGCGCCTGCGTGTCACATGCTGTCTACTACACCGTCCCAGGCAGCAGAAGCAGCGTCACACACATATGGGAAGGAGGGGCTTGATTCAATGCGATTCGTAAATCAACTAGACCATTCATTAACTAGCCTATCCCCGTGTTGGCGCCGTGAATTAAAAATCATCACCACCATCTGGAGAGGCCTTTTTTTGTACCTCATTTTGCAGAGTAACAACCGTTTTTCGGCCTCTCAAGTGGCAGTTATTCAGGTTGGTAAAGGTTGAGGACCATTTCAAACGCAGAATTGCTACTTCGCTGTTAGTATTCAAACTGGACCACTTTAAGGGCTGGAAGGAACTAAATGTGGAAGTTGTCAAACCAGTGTCAGCGAAGTAATTAAGCAATCCAGATACACAGCTTGAATTTCATAAATTGTGGGGGAGGTTTCGGGCGTGGTGTCCCAGCAATCCCTGAAGGCCTCTGAGTCCAGTAGTAAGGGAATTGGAGGTCTAGACCCACTCCACAGCTAAATCAAATACCATTCTGCCACGTAGCTACCTCTGATGTTTTTTAAAAGACTCCTTTTATATCTTTAGTTGCTATGGCATTCTCCTCCAGGAATTCACTCCGGTTTTATGGCAAATAAATAATCTTTGATGGAATGATAATTCACTCGTACATTACTTCATTTGGAGGCAATTTTATTCTTCCATCACTCGGCCACGCATAATAGATACTATCCTCTAGGACGTTAAAGTATTCCTCTTGAGTGCATTTGCCAATGCTCTTGCCAACGAACTGCTCGACTTATCGGTGCCTAAGATAGAATCGCACGAGAATGTCAAGATTCATGTGATCAAATGACATCCTCTTGGAACTACTTTCCTATTTCGACCTTTTCGACTTCGGGGGCAGGAGAAAAAGGGCCGTGCGTTCTCATTAAATAGAGAAGGCCTTATTTTCTTTAGCGTGGATTGAAATGGAATCCATCCCAATAGCATACCTTCCTATCGGACAACCAGTATTGGGGGCGAGGGGGGGGAAGGCATTTAGAAGGAGGTCCATCCCCTTCTCATTCCTGCTTTCTAATATGTTGCCATTGTCAAACTGAAGTAATTGCTCTAATAGTTTGGGAAGCTTTCTCTGAAGGAAAAATTCAGCAAGTTTTTTCCCTCTTACATTTGACCTTTTGCAAAATTACCACTGGGCTGTTGTCATGATAACCACTAGCGTATTAGGGGTGTAGCGAGGCCCTTTATTTTCCCCCCATTCATTTTACGCTCTGTCGGTTGAATTCCAAAAAAAAACAAACCCAGACATTGCAATGGTGGACTGCCTTGTTTGAGACTGGAATTTGGTAAAAAAAAGTCCCCTCCCAATGAAGGAAGAGAATAAAAATGATAAATTACTGAGTCGCGTTTTTATGTTAGAAAGGGGTCTCAATTGGACCAAGTGTTGATTCACACTCACGGATTATTCTAAATTTAGTGGTTATTTAATGGGTGGGTTAAATGCTCCATGATTCCATTGCTCAAAGCACTCAATTCTCGCGGTCTTACGTCCTGACCCATCTGATTGGTTAATCTATTCTTCGGAGAGCTACTATTGGTCAATGTCTGCACAAATTATTTGGAAGTGAATTCACAAATTTTGTGAAGTTTTGCACCTAACTCTTTAAAATTCCTAATCATTTCACAACATGGTGTCGTCCTCACATTCTTCTTCTACTCGCATGATTACGATTCTGCTTGCTAGTCAATTTACGCACGACTTCACTTCCTTCGTCTTCTTTGATATAGTTCAATTGCCTGGAAAGGATACATTAAAACACCATGTTTGGTACCATTTAGAACTTCAAAATGCATTTCCTTTAATGCCATTCTAATACAGGGACGCTTAATATAGCTTCATTGAAATTGGAAGTCTATCTACGCTACTATTAACTCTTTGAACCATGAGGAGGTGTTGAGCCACGAAATACTGTCCATAATTTCGTAATTTTATTTCAACATTGTGTAAGCATCTCTTGGATGCTCATGACCTATTTAAAAGTGACTTCGCTCCATCACTGGCCCTCCTCAGGGCATGAGATTGGGCAGTTACCAAAATTCGACATGGTTTCGATAGTCCCTCCTTCGTGATTTTCCACAGGTTAAGACTTCAACGACAGATACCATCTTTACTGCCAAGTCCAGCCAGTGAAGTCGAGGTTGTTGTCTTTCTGAAGTGAGTGTGTTGGTCTCCAATTCGTTACCGACAACGTTCTTTAGCTCTAAAGTCTAGAAACGGCCCCATTATTATCAGTGAACTGAGAAACTAGGCTGAGGCCCATGCAACCATCCTGGTGATCAAGTCATCGAGACGTAGTTTGCTAAACGTCTGACAGACGGTATTGACTTCTGTGGTTGCTAACTTTCACCTGATGATTTCGTGAGCTTCGTATTTTAATCTTTTTAAGGATCCTTCAATCATACAACCTCCAGTCTTTCGATATGTGATTTGCTGAATGAGGCAACGTTTTAGGTCTTCGGAAACTCCCCCTTACCTTCGATAGGGGAGTCTGTGCTTAAAAGCACAAGTGTCATCTCCGGCCGAAAGGTTCGCTTTGGTGTCACGGTTGTATGCCGCTCGAAGTGTAGTTGTTTGCAACTTTTTATGCGTGTAACTTCCTTGGAAGCGCTCCTAATGTTAGCTTGCAGTGGATGGAAAAACAATCACAGGTGGGTGCATTACGGTGGTATTGGATAAACTTGATTCTTTCCTTTGGGTCTTATTTTGATGGTGGAGGCCTACACTCCCCTCCTGCTCGAAGGAATCAAAAGACCACGAAGCCTTTCAGGTCCAGCCGTTTCTTTTATTGGACAAATTCGGTGCCAGACGATCGGTCACACTTCTAAAGGGCTTCCTCTTGAAGTTGTAAATCACCCCTCAGCTCTAAATGCAGACATTTAATAACTCGTTTCTGTGTTTTTCCATCACGGCAGCTGGGTGAAACAACTTTGCCTGCTCCTTCAGCAGCTTCCCAAATTCAACTCCATGTCATAATTGGCCATTGCTTTTTTTGCTTTACTATAGTGTTTTGTTTTGGCTTATTTTCTCCAAGCAAACAGTAATTAAAAGTTGGGAGCTTTGCCTAAGGACGCCTTTCTTGTCGGTTGCGACATTTGGCATTCCAGAGCCTCTGAAGTACTTCCATCTACCTTAACACCAGTTTGGCTTTGTTGAGAGGCATTTTTTCAAGGGCCGAAGGCTGTTTCAAAGGTTTGAGGGATTGTAAAAATGGGTAAATCAATCGTTTTACTCATTCTCCCCACACATGAAATGTCGCTATGCTGGAGGGATGATCCCCGGCTATCAGCTTCTCAGTCCACCTTTTGATTTGGTAGGCCTTGTGATTTATTGAGGACTAACTCGTGACTTATTTCCTCCCCTGTCTTCAGCTTCTGGCCAACGTCTACCAAGCTCAAAGCCTCCTGCCTAACCATCCGGTGTCTACGACGACACCGACAACAACAGTGGCAGGTGCAGCGGGAACAGTGACGACAACTGCTGCAACATCAGGGCTGGGCGATGTGGATAAGGCAAACACCTTCTCACTCTCTACCACCCAATCACCTGTCCTGCTGCATTCCTCACCCTTCAGTACAACTACCGCCCCAGATTTGGAGCGTCTAGCTCTGAGACAGGAGTTGGAGGAGACACGATGCAAACTGAACGCTGTAAGTAGTATGGATGTATGTGGCTTCCCCCGTCCAAGAACAGGTCATTTTCTATCGGTGGGTTTTAGTCACGGATCGGGAGATTTTGCCTGTCATTTGCTTGGTTAGGTAGCTTGGGGATACTCAGGTGTAACCTTTCCGAAGTCCTGGTTGAATTTCAGCTAAGGCTTTCTGTCATTCCCTCCATAGGCGATCTTTGTTTATTTTTGTCCCGCACACACTACTGCCACTACTGTCCCAATTTTATCCTCCCTTTATTCCGACTTACAAAAAAGATAGAAGGGTAAACTGCTTGTTTAACACTGCAATCCAACTGGCAAACTTGAGCATGAGTGTGGACTCAAATCGCTACATTCAAGCTCGTGTTGTGGACTTGCATTTTATAGCATTATCATAAACACACTGTGAATGGCTCTCTTGTCAAAACAGTCCAATCTAGACTCCGTTTAGACTATTCTTTGATTCTCGTTCAATAAAAGCCCCATTGTCCATTGTTTGGACTCTCGTCGATGCCCAACTGTTATTGACCGTGGGCGAATGAGGTTTGTTTTAACTGCAAACAGGAATAGCCCGTATGGGGAAGTAGGGTGTCATTCAGTGTCATAATCGGTTCCAATTATTCATGCGGCATAGTTGACGTTGTTGTTGCTGCTATAAATATGGCATTACGACTGTTGAGATGCCAGTCAATTAAGAGACCTCTGGGGAAGTATTATTAAGCTGTACCCAACTGCAAGCAATGCTTGTAATTCCCGTTTGTAATTGAAATGATTCCCCATCCTTTCAAGTCTCTGTACTCCCTTGTTTGTTTACTTCCGTGGATTTGGGTGTGTGTTTAACCCCCTCGCCTGGTGGAGGGCTGGTCTCCGTAGTCTTCTCAAGAGCGAGACTCCAAGGATAAACAAACTTGGCAACATTGTTAAGCAGTTCATTTAGATGATTTGGGATTGTGCGCATGCTTACAATGCAACTTCATTATACAACTACGGAGAAGGAGAGCGGATAACCAAGTACGACCTTGACCGAGAGCTTTAATTGGCCCACTCTAGGTTACTTGCAACCATGGTGATAGTTCAATAAGATGCCATGCTTGTGTAAATTTGGTAAGAAAAAGGTGGGTAAGCGGGACCATTAATCGAGGTTTGTCGCGTTTCTGTGGATTTGGTTGAGGGCTGACTGAAATCGGTTAATTAATCCATTTAATAGCACCCAGGACGGTCATATAACCCTCGATTTCGGTTGTCTGTAATCCTTTTCACCTACAATTTAACGTTTATATCTGTGTGTGCGCTCAGTCTTTAAAAAAAGCAGCTCATGTATGCTTTATGACTGGGTACTTAATCCATATATACGCTAGTGTCTACTGACTACTATCCAGGAGAACAGCAGCTAGCGCTGAAGGCATTAGAAGGCAGGACTTTTTGAAGCGACCGTATTACGAGTAACCAGAAGGACTGGGCGACTGGTACCTGCCACTATCATCCAGCCTGAATCGTAAGAATTGGCAAAGACGCACGTACACGTACACTGCCACGTACACTGCTGGACGAAATCCTCCGATACGGATGGAGCTACAAACGATGCCGGGAGTTATGAATCCATTACCGTTCATTCATTTGATTTTGTCCTCTCAAGGGCCTTCAAGATCTTGAAGCACTACGCTGTGAGTGTGCGGAACAGACACAGCAGACACTAGGACTACAGTTGGTGGTGCGCCAGATTGTGATGATCCTTTTCAACCACCTTGCGGAGGTTCGTCGATTGCAGGAAAAGGCACCGCCGACGCCACCTTCAACGGCTGCAACAGGAACGGCAACGCATTCGTCAGCTCGGGACGCTAGCCTCACTTTCCTCAATGATCTGTTACGTGTGCTGCTCTGCGATCCCACAGTGCGATCTGCCCTCAGCTGCGATGGCGTCACTGGCTCCGCTGGTGCCTCCACCGCAACCTCCGCTGCATCGATTGCAAAGCGACCGTCCTCATTGCGACGCAAATCTTCCTCCAATGTAAGCACACACGTTTGTCCTGATTTCGTTGAATAATGGAAGTATATATTAGCTTGGTCCCTCTATGTGCAAACAATTCAATCACTATGATTGGATGATGGTGTGAGTTCTTTTCTGTAGCCTCCAGGATCGTGGAGTGCCGGTGGCGTCTTGGAAGATCTGGAAGAGGAAGATCAATCACGTCTGGGTTCCATGGAGGATAACACCTCCTTCGAGGACGATCTTCGACTTGCGCTCTTTTCCTCCTCCCATCACCATCGGCAACGTCATCACCAACAGCACCAGCATGCGATTGAACATTCATCCAGCGTCGGCAACATCAACAACAACGGCAACAGCAACATCCTGAATCCTTAAACCGTGCACACCATGGCATTCTCTCAGGGAAGCCGATTTTCATGCATCCACTTCAAACACACACCTATACGGCCACACCTCCCTTCTTCCCCACCCATTCACCTGTCGATCGGTTGATTAATTATTTGATTGGCTGATTGGTCTAGGCATTTACACTTTTAACATAGGATTGTCTCCGTCACTAATGTCACCACCACCACCGCCGCCGCCTTTTTCATTTACTCTGTCCTTTTCGTCTCTTTGTTTTTTTTTCTATTAACACCTTGTCCCACTCATCTCTGTGTTTTTTGGTATCAGATGGACGAAAAAAACCCACGAAACGAAAGCACGATTTGTGTGTACGCACGTGAGCGTTTCCCTTTTGTACCCTTCTCTTGCCATATAGGTTTTCTACACCTCATTTTGCCATTTTTCCTGCGTTTTGTTTGCTGACTTTCCTCTCCTCTCGTTTTTATAACTGCTTAGACATCCACCGCCGCCGCCGCCGCTGCCACCACCACTGCCACTAATATTTATTATTACTACTAATTATTATTACTATTGAAAACAACACTAGTGCTCCCCCCCCATCGCTATTTTTGATATGCACATTATGCAACACGTCTGTCTCTCCTGCCCCTCGCCCTCTCTCTCTCTCTCTCTCTGACTATCACTAGCGATCTCAACATGCAAGACGCGCCACTAGATGAATTTCAGTATGCGTAGATCCTAATTTTACACGTGACTCTGAGAGTGGGTGGATAAGTGTGTGTAAGTATATTTATGACTGTCATACTGCCATCCCTACTCCGCCTCCACCTCCACCTCCCCCTCCTCGTCCACCACCACCTCTATTGGCCCTTCTTTCTGTCTGTCAGTCTACTTCGAGTTTTATACCAGTAATGACCATTTTCATTTATTCCCACTTTATATTATTACCTATGTCTATTACCTCGATATGATACCTTTATGTATGCCTATGTATGCTAGTGCACGTATGTGTGTGCTATTTGGGATCCGCAGACACATACACACACACACACACACGCACACGCAACACATGTCCATGAATCATTTTTTCATGAAGATTTTCTTGGCATTATAAATCCATCTCCCTACCACACGGCCTTCTATCCTCCTGGGGAAAAGAGTAATAAATGGTTGGTGATTTTGAGCATTTAAGGAGAAGTTATTATCGCTGGCTCTGGGAAGGCACTCTCTGTGTTCTCTGCCGCAAGGCATGATGGGATGAGCTGATGAGAGGTGAGGTTCAGCGGCGGTAAAGATCTAAGATAGAAGTTAAAAGAAGTATGACTACTTTGAGAAACCTCGATCCCTTCTCCGGGGTTTTCACTGGTCAGTTCTCGGTTTTTTGCCTCTTAGATGGGCCTTTGAAGAGCGGCTTTCGTGAGGCCGAAAATGGGTTCAAAGTCCGTCACTTCTTTCCGCATCGGGAATCTCTGAACTCAACCGATTTGTGAGTGAAATGGTGAAAATCTGTGTGTCACAGGAATACACCAGTTAAAATGTGAGTTTAAAGGAGGAAATAAAGTGGTTTGAGTTTGTGCAACAACCCCCAGTGCATAGGCAACGTTGCTGCATTGATGTTTCGAGGTGACTTTCGATGAATAAGTCTCGTGCAATGCCGGATAGGGCTATTATCTCTCGCATCCTCCACAAAACAGCCATCGCTGGCATTGTGAAGCTAATTTATTGCCCAAAATGGTTCAAAATGAATGATTCGGTTGAAGTGGTTGAGAGGGCGCCATTTTGACGTGTAGCTAAACGTGGGAGAAACTTGTGTCGTGGTTTATTCATGGAGGTAACGAATGATGAGTGCATGATCTGTAACTTTAAAGTTTTATTGCAAAAAAAGGCAAGGTTGATAGAACGTGTCACTTGGCAATGAACCAGGCTAACTCAGTTGTTATGGTTCTTGAATTGAATAAACAAGCACTCTAGGGACGAAGTAGTTTTCGAGCTTACCAGCATCACTTAAGCGTGTCAATGACAAGTTTTTGAACCGATCAAGGTAAATTTTTAAAGCATAATGTCTAATAAATGGGTTATAATTGGTTTTTAGTGGGTCATCATCTTTCAGCTGGCACCATTCACGACACCCATTCTGATGATGTACGACATGAGGCAGCCCTTCCAATACCCTAGCGTCACTCTCGGAAAGAATGGAGGTCTCAACTCTTCCGCAATTTTTACCATAAATAAACTTTTTGACTTAAATATTGTGTAACGGTCCAAGAAGTGCCCCTGGTGCTGCGATATCACCCACCTTGGTAGTTCGATCACTGCGGAGGTCTGCGAACAACCAATCGGAAGAGGGATAAATTAACCAATAGCGAAGCCTGTAGCTCCGCGCCAGCAATTAACCTGATGGAAAAACGATATGGAACGATTTTCCAGAAAGTTCGTGACATCTGTAGCAAATAACTCCAGTAAATGTTTAAATGCGCACACATTAGCAAATAGTCAAAATTTTAAAAATTGGTTTCTAGAGAGCAAAACCGATGTCACCGGAATTGAGCTAAATGGTGCCAAGACCTTCCAATTGCTTTTGGGTGTAGTGTTCCTTTTTGTGAAGAGCACAAAATTGATATCTATAATAAAAATAGCATTTCTGCCTTGTGGAGCCTCTTTCTAATTTCGTCGTCTGTGAATGTAGTACCAAACACTATGCCCCAGCACTTGCACAACGCCTGCCCAGCGGACCTACTCAAGGCGATACGAGACTGAGCGCGTAAAAGAGTAATTTCGAATGTCTGCTTTAAACTGCCTAATTAAAATATTCGGCGCAGTAAAGCGCTGATTGAGTACATCAAAACTGGCTCGCGAATGTCCAAGAAAGCCAGCATCATGTGACTTGCTAGGTGGAGGCGTTTTATTTTGAACTTCTGGAACATTCCGGGTGCTCGCGGCCTGAGCCTACCAGCCGCCGTCTAACCAATCACATTCCTCCTTCTCCCCCTGATCGCAATCGCACAACAGTAGTTTTTTTCAAATAGAATATAAAATCGTCGCCTAGGCACATTTTCAAACAATTCGGTGGGAATGAAAACTGCCATGCCTGGAGTAGACCCGATCGAAAGAAGAATCCAATATGCAATGCATAATTTATGCGATTAAAGGGTAACCCAGCAATAGTAGCAAATCAGCAGAGCTGACTCCTCCAGGTTACATGCTTATTGGGTAAAGTGCCCAGTAAGGTTTCCCCTTTAAAACAAAAACTAATTCCTCAATAGCTGCTAAGAGCGTCGATAAAAGACCTGTCAAAACTGCCATTAACCTGAGGGTAGTTAGCGAAATACCCAACTTGATACATTAACGTGAGAGACGCTTGATTAGTTCAAACGCGGATAAATTAAACACTGTGATTAGCAGATAGACACCCACGCAAGAGGCCAGCGACAAGGTGAGTAAACAACCGCCGTAGTGTTGGAAACACTGCGGAACACCTCGCCTCAACGCACAAGGGTAGTATCAGCCAGCGATTGCGTGATAGAAGTTCGGACTGAGTGGTCTCTGAAAGGGCAATAAACGCCAATTCCCGAAATGATTCGACATGGCATCACCCATGGATTCCCTTAGAAGCTGGCATGTTTGGCGTGATAAGCTTAGAGTCGTTCCACAGCCATTCCAATTATCTGTGCATAAAAGGTGCAGTTATTAGACGAATACGTGAAGTGGAACGTGACGTATAAGGAGAAAAAAGGAGCCCAACAATTTAAACAAGATTGTATTACAAGGAGTATTCTAATTTCAACAAGATCTTCACAATGTGGTAAAAAATCTTCACTAAAATTTCATTTCAACGCGATTTTGGCTGGGCTGGAGGAGTAAACTAGTCGATATGATGGCCGCAATCGATGAAATCCAAATTCATCAATTCCTCAACCCTATGCCTTGATATAATCCGGGAAAATGAGTTTTAGAAACAGAAATATTTAAAAGTGTTTATAATTATTATTTCACACGAACAGAATGTTTAATTTTGGCAAAAGAGGATTAAGCAACATTTCATGAGTAGCTTCGGTGTACTCCAAAGTACGACTTCACAACTGTCGCAATGAAAAATAGGTGATAAAATATTTTTTTTGCGTACTCAAATAGTTAGAGTCAAGGTTTATCAAATAATCTGATGCATAATTGCAAAACTTAAAATTTTTCGAAATTTGAGTCCATAACATAAGCGCGGAAATGCGTCTCAAGGCTATGCTCAAAAATTGCAAGATTTGTAACCCAGACATCAGATTCACTGGTGCGCAAGTTTGAAGAAAATAAGTACAAAATAAAATGCAAAATACGAGCTGATGGAGCACACAATCATTTAAATCGGGATGTTGCTTTGCGGGTTTTGGGAGGAAACACCTTTTTTATGCAAAGTCCTAGTGTACGCCTAGTTTACACACATCCACTCGCATTTGTCCGGAAACTGGGTTTGCGCAACATCCCATTCCCTGGTTGAAATAAAAGATAGAATTAATTTAAATAAACAACTACCAAAAAAATTATTTCTAAGTCAAAAATAATTATTTTTTAGGCTACACCAAAACCTTGCATTAGCGATCTGATCTAAGCTTAAACAATAAGAAAATGTGGAGCTGAAATTTGTTCTGCGCAGTATTATTACAACATAACCGATGCTATACGCGAAGATTTTTTCTATTAATTGCAACTATGACAAAAAACTGCGTAAAACATCTTGTTTATTATTAGCTGCTTTTAACACTGCTTGCATTGGCACGATTTCAAAAGGGGGTCTGGCTTTTGGTGTCGCCTTGGTCTGGCAATGCTGAGTTGGTTCTAAGGTATGTCACTTATTTCTTTTCCAAGGATTTGTTCCAAAACCAACTCACTGTTCTCTCGTCTTGAGCTTTAAATGTCACGTACACTTAATGTGTCTGTGTGACTTCCACTCACTTGCATTTTGCTTTTCGTTGCTTGTGTGAAAAATACATGGCGCCATGTTTTCTGTAGGTTTATGCATTTGACTTTTTAAAAGTTGTGTTATACTCTGATATCGTATCCATTTCTTCCTTACTTAGCGTTCGCCACCGTAGCTCGATGGCGAAAGTGGTGTTTTTGTCAATAGGCAAACTTGTCGAAAACGAAGATACAACATTCTAAAAATGTTTCCATGTTGTTTTAGAGGTACGATTTAACTTTTTTGGTAAGTTCTGATACTGTTCTTGATTAATATAAGGATGCACTTAGCGGTTGGCAGGATATGAATCCCGCTTGCATATTGCATTGTATTTTGTTACACATTAAGTATTGTCAGGTTGTTATCAAATTCTTAGACGAATAGCTGTAATCGCGTCAGCGTCAAGGGCATTCTCATTGATTTTGTGTTCCTGGGGTGTAAATGTGTGCAGTTCCTTTTACTTTAGTGGGTCCAGTAATGCTGAAACGAAAACACACCGCAGAGGAAGAAGTCGGTGGCATCAAGAGGCTGTAAGCCATTTGCCTACCTTCTCATTTCACCCATTATTTGTGCTTTATGCCGCGACTTGACTGGGTCCTTTGCTTTTCGCAGACTGGTATTGTTTACGTGATTTTGAAATTTACTGCTTAGTGAGAAAGAGGAAAGTGACAAGTATTGTATTTAACTGCTATTACTTTCTGTTTCATTGCTGTTTGGAAGGCTCTGCGCTTTAAAATCTACAACTTAAATAATGCAACTACTTTATGCCATCCATCTCTTTTTTAACGTTGACTTCGGCGCTCCTTACGATCGGCATTCTCCTTCAGTTTTTGCAGGATGGTCTGGTGTATTATATTTATTCAAACGACAGGTGCGAATCATGCGATAAATTTTAAGCATCATTTGAATAATTTTGAGCGCAGTGATGTTTGTAGTTATGAATTGCCTCGTAAAGAGCCCGTTTACCTGGAATCCACGCATTAATGGAACGCTTCACGCCGGCACGTTCTCTATTAACGCTTCCTCATTTTGCTACCAATTTAACACCGACCAGCTATCTTCTGTTCTTTTCTTGATTATTACAATGCAATGAGGTGTTGAAGCACTATTATCAACACCTCTTGAAGATTTTGATTTGTTCTAGTCTAGTCCCACTTAATTATTGCATATCATTCAGATTTCGATATTGGGTTGAGTGCCACAGGTCAAAGTGATTTTTACGGTCCTTTCGCCGTTATTACCTACCGATCCAGTTATCTTCACGGTGTTCCCCTTCTAAAAGTTTTGCTGTTGTACTTGCCCTGTGAGTTTGGGCTCATTTTTGAGTGGGTTCGTCGGTATCGTCGCATCTGAGTCCCTCTAGAGGGTTGAAAGTATCTGTTATAAAATTATAATGTCTGCTAAACTGTCGGAGACCCTAGAAGCTCGTGCAAAATAAGTAATATTCTGCTATACAAATTCTCTTCCAGTAAACAAACTACTCTTGTGGAATCATCGGCACCAGCCATCTCAGACAATTGGACGCAGGGGATCTCACTGCTAACCTACAAGGACCCCAAAGCAAAGGCCTCCTCAAAAGTAAGTTTGTTCTCAGCTACTACGACATTTCGCCTTCCTGCAGTTTCTTGCTCTGGATTTAGACGGCACCGTTATTACACCAGCATCTGGTCGAGTCTTTCCGGTGGATGGCAATGATTGGAAGTAAGAAAATCATTGATTTATAAAATGAATCTCTTGTATAGGCTCATTTCACCACGAATTCCTGATATCCTAAAGCGCTATGCGGACGACGGCTACGCAGTTGTCATCATGTCCAATCAGGTAAGTGGAGATGATTGCCTGTGTTAATTAACGTACTTGTTGCTGCTGCCAACGATTGAATTACAAGCATTCAATTTTTTATTGCAACTGTTAGACAAGCTGGCTTAAGCTATACCAGGTTTTTTTAGGGAGAAGATCAAACTGGCGATACTAGAACTGCAACAAGGTTAATGATATTTATAGGCTATCCGTTACTATTTACATCGAATCGGTTTCCTTTTTGAAACATTCCTTCAACGTGTTTGGCATTAGCTTGATTATTAAAAGGTAGATAGATAAAAACTGGATTTTTGGTCCTATTGTCGCTGTAAGAAACAAGCGTGATGAACTGTGATGGAGGTTTCTAGGTAATTGGAAGTGTGAAATCACTGGTTTCTCGAAGGTATATTCATTTCTGTGTATGATTGTGTTTTGCGATCAAAATTGGGGGAATCGCAACCAGTGATGCGAATAGCCCGAAACTCCAGCTAGGGCGTTTTAAAGAGTTCTGCTTTAGGAGATAATTGAGTTCTCTGTTACTTTTAGGGCTTGAACTGAGCGGGAACATCTTTCACGGACCAAATATGGTCTATCTTTCAATATTGATGATAGAACCAGAAGACTGAATGGTATTTAGAGGCTCCCTTTACTTCTAGGCAGTTTCGATAGCAGCTTAAAAGCTTCATGGGCCAACATAGCAAGATTCCAAGTCGAAGTATTAAACTGGCGGGTGACTGAATAAATATTTTTCATATGCGAATCGAGCAATATATTTTCGTTGGTTTGTGCCCTCCCTTTTAGGGTGGTCTGGAAAAAATGCAGGATAAGAAGATTCCTGAGTTCAAGACTAAGATTGAGGCAGTGTTTAGGAAAATCGGGGTTCCCATGCGGGCCTACTTCGCCATTTCAACTGATGTCAACAGAAAGCCGCGAATAGGCATGTGGCAGGCGCTGGAAGCAGTAGGTTTGAAAAGTTTATTTTATCAATTGTCTAAATCGCCTTTGAAAGGATAACGATGGCATAGAAATTGACAGGAAGGATTCTATCTACTGTGGAGGTGAGCGTAACCCGTTTTATTTTGTTGGTTAGTCTGTTTTCGAACCATGTTGAGCAGAAGATACTCATTAAATCCTCTTGTCTAAATTAACGAAATCAGATGCTGCGGGACGAGTAGCTAAAGGCAAGACTAAGCAGGATCACTCGCATTGTGATCGCCTAGTGAGTTGATTTGATTTTCTTTATGCAAAAAGAGAACTTTATTTTGCATAGCGTTTAAGTTATCCCTAAAGGCCTTGTGAACCATACGAGTTTGGCATTGGTGTCTTTACCAGTTCAACACATGTGAGAGGGTAGCATTGTGCTCGTGTTGGCTACAATTATTAAATGAACTGTTTTGATCTTGCTTGAATCGGTCTCTGTGATGTTGATATGGGGCTCTGGTTGTGCCAATTATGCTACCCCCTCTTGTAGCTCTTCTATACATTAATAACCAACTATCTTTGGTTTCGTATGATGTCTGGAAGTCACATTTGAATGCTATTCGCTAACTCTTCCATACTGGCTGAGTTCTTAAGAGGTAGCAATGAAATAGTGGGTAAACTCTCAGTCTTTTAATTCCATGTTTGCAGTGGACGTATCCCATCGACGTTGCGCTTGATCTGTTTTTGAAATTATGTCACCGTATAAAAAGGAACCGAAGAGTTAGGAACGCTTATTACATGGTCGTAAGCATGTACACTCACAGTTGGAAGGAAGACCTTGCGTAAAATTACAAATAGTTAAACCTTGTCCTTTTCCTACTCTGACAGTTCGCCGAGAACCTAGGAGTGCCCTTCAAAACACCGGAGGAGTTGTGGGAGGAAAGGGAGAGAGTTGATCCCACCTATCCCCTACTATTTGATCCAAAACAGTTTCAAGATATTGCCTTTTCAACATCATCCCCTGTGCCTCCCCCCTTGATGGATTTTCCGTCAAAAGGCGCGGTTCTCATTCTCATGGTTGGATATCCGGCCTGTGAGTGTTGAGGAAACCTGATTGATACGTTAACCGCTTTTCTCTTTTATCCCATTTGGGTGGTTCCATATTGTCAAAGTGGCTAAAGTTTAACTCATTCACTACGCCACATCCTTACCGCACTTTTAACTACTTGGACCAAATTCCAGCATAAACCGCAAGAACCAAGCCTTCGGAAAGTCGTAACACTAGAGTGGACGAGGAATAGTGTATTGGTCAGTGGGAGAACCGAGGTTAGTGTCTGAGACGGAGGCGGATGTGAGTGATCGCCAGGTTGGACCAACCAATGGGGCGACAATGCTTCCATCCATCCATCCATCCATCCATCCATCCATCCATCCATCCATCCATCCATCCATCCATCCATCCATCCATCCATCCATCCATCCATCCATCCATCCATCCATCCATCCATCCATCCGTTCGTCAACTTTCTTAAAAATAGATTTCATGACAATTTAATCCAATGAGTTGGCTACACCATTCCATTTGCCAATTCCCACTTCATCTACTTTGCATCATTGAAAATATGGCCTTTTTTGTAGCCGGCAAATCGACCTTCTGCAACAATCATTTGAGCCAGTTGGGCTACGCAATCATAAGTAGGGTAAGTGAATATTTTGCCTATTTAAAGGGGTTTGAGGGATACACATCTCCTGATAACATTTACTGATCAGAGACTACAGTTAAGGGTCTTTTTCTAAGCGAGACCTTTGAGGAGATTTGTCGATAAAGCCAGAATTATCGAGTCAGTATGATTGGCTTTGCAGGCCTGTGTCAACCTTTAGTCAAAGAATTAAGAATGACTTTCATTGATCAGTGTTGAAGTCATCTTGGTGCTACAATGACAACATTTCTGTTCTAATGAGGCTCCATCCTAAACTGGAAGGAGTGCTGTAAATTATCTGGGGTTCTGGAGGATCGTCATGGAGATGGGCAGAAACTCTGTCTTGAAGCGTGGAATTGCATTGTTGCAAGATCATTCTGGGAGCTACTGTTTTGTCATATTTTGAGCTTTGCTTTCCCATTCTCCAGGACGTTCTTAAGGACATGAAGAAGTGCGTGGCAAAATGTGAACAGATGTTGAAGGCCGGATCCTCTGTTGTCGTTGACAATACCAATGTGACTGCAGCATCAAGGGAGCCCTTTCTAAAGACCACGAAGTTCCTTGGGGTGCCAGCGTACGCCTGTGTCATGCAGACGAGTTTGGATCATTGTAGACACAATGAAATGGTAAGTTAAAGTGTCGGACCTTTCTTCGCGCTGATTCTTAAATTAGAAAAGTGTATGCGAAAGAAGTAATTATCGCGGTCATGGGGAATAGCGTCTTGAAATGCAATCATGATCATAATCCAATCTGACTGACACCTGGATGAAATCGGATAGACGGGTGGATCCGGAAGTGGTGAATGGCATTATAATATGAGGGGTCGGCTTTACCTACGCGAACTTGACACCTTTAGCCTTGGAAGAAGAATGATGGAAGCCCAGTTGAAATAGTTCATTCTGGCCAAAATTTACTTCATCGGTGGATGCTTGCAGTCTTACATTATCGTTGCTACATATTACCAGCGCCCTTCACTTTTTCAAAATTGTTTGAAATGGGTGTTGGTTGAAGGTTTGTTCTAAGTACGAAAAAAAAGTTTTTAGTCCACTCGTGGGAGCCAGAAAAACGTGCCAATTTAGTGGTTCCCTTTTCTTCCTTTCAGTTTCGACAGCTCACAGTCAAGAATCACAGCAAAATCAGTAGCATTGTCTTCAATCAAATGAAGTACGTTGTCCCTCTCGATACAGCCTGTATTTTTCGATTAAAAATGGGAATTTCCTTCCTTGCCTCTTTGCCATGTAGGAAAAATTACCAACCTCCTACGAAGAACGAGGGCTTTGAGGAGATTTTTGATGTTCCCTTCGTTCCCGACCTCCCGTCTGATGCCCAGTGCAGTCTGTACTTTCAGTACCTCCTGGAAAAGTGAATCAGTCTTTCCACTGACTCCAAATTATTCTTTTCACGATTGTAGCCTTTTGGGAAAGGAAATCCTGCCTTGCAAAGCACACCTCTGCTCCAAATCAAAGCAAACTGGGGATGTAGAAGGTGGCAAATCTAAAGCCGGGAAACCCGCCCGCATTTCACATTTTGTAGGGTGATCCACTTAAGAGTTTGCTCCATGGGTTGCACAGGTCCTCACAATCCGGGGACTTTAAAGGTTGTGTTTTTGGTGACCGATTTGCCTTAAGGAGCAGTAGCCGCATTGTTGTAGATTTGGGAGTTGCGTTTGCGTTTTACCCAAGCACTAGTTCTGACAATTGGCATTTTGTTTAACGGTGCTTGTGCATGAGTAGATTGTGCTTTGACACCGCAACAGGGTTTTAAGACCACGCTAACAGCCTTTCAACTCTTCTACGCATTGGAATTTTAGATTGTTATAACCTAATCAAGAATTGAAGGGCAGCATTGCAACACGCTTGCTGCTTGTTCAACTCTCGATTTCAATAAAGGGCTACGTCAGTATTCCACATCATTTCCGTATGCCGATCATGTTCATTCTGTTTGAGTATTATATCGTTATCCGTCTTCAGAGAAGTCTGGAGGTGCTACACTAAGATGCCACCGCCCAAATCCTCAGAGACCTGTTATAATTTTGCATCAGAATTATTAGGAGGATTCCATTGTAAGGGAGATCTGGAGACATATTCATCAAGGCAATTTAGTGCTTCAGTCCCCTACCCCAGCAGCAAGTTATACGCAGAGCATGATTTTGAAACATTTCTAGTAAGTACGGATCCATCTCGTGTGGATGAAATCTACTGTATCATACAATTATCGCACTCCGGCCCTGCTCTTCATTCCACAAACCAATCAGCAGATTATACTAGTTAGAGTCGTTATACGTTAAATATCCATTTAAAGTTAATGGCTAAATGGATGAAACATTTACTGAAACAAAAAACAGTACTTATTGGGAAATCCTTTAAGCGCCGTGGATGCAAAATGTTATGCACAATACAAATGAAGGGCCTTATAATCCAATTGCCTTTTAAATACTTTATAAAACAACTTAAGATACAGTTACTAGCAGAAACGTTTTGGATCTCAAATATTGTTACAAAACAGAATATCATTGCTGTCAAATGTTTGCTTGAATGAGGCGCAAGTAATTAAAGCCGGAAAAAAAGAAAATCATTTCACATTAAACAATTTGTTTAAATACACCTGCAAGGTCTGCTCCGAACACATTGTACTGCCTGTTTTAGCTGCGGCCGTGGGTGAGGTTCGGTGCCGGGCGCTTTTTGCGGGGTGAGTTAGTGAATTTCACTCGGTCGCAATGTAACCTTTGGCTACTGGCAGACTAACATGCAGGTTGTGTTTGCTGTCTGCTGTCGTTGTCTGCAAAACTGATCTCACGGTTTTCACACGGAACGAGGAGTGTTCTGTTATAGGATTGTGACACACTGCACATGCTTGCAATCATCACATAGTAGCCAAGTTTACTTAGGTGTGCCCAAGATCGACTACTATTTGTTACCTAGACGAATATGTACGGCTTAGCCTTTGGACGTTGCCCTTTTATAGCTTTGAGTGGGTAAAATGGGATAGGCTTCATGCAAGGAAAGTCTTATGATACATGTTTCGTCTTTTAGGTGCCATCGACCTATTTTGATGCTATGCTGGGTGCGAGACGATTTTGTATCAAATAAATTCCTCCATATCGTTATGTGGATCGTTCGAGTCGTGATGTCTCGAGGCATTTGCATGCTTCCAGCGCAGGATAGATGCTTCTATGTTTGCTCTGTCGCATGCAAGATCTATTGAATCCTGTTTGAGCTTGGCTAGATGCTGGGATTAGGAGGATTCATATACTTTGCGAAAGACCGTTTGGCACGCAACCAGTGCAAAGTAGTTTACTACATTTGTTTAGATGCGTGCAAAATGGAGAATATCATGTACTGCTTGGGCGGATGTTTCCGTCCAAGAATAGGTGGATATGAACACACTTCTCGCTTTGTCGTCGACCGCAGTTTACCTTCGCGATCCCTGCGTTAGGTGCTCTGCGGAAAAGTGATGAATCAGAACTGGTCAGGGTTGGCTTTGAGCTAGCCCTCTAGGATTCTGGCACACATGTCCGTACCGTCACAGAGGGTTTCCGGGTTTTGTGTTTCGATGGGTGTTCGAAAACTTCGCCTCGCACGGTTTGCGTCCTGTCGAGGTTTCTATATTTCGTGGTCGGTTGCGCGTTTGGCTGGAGTCGTTATAGTTTGGCTCCCTTTTTCTCACTGCCTGCACGTAGTCGCTTCTGGGTGAGGAGTGTAGTGCTGGCTGGCTTGTCGCGTCGATCGTGGTTTGGGTTTGGGCGCGTTAAAGGTGTTGGGGGTGTGATCGCCCAGGCTTCCGTGGGGCTGGACTCAGAGGCAACTAAGCTCACTTGTCGAGGCCTGGTGCTCATGTTACTATCCCTCGCCGCCAGGGTCACTGTTGCGTTCACCCTGAGTTGGTGGTGCTGCTGGTCGCGAGCGCGCTCCGTTGGGTCGTTAAATGCTCTATTGCAACAGCCGCGTGGGGTTTGTGGGCGATTTACCTAGTAGCCCTCGGGGCTGGGTTTCGCTCGGATGGGGTGCAGTTGTCGAGCACGTGGTGCAGGCATATGCCTAGGGTCTGGGTCTTAGTAACTGATCTTGCGGGTAGATTACCAGCGGACTCGGTTGTCGAGGGGGCTATGGGGGATGTTTGCAGCGGTGATCGTTCCGGACATCGCGATAGGTGGTGTTGGTCTTACATCCAACAATCAGGTAAGCAAACCTCGTATTAGGTCTCTGGACGCGTTCCCCTTAGGCGTGTCAGCGAATGGTTAGGCGCGAATTCCGGCCTGTGATTCTATTGTTGGGCTGGTCGTGTCAGTCTAGCCGAACCTACATCGTCATCGATGCAGACGGCAGGCTAATTTTTTAGCATTTGTGACCTGAGCGTGGAGAATTTGGTTCACAACTCCTAGCGCGTGCACTGATCGTTCAGCAGACTCGAAATGGGCTGCTTTTTCCGACTATGTGCCAAGAGGTGAAAATCTGAAGTGTGATGGTTACAAACTTCACAGAATGCATGGTTTCCCTAAGTGTTGCTCTAGGATGCTCATCATCCGCTGCCAACTCGGGTAATTGATTCACAGTTGGAAGACTGCAGCAGATCTAGCACGTTTTTTAGGAGGATTGCCTGTCACTGCCGAGATTTTCCGTGGTGAACTGAATTCAGTCAAGGAACGGCTGGATTCGTTCAGTGATTTGAGAAAAAAGCAGCTGTGTTGCTCCTTCTGAAATCATTGAAAAGCTATGTACGTGGGATTGAAATAGGTCTGGGGGTCTGAATGCTCACGAAAGTCCCAGGTAGGTAGAGCTAAGGGAACCCAATTTACTTAAACGTATTTTGGGCATGATCGAAATGAATGATGACAAATTCTGCCGCAAATTTAATGCAGTTATTGCTGCTAATAGTTGCGACCTTTAAATAAGGCGTTATACCATTTTGACTTAATCTGTTAATTCGTTTTCAACCATTGAATGACATCACAGCTTGACCTTGAGCCGGTCGTGTCAGCCACTGGGTCGTTGTTGTATCTAGGTCTGGTGTTCAGGTCTTGTTAATTGCGGTATGAGCGGTTAAATTAAAGGCTACTCACTTGTCAATTTTCTGGGATATTTTTAAAGCCGGGTCGCCTTTCTTATCGCGTTAGGTCGTGTCAGCTTAATCAATTGACATATGTCACTTTTGTTCTGTCTGTGATATTTTATTAAACGAAAGTCCACCTTCTCATAAATTATGGTGTTTTTACTGGGCCTACAGTTATTTTTGGCACATTCTGCCATGCAAAGGTGCCTGCCGTCGGCTTATCCTCGTACTTTCCGTTGCACTTACCCAAATAGGAGTGCATCCTTTCATTATGTAGACCCATATCGTTGGGTTCCTGTGCGTCATTGAAATTCGTTTTTTTTAAAACCCATTTAAATGTGGTATCGTAAAAGTAGTCATTTTTCCATATAGGTTGACGCTCAATTATGGAATTGATTATCTATATTGTCGTCGGGAAATCACAGTACCAGGTATTTCCATCTGCGCGTCAGTTAATGGGATTCTATTCCTTTTAGCTTACTCCATTTCTTCGACCATGCAATCGATGATACCAAAGCGCGAAATTGGCGCTCTCCAATTCCTTGGAAACAATCCCGAATACGACGGGCGCGGTGTTGTCATTGCTGTTTGGGACACAGGTGTGGATCCCACTGCCCGAGGGCTTCAGATCACCTCTCAGGGGGAACCGAAAATCATCGATCTTATTGATGCTAGTGGTTCTGGGGATGTAGATATGCTAACGACCTTCAGGATTACCGATTCGTCGAGAACCATCACCACTTTGACTGGTCGCGTTGTCTCCGTAAGTGGTCTTCCTGTGCGACGAGTAACACTGGTCACCTTTGCAAGATGGTGAAGCACTGCAGCTTTTTTGCAGATTCCACGTCACTGGAAACCGGCGGACGGGCTGATTCGCGTCGGTGTGAAATCAGCTGCGGAAATCTTCCCCGCAGCCCTGTTGGACCAACTTCGAGCGGAGGCAACGGATCGTTACTGGCGCCCAACGGTACAAAGACTCTGCGACTATCTCAAGGAGGCTGCTGACTCCCCATCTATGCATACAGTTTCATTACCAAATCCGCTAATTAGTGAAGTTCCTAACGTCGATTATAAGCCTGGTAAGTACCCTGCGTGGCTTTATTGGTATAGATTTCGAATGTAACATCTCTATTAATATCCAGGAAACCCCCTTATGTCGATAAAACTGTTTGTAATCTCTTGTTTCTTCGGCATTATGACAGGCTTCCGATGATTCAGTGGGTACATTTTCCTTACACCTAAAGTTAATCTTTTCCTAGGGAAGGTCAGTAGAAGGACGTCTGGTTTGATTACCATTGATTTTGTGTTACTGTGGTGGACTACTGCGCACAAGAACAAATTGACTTAGTAATACTCATTTTTGCGTCTTGATAAGGCCTACCAGTAGAAATCAAGTAAGGTGATTGAGTTTTAGCACAAAGTTTAGAACTTTTATTATTCAGCATGGATTTTGACTTGAAAAGTCGATACAGCGCCACAAATGGCCCCAAAATCAACATGCGAAGTGTAGTACGGCGTGACTTGTTAGCGAACAAATAGTTTTTTGATCACTTTTTTGAAACGTTCTGTTCCGTTGACTCACTCAGGACCATATTGGTGAATAGTGAGTAACTGAGGGAAGTTGTGACGTGGGGCGATAGTTTCAATGCAACCTATTATTGAACATGTAGCAAATCCTGACGCTGAAGCTGGGTGGAATGAGCTGCCAGCATAAGTAAGCTAACTGGATAGTCGAGTGGACTTCATAACAGGAAGTGATCAAGCATTAGACTAGAAATTGGCTGTTGGAATTTTCGAATCGCACAAGCATACCTCCTGATTTCCCGCTGTTAATAGTGATGGTTTATTTCCGACAATCTTGATTTTTCAGTACAACAGGTGAACTGGAGCGATGTGTGAAAGTAATCAGTTCGAAACTGTAAGCCGATTTTATCCACTTCCAGCTGCTACTGTCTGTTACAGTCGCACAAGAAATAGCACTTCTTTTATTGTCGGCCATTTCATCTGCTATATATTTAACCACGTATTTCGGACATCAGAACGGCTCTTAAAAGTTGTGAACAGTTTTAAATTTAATCTAACAGGGTTTAAAACCCTTTTTCATTTTTTATTTCGCCAGGGGATTATCACGTCCCCTGCACTTGTAATCTGCTATGAGACGTAGTCACATCTGATAGTTAAGCATCGTGCTACTTGATCATATAGCGCTAAACACCTCACCTTGACATTCTCTTTGCAGCTGATAGCCTGCGTGATGAATGCCGTCATCATTAAAATTATTGTGTATAAACAAATTTGTCAATTGACCTGTAATGTGTTTAAATACCAATCCCTCAATGGGGGGTGTATCCAAGATGAATAGGTGGGTGAATTAATGGGCGGACTTCGAATGGTTGAGTGGGTTGGAGCCGGCTGAATGAATGGAATCGGAATGGGTTGATCAGTTAAAGTTGGGTGAGGCGATGAATTTGGGCTGAGTGGACGATTAAAGAGTGGCTGGAAGGATTGGTAAGTACTTAAGGAGGCAATAAGTGGATCGACTAGAGATGTATAGCAAGATGATAGGATGAGAAATGGATTAATAAATTTTAAAAAGAATGCATCTGATTAAAGTTTGGTAACAGGTAGCATCAGAAATTGGCACAGCTTTTTTCTTCCCTCGCAGAGGGAGGTCAGATTGATCGAACAGGAGCCTCGTCTGCGACCAGTTTCGTCTCCTGTAAAGAGGAAGTAGAAGAGCAAAGGAAAGAACAAGGCGAAGTTGGTGAGGAGGGGAAGCCAGGGTTGAAAGTTCCCTCCATTCGCCCTGATGCTGCGCCCAAATTTGCCTCCTTTCGGGAGTGGTTGGATTTTGTAGACAAAGTGAGTTGTAGTAGGTTCTGTAGAGCCTGGTTTCTGTCCATTTATTGTGGTCTTTTTGGGTGCAGCTTTACGTTACGTTGGGGTAAACTTTGCCGTGTACTGAGGTTAAAAATTAAACAAACTCCAGGGTCTTACTGTATAACTCTTTAATAATGGTACAGAGTAAACGAGCGGATTAACCACAACTGGATGGACAGTTCACAAAAATGATGGATAAACACATGCTTAACTTGGTGATCGGAAGGATGAGTAGATCACGGGAGGGTAGATGGATGAAATATTGAGTGGCTCAGGATGCGTGAATAAATAAATGAAAGGTTTTGATTGGTACATCAGTACTTGAATCAGAATGGGTGGACAGATAAAAGACGGATTAGTACATCAGGAGAGTGTGAATTAACAAGCTGCAGGTGGATGGATTCGGTGTGGTTCAGGAATGGGTGGTGCGATCAAAACAAGGAAAACGTGTCGATGAATCAAGGATGGTCGAATGGGTTAATTACAAGGGGGATACTTATTATTGGTGTACTGGTGGGAAGATGGGTAATTGGATCTTGTAATGGACAGGTGGATTATTGGATGGATGGTTTGAAAGATGAAGAGTTAGTTGGATGAATGCATCAAATAAGATGGCCTGCCAGGCGTATGAATGGAGTCACAATATTAACTGTATAGATCTACCCTTTCTTCCCACATTTTTCTGTCTGATGCGTGGTTCACTGATGCTTCTTGCTGCACTCTGTAGTAAGCTGTTACCCACACACATAACCTCGATTGCGAAGTTATCTTAAACTGCAATATCAGACGCTTTTCGTTCCCTCTGCATGTCTATCAATTGTATAAAGTGGAAAAATAGTCAAATAGCCGTTAGAATCCGACTCCATGGAATTGCAAAACTACCCTGAAATAAATGAATACGCATTTACACGTAACTGGGAGCAATGACGGAGTTTAGCAATGAATACTCATCTAATTGAAATCATGGCACTTAGTGAAAATAATGCATTAGTAAACATCGGCGAATATGTTTACCCCAGTAGATCTTCGCAGTTTTTCAAGTTTTGTGTCCAACAGTGCAGCAAAGATGTAATCACCAGCGTTGTGAAAATGTCATTTTGAAATTGCATATGTCGAGTGGGGCTGATTTTTTTGGGAGCTTTAATTGCGCAACATTCGAGTCTAGACTCTTTGTTACTACACGCAACAATTAATGTTTTGAGAGACGAACTACTTCAAATTGAGCTACTTCTCGACCTCGCGAATCTGAATCCGGACAGTATTTTTTGTTCCGAGTCTGTGGCTACCAAATCATATTCTGGAGTCTGCAAGGAGGTGACGCTCAGTTGGTCAAAATGCACTAAAAGTACAAGTGAAAGTAGTTGTATTTGGTTAATGATCGACAGTTTAATTGTCAAGAAAATAGGGGTGGTATGGACGTAGCAGATTGGAACACACCTCCTTTTGGATTCCTCGGTAGCCATT
Source organism: Taenia solium (assembly GCA_001870725.1). NCBI lineage: Eukaryota > Metazoa > Platyhelminthes > Cestoda > Cyclophyllidea > Taeniidae > Taenia > Taenia solium. The sequence goes on from MIEF01008633.1 coordinate 85,331, forward strand.
GGAAAGGCTTCCGCAACCACACTCTTCGATCGAAAGTTTCTGCAATCCGGGTTAAACTCTCTTACCCGATGCTCATGGTAAATGCGCATCATGGTTAGCATCTTCACAGCTTAGTAAACATTATTGCCAAAGTTGTTTGTCTACCTGTTGATGCAATCATTGGAGTGATATGAAAAATCGACGAAAGCGCGAATTTAATGTGCTTCTATTCCTCTCTTTCCCAATTTAAGAACAAGGATCCAAACACACTAAAGTCAATGGAACACATTTTGTCCACGTTGAACGAGCAGCAGGAGTACTTTGCGCCTGTTTTCGATTGCTTCGTTTTCAAGGGCGAGGATGGCGACTTTGTGTAAGTGAGGGTGATTTCTTATATTCTAATTCAACCTTTAAACATTCTAAGCCTACTCAATTCCGTATGTCCACGAGATTATTCCCATCCATCCACTCCTTGTGTAAGTTGTTTCCTGGAGATTTTCTCTTAAACCGGCTAATTTACTGTGCTTTAAAGTGTTGGTGTTTCGTCATGAGAACGCCATTCACCAGCGTGACTTGCGTCAGCCTCAACGGGATCAACATAGGTGGGAATATTTACCGCTCCTTGGTTATTTACACTTTGATAACTAAAATTTCGTGCTTTCAGAACTGTTTTACTCATGCGGATGCTTACTTACTGTTCGTCTTATTCAATTTTACTGTTGGAAAACCCAAGTGAGTAATTTTACAAACAATTCCTTTCCAAAACAAGTGTTTGTGAAGTTCTAGGGCATGTTTGTAATTGAATTATTTGCATTTTCCTGGTGGATTCCTTTGCGATTTCAAATGTATCTCTAATATCCAAGCCTTCACTTGTTTTATTAACTATCACCCAGGTTGTTTTGACTCATGTTGCCTTTGTGTTAAACCCGAAGTTGCTCTCAGTGATTTGAAATGAGGGAGTAAAGCACAGCCTCTATAAGCATGCTGCTGTGTTTCGTTTAGCTCTCTTAATTTTTTTGAAATCTTCAATTACTTATGCGGAGGCTTCAGCATTCTCACTTGGACTTATGTATTCTTCGACAGTTGCCTCATAAAGTTACTAAAATATGGTTATAATGTAGTTTGCCCTTGAAGACATTGTTGCAGATGAGGTTCGTGTGGATATAGGCAAGAATGGGAAAGCTTGAAGCCACCAATGACATGGGTGTAAAATTAGGAGAAGGCTGGCAATTTCGCCCTACCTTAGTTCATACTTGATGTATCATCGAGTCACAGCCTTCTTTTCTGGCATTTGTAATTTTTTCTCCAAGCCAACTGATACGATTCGTGGTCTTTATTGCCAATTTGTTACAAGGGTGGAGGATAAATAACCCAACTTTTTCTGTACCTCGTCCAATGCTTACTTATTCAGGTAGGTAATTTAGCTTATTTGCTCTAAGGGGGCATTTACGCGGTTGCATAATTTATCTCAAAACTGATTACTTTAATAATTCCTTGCCTTCCAAACTACTCTGGAATGGCAGTCTTGGTACAGGTTGCTTTGGGAGGAGCAAATGCAGGAACATTGCACTCAAAAGCTTATGCAGGAAGGATTTACTCTTTGGGTGAAAAGAGGATAAGAGTTTGACTATCTATTTTAGTGCATGCGTGGACATCAGCCCCTACGAGGAGACCCCTACGACTCTTGCAGACATGCCGTTATTAAAGGACTTCAGTATCGGTCGACAAGTGGCTCACTTCGGCAACGACAGTAAGTGCCGTCCCATTTACCTTCTTGGGAGCTTTCTTCAAGGCCTTAAACCGATCCTCCCACTTTCTTGTCGTAGCCCTCCTCTACTTTACCATCAAAATTCTCAACAATGGAGACCTTCTCCAGATAGTAACAAATTGCGGTTCCCATGGCACCCACGTGGCAGCGATTGCGGCAGCGTACTTCCCACCCTCCGAGAACTGTGACGACGACAAAGGCTCTAAAGCTTCTCATCTTCCTGAAGAAGTCAGCCAAAATGGTGTGGCACCTGGAGCTCAGATAGTCAGCATTAAGATTGCTGATACTCACCTGTTGGGCATGGAGACTAATACGTCCCTCCTTTGTGCTGTGCGTCAGCTGTCTTTACGCCTTGGTTATTTGCTAGAATCTAAAAGTCTGTGTAGAGCGATAGTAAGGATGTGGACAAAATAAACATTGCGAACGTTAAACCGGACCATAAGTAAAAGTTTTTTTCAAAGATCAGTTGATACTGTTGTTTCCCCTTGTCCCATACGGAGCTCTCTGTTTACCCACTCGGGTGGGGAGAAGGGATTTAACCTGACAAATGCGCATCACATCGAAACAGCAGTGATTTCCCTCGAAACTTTCTACGAAATTTAATTACCACATCGACCGTTAGGGAAATTTCGTTTGGAGTTAAAGACTGGGCGACTGCACTCCATAAGAACGTTTGCCTGGTCATATTCATCTTTTGACGCTTTGATATCCCCTAACTCTTGATGCGTTTTTTTATCCGGCAAATCTTACACCTATCTATAGGTACACGTCTCGATGCTATTCTGAAGTTCAATCTTATCATTGCCAGGGAACACTAGTTGGAACATTGTTCTTTCTTGAAGGATTACAGAAACCGTTTAAGCGATCTGGACTTACCGTGGAGGTTTACATTACTTCCATGATGTGTACAATGTTTACACTATGCGTGCTATTTTCAGTTAAATTGGACCACCAAGCTAAAGTGTGACATCGTCAATTACAGTTTTGGGGAGAAAGCCTTTCTGCCGAATTTTGGGTGAGTCTTGTCCTCCACACACATAGCACGCACTCAAACCCGCATGCACGTGCGTACCTATACCTACAGGCACGCACTGATTTTGTTTCCCTATCACCTCATAGACGTATCTACACTCACCTGACACAGTTCGTGCTGCACACCAACGTGGCCTTCGTCACCTCTGGGGGTAACGGCGGACCCGCTCTGGGCACTGTGGGCTCTCCTGGCGGTGCTGTTGATGGCCTAATTGGTGAGGCATTGAAACCTTACCTTTGAGTTACATCTTAAGGCGTTACCAGCCTGGAAGTGGATTTATTATCAGTATAAAGATGGGCTAGGAAGCTTTTAGCCCAGATAATTTGAGGAGAGCTGGAACAGGGATTATACGACGATTCCAAGAGTCATGGTTATGAGTTGAATTTAAAATATTCGTTTTAACGCTTTCCTGAAAGCTGTATTCTGCACAAACTCTCTTTCCTCGGAAACATTTGCCCACAAAGAAAACAACATGATAATATTACTATTAAGAGATTTTGGTTTCACTCCACCTTTACGATTTTTTTGCCATTTCATTACCGCTCAGCTGCATATCAAGATTGTTCTCAGCTATTTACTAAGTGGAATAATGTATGTTTTCCACGTTTCACTCCCCAAGTGTCTGCTCAAACTTGACATAAAGATAGCGGTCAACGGTCCATAAATCCTGTGTTGGTAAGTTTTGTAGATTCGGATGTCTGCAGCAGATAGATGCGATTTTGATTCTAAAGCATGATACTCAATTAGCAAAATCGAGGCTTCCGGAATACAATAGCCTACCGGGCATGCGCTCTTGTACGACCTACAAGGCCGAAATTCAGGCAAAATTACGAGAGTCTGAGTGATCCGTGTGGTCGGATCTACACCAAGGCAAAAATTTTTCTGTTACATCTTTAATTGGCATAGCAAAACTAGCTGAGTTAGAATTAGGTTGCATCGGCCTGTGTTTTCCCCTCCTCTCTTGCCTCTAAGCTGCAACCGGCTTCTCTCGATTGTTTTCGACCTTCAAGGCTTATGGTTAGGTCGATTGTTATGTTATCCTCCAGCTTTCTCCTTGTATTTCTCGAATTAAAAGGAAGCATAGGTTAAGTTACTCATTATACGGGGTTGATTTTTTTGTGTTGCAGTGATTCCTTGTAGAATGGTGTTAACTGCTCAAGCTATTTTGAATTTATTGAACTACAACTTAAAGTGTCATGCTACTTATGTCAAAGTGCCCCTGAACAGGTTTAACCTTAAACTAGTGTTACTTGATATTGTCTTCGGTCGCTCTACTGTGGTTCTTTATAAAAGAATTAAAAGCTAACAAAATGAGACGCTCACAATGGCTTTAAATTAAAAAGGAATCGACATAGGTAACATTTGGTTTTACCATCTTTTCAACAATTTGTGAGGGACTAAATAATTTGAAGATCGCAGTGAAAGTATCTTTGAACCGTGAAAGCTACTGATTGTGGCTTTCTGAATGGAGTTAAATTTGATTCCCGCAGCTTCCGTGTAGCATTATGTGGGTGAGCCACGAAATATCTTGCGGTTAAAGTCACCAAGGCGAATCATTTCGTAGAGGGCGGGACCATCTAGGAAATTGGTGTTTCCGTTCTGGTTTCAAAACCTACGACAAGTATTTTTTTGGGGATAGGCAATCCCGACACCTGTTCAAGTACCTCCACTTTATTTGTGCTCATTCTTAGCCGATTTCTGTGCTCCTTTCTAGGTGTTGCCCCCCTCCTGTTCCCCAAAATGATGGAGTACATGTATTGCCAACCAACTTGGAATAACAACTGCAGTTGCATCAAGAATTGTGAGAATACGACCGACCAAAGTGTATGTTGTCACTTACGGTCTTTTGGCCAAGTTCCATCTTATCCCCCCAATGCGCCATGACTGTTTCTATTCGCCAGTGTTTGTTTACAAACGGTCATGGTGGCCATGTTTCTGCGGCCAATTCGCCTATGTTTATATTTTTAAGTCTATGAAGCCAAGACTAGTTTGGCTATGGTGATTCAAAAGCACCTGAAGTCTAGATGTTCTCAATCGTTGTGATTATAGAAAACATCGGCGAATTAAGCTCCGAGACAGCATGCTTGTAAGTATTTCGTATTGCTTCAGGATACTGTTGCTGATCCTTGCGCCACCTCCAGCGACGCGACCAACGAACCGACCGATCTTGTGCCCTCAGCCTATACATGGGGTTCCCGGGGACCTTCACTCGATGGGGACTTAGGACTTACTGTCGCGGCCTGTGGAGCCGCCGTGGCTGACGTTGCGGCGTGGAAGTGCAGTGCGTTCGACCTTCTCAACGGCAGCTCTATGAGTAGTCCCTCAGTAGCTGGAGGTTTTGGTAAGTTGGGCTTATTTTTCAACATTTGGGATTGTTGTGAATGACGCTCAAAAAAGGTGCAGTGCTTGAGTTTCTTTTAAAGATAGTTACAGTGGTAAGGCGTACGATTCTGAAAGTACGGGAGAAATGGGATACTGGGATACGCAGCACACAGCCCTTATTTGTTTCGCCGAGGCTCCAGTGGTCATGCTATCCCTTAAGTCATTAAAAATCTTCTGGTGACCCATAACCAACCACCCCACAGGAAAAAAGACCATATGGTAAGTTTTTATTTTGTTTCATTGTTGCGTCCATATGAAACCCCTAAACACCACGCCCTCTTTTTGGCAAACAGAATATCACAGAGATTCATTTGGGAGGCAGTTATAAGGACCAGAGAGTGGCCTACAACAAGATATTTTGTGTGCCAAGAGATTTGCATAGGAAAGTTTGACTTAAAACAACACCTCCGAAGGGATGACATCGTGTTTTCAGACCATTATTATGAAGTATTGAGATTGCAAAAATGCTTTAAGCATTTCTGTAGAGGTGACTTTGATTCATTCATCATAGCCTCGCTTACTTACTGAACTAGTACAGCTTTAAAGATTAAGGTATTTCCGAAAATGTCTAAACGATTTTGATACTCCTGCCGAGTTTCCCCGAGTTCAGCCGTAGCATTCAGTATGTATGCTATCAGGCGTACAAGCCTTCAAGAACATCCATTATGCACGTACAGGAATGCTTTAACATGAGCGGAAAGGTATACCGCTGCGTTTTAGACCCAGGTATTCAAATATTCAATTTAATGTGATGTCATTCTGCTGCTCTGACCACAGTCTACACTTTTGGTCTTGCATCTCTTCTTTGCACCATGATACGGCTAGGACTTGAGATGTCTACATCTCGCTGCGTCCTCATTTGCAACTTGGCAGTAGGTTGATGAGGAAAGTTTTAATTCCAGCAGCTGCACTTTTTTACACATTTGCTTCATGCATTTAACTTGCCCATTACAGCTATTTACATGTGATGTAGTTTATAATGCAAAGCAATGATTAACCCCCCACTGTGCAGACACGGTTACTTTCAGTACTTTGGACTCCAATCAACAAATTTCCAAAAATTGTGCTGAAACACCTATTCTCGTAAACTTGAGTGGATTCGCCTGTCAAGTCGCCTATAGTTTGTTGTTTTGGAAGGGTTGCTAAGTTTACCTGGGTGGAAAATCATTAATTAGAGCGGATGATGTAATGTATGATTTTTCATAGTTTTCGATTCAAAATCCACTGATTTCCTCAAAATCGTGTTTTCTTTTTTAACTCGATAGATTGTGGCGTGGCTTCACTAGGCACCTTAACAAACGGCCACATTTTTAGTCCCTTGCGCCTAAGACACTTATAAAAGGACGCAAAGCGTAGCCTTGTTCCATTGAGAGATCCTTTCTTAAGAGACTACTTCAAGGTTTGATATTTAAAAACGTTTTCAAAAAAAACTATGGGAGCATCATGGCATATGGGACTGGGGGGTTGTGTTCTTGCATACCTAATCGGTACACCAATACAAGTGTCATTGACACGATGATTCGTTAACCCAACAACGTTCAACGTCTGATACTTTTGTAACGGATCGGATGCAGCAATTTGCCACCATTTGTGTTCACTTACGTCGTACTGTATGGCGTAATTGACTAAAACCTTCTGCACTTCTGGGAAGTACTTATTTTCAGTAAGATCTGGCCATAGTTGCGAGCCAATTAATCCTCCTTTCAAATTTTTTTCACAGCTCTGGTGCTGTCAGCTCTGCGACAGAGCGAGTTTCAACCGTGCCTTCGAGTGCCCTTCAATCTGTGGCGAGCCGCGATCTTCGCCTGTGCAAAACCCCTCTCCCATCTCTCCCCCTTGGAACAGGGGGCTGGACTCTTTCAGGTGGGGGCCACTTACGAATTTCTGCGGGACATCATTAGGTGCGTGTTAGTGTCAGTCCGAATTTTCACTTGTTTAGTTGATGTGATTGTTTTTAATGAGACAGTCTAGTTAACATAGCCGTCACTAATCTAGTCCAAAATTCAAAGAAAATTTGTGTGAATCAAAAGGAAGAACGTTTGGATCTGTGAAAATATTTTTACTCCGTATAATTTGTTGCTGCTTTTTGGGGTAGAAACATACAGCAGAACTAACATAATGATTCATTGCAATTGTCCAATTTCCTTTGCAATTCTAATACACCATTTGCTTTCCCTCAGCCTAGATTTCTTTGAAGATTCAATTGTGATGAGGCTTGAAATCTCCTGAGTTGAATTTATCTTGCCAGCAGCAACCTTGCTACCCAAACACTTCCTTAATGGATCCATTCTGTGACAGAGTGACATGCAAGAGATCAATGTAGATCGTCTTTTAAAAGTTAATAGCAGCCCAAGGCGTGTATAGTTCTCATAATGATGGTTATGGAAATGGGCCATCTCGTACCCAGGGATTTAATAACTTACACAAATAGCTTGTATTACAGGTAATGTCTTTAATCCTTTTAGAGTAAAAGATCTACACCGAGGTGGTTATACTCTGGTCTAGGGGTACTATTAATACGTTTGGCGACTGGATGATTTATACAGAGCAAAGCATTTATTTCCATCATTGGGATCCAGTCGCTTTGTGTTGCCGCCATTCAAAACGCTGTAATCGACATTATAAACAAAGAATATGGGCCCATGTCTGTCATTTGAAATGGTTACTCGAATGGCAACCATATCTGGGGCACCAAATGAGGAGGGTTAGTAGGTTGGCGGATTACTGGCTTTGTCAGAGCAAATTATCTAGCTCTTATTATCCATTATTGTCTTCCCATTAAATGTGGTGGAACTATTTCTCGGAAATGTCAATTGTAGACAAGAAAATTTACTACAAGAGTGGCAAGATGCGAGACTAATGTTAATTTACCCTGGACACATCTTCATGGGTTACCTTAGAAAATCGGTAGCCTCGGTTTACTTTAATAAATTAATTGACAATGTCAAGCAAGTAGCCATAACCTGAACAATCGGTTTTATGGGATCAACTGTATTGTGATCCACTTTCTCCACCAGAAGGCGCGTTAGTTAGAGGGTACGAAATGTATTTGTAGGAGGCTCGACGGCAGCGATTGCGAAATGCAGCATAATTTGAGTCTATTAATTAATTTACGCGATGGGTTTAAAAAAGGGCTATAGTCCAAAATTTTACCACAGCTTCCAAAATCGCAATTAATCTCATAAGAACGGATAACGCAAAAAAGCAATTAATCAAAGCGCAATTCCATCAGCCTTTGGTTAGACAAAGCGAGAAGTTAGGAAAAACGCCTTTCAGGCATTGTTGTCTAGGAGGGTGAGCATTCAGTAGCCTATGGAATTTTGGTGTGGTATGGAGACTGACCGATATTCTTACTAAAATACACTTCAGAGTGTACGCAGCGCCTCTAGTTTTGAAGTCACATGAAGTCATTGTCGTACAGAAGAACTGAGAAGCTACTGACTTGGTTCGGATCTCGTGCCACCCAGCAGAAGTACAATCTGCGGAGACTTAGATTCCCTTGTCATTGAACACAAATTTAAACAAATGACGGTACTTACGGTTTGAATCAAATTATTTGGAGACATTATGATCGCGTTGATTTTTGGTAAAATCTGTACAAATCACCTCATCATCGCTCAGTATGCTATTTTTTCACGTTTGAAGACGTGAAGGGTTAAAAATAACTGCGGAGTGCCACAGTTGCGTGTTAAATGCATTGTGGACGAAATTGCCCTTCCTCACTGTCCAGTCGAATTCTCCCCCCCCCCTCCCAGTTCTTAAAGAATACCAACTTTTTATGGCGTTATCAGGTGGAGGGTGGGTTGCGATTGCAACTCCATCTCCATTCGACGGCAAGGCGTTGGCACAAGATCGGTTTCATGTGCTCTAGGCGGGGTGAAAATATCCCATGCTGAATCTCGTTGCATTCAGACAAGAAAATATGTGAAAATTGGGTTTGAAATAAGCCAATTGTAGTTATAAATTTCCAAATTATTATGCGCAAGGGTGAGGCACCCTTGAAATTTTGCATTCTGTTTCCAGCAAAAGGTTTGTATCCAAAGTGGTTCTTATTGGTCAATTTGTTCCACTTTCAATGTTTACCATCGATGGAATGAATTTTTTTACATGTTTTAAGGATTTTATGAGTCTTGGGCTTTTTTTATTACTGATTGCTATTGTGTTATCGTAAATACTTCATATTATCTGTTTCTTTTTGCACTTTTACGGAGGGTTTATGTGACAAAACATTTCGTATCGGCTGAAATTGTTGGTACCAACTATTGCACTTTGGACCATTAAGTTTCATTCCATTTTAGCTGTGATTTCTTGGACTCACGCATCATGGAAACAAACCTTAGCAAAAAAATGTTGAATTTCCGGACTACCTGTTTGGTAGTAGAATTAATTTTTTTTTGACTAGTCTTAGCTTAAATCTACTTTACTAACTTTTACAGACTATTCCTTATCAGTAGCTTTAATCCTCAGGGCCAATTAATTTCCATTTGTGTCGGTTTTATTGACGTTGGATGTTGGTGAAACTAACACTCTAAATATTCACAACTTGACTAACCTTTTGAATCTAACTAGGAATGCACAACCAGTCCTGGTACTTTATCAATTGTCCACGGCCACTCCATACGTCTCTGATATTCCATCAACAGGCCTAAACCAATTCCACCAGCACCACTGTCACGGGTTAATCAAGTAGAGTCGATGCGAGTCCCAGAGACAGCGTCAACTCCGCCTGATGGCGGCCTTGCCCAAATTAACCAATTTTCCGGTTGGTGGCTGAGCTGTCACGTTAGCGGTCCCGGATGCATTGTGGAGAACTCCAGAGGTCTCCACAATCGTGGAATTTGGCTTCGACGAGGTTGGTTGCCGTTCTCCCATCATTGCAATGGTGGCATCCAGTCTGCGCCTCCTAAAATGTCCTACACTGTCCATCTGGAACCGCGATTCTGTAATGTGAGTGAATTATTTCTTTTTTAAATAATAAATAAAAAAGTGGTTAGTTAGAGTTGTAGCTGTAGTAATTCCTAAAATGATTAAGTAGTCTTGCACGAGGAATCATGCGATGATTTTGAATTAAGACTAAAAGGCGTTACAGTGGAAGGTGATGTACCTTAAAGATTGCGATGGATCTACCCATCACTCGCTTGGCCAATGTCGCTTATGGCTATACGACAAGCCTTAAGAAGTGCAGTCAGTGTGCCTATTCAAATAAACAATGACACTCGTACTGTAAAGGCTCCCTGTGAGGCTATGGTCTCTGTTATTTCTACCTACTTATTTACCATTTTCATGTCACTCACTCGCCTGCTTAAATTGTTCTCGCACAAAGAATCGCATTGTTCCAAAATTCCATGCAAATACCGCATCAAATTCCCTTACGGATGTTTTCCAGTGTTTCAACCTAATACTCTCCATTGGAAGTAAAATGCATTTACCGAAAGTGGACCCGATGACGAAGCCTCTGGTGCTGAGTTTCCTCTCCTTCTGCTATCTACACTAGATACCTTCACTAACGTTTAAACTCTGTAAACATTGTTTTTTGATATTTGGGTCTTTTGAGGTGGTTTCGCTCCAACCAAAGAAGCACTTCAGCCATCTCCAAAGACGTTAGTGAGTCTTCGAGTGTGTAAGTGGGCGTTTTAGACGCAGTATCGAGGTCAACACGTGAATGACTGAAAAGATCCACGTATTTAAATGTGCAACTATTATTTCGGTAAAGTTAAGTGTTGCGAACAATTATGTGGCTTAGGCCATCGTTTGAGCACAGTTATCAACACTACCATTTTTTATGAACCTTCCTTCATCAGAAGTATGAGCTTGGTCTTCTTTGGAAGTCATCACATTTTATTCCATTCGCAGCACATGCACTGCTTCCATTTGTCTTTCAAACTAGAGTTTACTTTCCACAACTACCAATGTAGTGCCTTAAGGTTTCCTTGAAGATGAAAGAGGACATGAAATTTGGGCAGAATACCTATTGCCGACGTGCGGTAAGGCTTTGGGCTATTGCCATAATCTGTTGTCGGCTGGAGGTACCAGGAGTTAAACAAGCAATTAAAGTACTACAGGTTGCATTCATTCTTCGACCTTATGAGCTATTGTGAGCTTTTGCAAAACTAAATAATTTGCTGGCGAAATGAATTCTTACTCTAGGAACTGTGTATTGGCCAGAGGGAGAGCCAAGTTTCCAAGGCGATTTTGATTGGCCAGAGCTTTAATCCATTTTCGCTGAAGTTATTTGGAAATATTGTTAAATGAATGATACTTGGAAGACTAAATTTACTACTTACGCATACATCTATTACTGTCCTAGTGAAGACGGATTCTGTTCTTAAAAGATGCAGCCTTTTGAATCAAGTTATTTGCCTTACTTCACTGGAATGCGAATTAAATGCTTTTATGTCACAGTTTTTAACGCCCCTTAAACAATTACAATGTCCAAATTTGGACGATCACTTCAAAATTTTGGCACATGCTAATTTTAGCAGCTGCGACTACATTAGTAAGTGTTGCTTTGTAAAGTGAGCACATCAAACGCTGGAGTATCATTTCCTGTGAAATCCTACCCGAGATTACTTCTCCAATCATTCATTAACACCTTCGATGTTTGCTTAAACCAATTACTGTTGAAGAAAGGCGTTGCAAAAATGCCTCTAGTCACTACGGTTTCCCTGAGGGACACTAGCTCCCATTTGGGAAATAATCTATTTTTACATTAGTGTAGTGCTTGATGCTTCTCGTTTTGAATCGCGCAAAGACCGTAGCACAGATTTAATCTACGCACATAATTCGGAACAGCATCCACGTTCAACACAAATAGGGCCTTTCAATATGGGCGCCTTCTCGGTGTTATGTCTAGGCAATCTTTTCACATTCAATCCAACCTATGTATTTTTTGCCTGGGAGGGAGGGGGGCGTAATATGCCCAAATTAGTCCCAAGGTGTTTTTACGATTTAACTATGCCCTATTTCAATATCGAGTCACGTAGGATAGTCAATTTCGTGTTCAACAGATCTACTCTTTGAAAGTAACCGCTTATTTGGTAATAAGTGATGGATAGTTGTAAGACAGTAAAAGAAATGACTGCTAAAGAAATTAGGGATAAATTTCGGCTTGGATAAAGACATCGCCTCTTCGATTAAGGGAGGTTTCGGGCGGCTACTCAGTCAGCAACGCGATTGGTAGATCAAGGCACTTGTCAGCAAATGTATTAAATTAGACTTAACCGTCCAAATTAATCCATTAGGCGTTTGTTTGACTGAAGTGGCTAGAATCTCTCACCGTCAGCGCTTTGAAGAAGTTAGCACGGTTTATTTGGTAAATTTTCGAGCACCTACAACTCCAAAATGCCCAAAAGCTTCTCTAAAAAAGCTTATTTGGTAAATTACTCATCTCTATAACCCAACAAAACAGCATTGCCATAAATTCCACCTTCATGCAACGTCGCCCTCAGAAGCAAGAAGCTTAGTTTTAGCTCTTCTGCCCCTGTCTTTGATTTGTGTGAATGGATGATGATCCCTTTAAGCCTGAGGTACCATTCTTGGATTATTGAGAATGAAAAAGTTTATGCCTTCCTAGGGCTTTCTTCCGATAGATTGGCTATTAATGGCTATTCCTTGCACGTCATCGGGCTTCGGGAAGGCAATAAATCTTGACAAACCATTTCGTGTGCAGTCTGCTACAGGAAGATGAATTATGGGGTAGTAGGTGGTTCTTGTTTGATCGCCTGGCAATGGAGTAAAAACTGAAAGTAATTTCTCTTCACAACTTAGTCAGTTAGCAACCAATCCAAATTGCATGATGGGTTCTCGTACTTTATGTAAACGAAGTTAAGAACAAGTTGACAGTCTCTAAAGTTGTCCACCATCTGTTAATGCACGTGAGTGAGGTCTATGCGCCTACTTCCCACCGCGACTTTTTTAATCAATGTAGATGTAAATGAATTTTTTCATTCATCAACTCTAAATGTTACGATTTGTTGCTTCGAAAGCGTTGATCTCGTGATTGTTTCCTAATGCGACGCATTTATCATTGAGGGATCCATCGTCACAATCAGGTTTTTTTAACTAATTAACGGGTGGCGTGCTCTGCTACTGCACCCTCTCCAAGACATCACACGCGTAATGTCTGACAGGTTCAACCAGGGTTTTATGAGGGCGGAGGGCTTAACAGATTAAATAGGAAAGAATGTAAAGGAGAATAGTGCCCTGCTCTGTGATGCATTAATGTTAACAACCGCATGCATTTACAAATCCTTTATTGTTCAGCTTATTAAAAAGCATTTAATAGGTTGAATGTGATCGCAGCTAACTAGTAATTTCCTATTAATTCCTCCGGATTCACCGAGGTCATATGAAATCGTGAGAACTATTCTTTGATGATTTACTGAAGAATGGAGGTTCGTTTACTGCCGATCCTCAGAGTACCTTGCGATTCACCGGCATAGGTGGCATTGCTAGGATCCTTCCTATCATTCTGTAAATAGAATTTGAGAGAACTGGAAGTTGAATAATAAGTGGCCAGGCGCAAATAATTTGATCCTCCCTTTTTTGAACAACGTCCTTTTCGGGGGATGCGTGGTGAGAGGGTTAGTATGGATGGGTCCGTGCAGTCAATGTATACAATGGAAATAAGTATTGTTCCGCTATGCTAGACCTACACAGTCAAGTTCACTTGCCTTGCAGACCATCTCAGTCGAGTTTCGGCGCAACTTCAGCCTAAATCTCAGTGTGCAAGTGGGATACCAGCGGTCTAACACCGGCGACGAAATGCAGCGTCCGAAATGGTTGCATATCGCACCCTTTGTGATGCTAGCCAGTCGCAGTCGCACTTTACCCCTTTTCATCGATCCTGCCGCCTTCGAGGAGACGTCCACAGAGGTTGTGGACTTCAACCCTCCATCACGAGTACACCACACTTGTGTGGCTTTTGTCAATGCGAATTCGCCACAGCACGAGGTGCTCGCTCTTCTGCCAATCACGATTCAGTTGCCCGCAGTGTAAGCTGCGTTCTTGGTGGATTATCCACCAATAGTCTCTTTCACAGTAAAACGTTTCACTATAAGCGCATCAAAACTGATTACACCTGAAATCCGGAAGTACCAGCATTGTTATCTGAAGTTTATGCTGAATTGAAAACTTACATCCAGATGGTTACACTGGGCTGCTGTCTACGTCTTGTAGAACTCACTTTGACGTCGTTAACGGGGTGCATAGCTTTGGGCTGTGTGGCGACTTCTCCTACACCCAGAAGGTCTGCCGGTGGTTTGTTCGCATTCCACGTGGCTCCACGGCTGGAGGTATGTCTTGCTTCTAATGCTATTCCTCCTACTGATTGATCAGTTGTAAATCCTGAGTCCCGTACTCCACCAGCTACCAAACTCATTTAGCTCTAGAATAGTTAAATGTGAAACATTTTGTATCAAATGGTTGCGTTGTAGCGGCCAGATTAAAATTTCAAACAAATACAGTCTTCCACAGTGCATGCTTAAGTGATTCGGAGATTCCGTACATCGCCAAGCAACGACCTATTTTAAAATGTTAACTGGATTTGGGGCTTAATATAAGTCGTTTTGCCGAAATTTCAGCCCTTGAGAGACATAATCAAGAAAGGTTGCTCAAAGTTTCTTCGTCTTAATGAATAATGTCGATTCTTGAATTCTAAGGCTAGGAGCCTTGTAGTGTAGCATTTGTCTATGCATGAGGAACGTCTGGAGAAACGTAAGATGAGGAAACACCCTTCACCTGAATGTCGTTGATTTGCTTAAATCTCCTGTTTCATTAGGACTTTCATTGGAAACGGGAATCCTCCGATTTCATGCGCATTCATAGCCTGTTCACCTGTCTGCTTACCATGATTTTAGGCCTAAAGCAAGTTGACATTCGCTGTTTCTTATTGACACCGAACCAATTGATTCCCAAACAAACCATGTTTACGAATTGACAAGTTATTTAAATTCCGTTCTTCTTTTTATTACCGAACTCAACAGTTCTGCGACTTCGTCGCGTGGACTCAGATGGCGACGTCCCTTGCAGCTTCACCATCTCTGTCGTACAACCAGCACCTCTGGGGAGCGCGCAGGGTACGGGCTATGAGGTGGTGCACCGTCGAGTCAACCTCGTCAGTCGCACAGCCGGCGGCGTCGGCCTGACGGGACGCAACGACCCACCATCCGCCTACGAGGCTGCCTCCGCCGACTTCGTCTTTGCTTTTGCAATAGAATGGGTGTGCGATTGTGTGGAGGTCACTGTGGCCCAACATCACGGCTGTGACACACCCACCGTCTGTCGTATCAGTGGGCGATTGGACTTTCATGGGCTTGAAGTGAGACCGGAGAAGATTGTCTTTGTGAGTCGGGTGTGGTCATGCTGGCTATGTGCCCAAGATCGGTTGGTTCGACACTTTATTGCCTGTCGCTTCGCGTTTCTGTTTAGCATTCTATCCATCCATTCATCCATCCACCCATTAATATAGCTATTTATTTCCATTTGTCTTTTATCCGAATCAGAACTCTATAAATTGATCATCATTGGTGTGCCTTTAGTTTCTCTGCCAGAGAGGATGAGATTTGCTCAAAACATTTGTTTCTTGGATATCACAGGATTCGCTGAAAATCGTGAACCACTTTCTGCCCTAAACTGATTCAGCTTGTGCTATTCCTCTCATCCATTCGCTGCCGTATTCGAAACATTTCATGAGATTTCTTTTAAAGTCTTGAACTAAAAAGGGGATGGGTTTGAATTTTATGAAATTGCCGTAATAATGAGAGGAGACTTATTAACTCACTTTGATATCTAAATCATAGTCTCTGGAACTCGGTATTCATAGCGGTAGTTGTGCAGAGCCGTTGTATTTCTTGTTAATATGTTCTTTATAAAATTCCGTAGTACTGGGAATGATTTCTTTTCAAGCGATTTCCTCATCCGATGTCTTAAAGGCGTTGGATTCCCCCTACCTTTTGCTTGAGCTTCGAAAGGGTTTTTTGGTTCTATAAACAATGACAAATCTCAAATTTGGTAAGGAATTTGGGAGGGCACTTTCCTGAAACTAATGTTACTTCTCATTGAATTGTTTTCTGCCCTTTTAGCACTCCTCCCAAACGTACTTCCCCATTTCTCTGCGCTCGAATTTCGGCCTTGAAAATATCAAATTCGATCTTGAGTCAAAATACTGGATACAGCCCGTCAAGTGCGTTTCACCTCGTAGTCGACAACAAATATACTTACCTTTGCTATTTTCGCTTGGTTTGTTCGTCTAATTTCGGTACACACACTTGAATCTGGAACTGGTTATGGATGAACAGGGTTTTTGCTTTTTTTTCTATCTAGATTAGGGTGCCTATTTTCACTCCCATGGATAGATGTCAATTTAGAACCTAACTGAGCAATGTTTTGACCAGTCGAGACTCTATAATCGGTTTGTCTTAAAAAAATGCATCTCACTAGCTCAAAGCAACATTGCTAGGCTATTTCACCTTTTACTGCAGTCACCTAGAGGATTTCAACATTGGTAAATAAACGCTAACACAATTCGATTCGTGATTGTATATACTAGCGTACCTATTTGTCCTCCAATCACCAATATGGTACCACTGATTCCTGTATTCCAGCGTCGTTTAACTTGACAAAAGGGCTACATTGTCAGAGTCGAAGAGTGGTACCGTGTTGGGGGTAGTGCTATGGGAAACACTCTAAAGTGCTCTACCGTAAGTTTATCCAAAGATGATACGTAGCCAGGTGGAAAAGGAACTTCTCTTGAATGACAATAAACCTAAGGGCCAGATTGAGATAAGTCGGAATTTAAGCAACCAATCCAAATATCGGAACATAGCCTCTACAGAGGAGGATGCGCTTGACATGGTAGTGAGGCCAAATTTACTGAATGGGAAGAATAGGTCAACCTTTTGGCATCAATCAACTCATCGATCTTGTAGCATTTCTAATTGATCTTCTCCTCCATATCCATTTAGGTCCATCAACAGCATAAATAGTGCTGTTTTAGTCGTTTTCTACTATTATCTGAACCGGCAGTGGTCTTTCCGTTGTTAAGGTGATTTTGCTTGCCCATTTATTTCTGTGATGTTCATAGAATTGGTAGTTTTGTGTGTTCATCTATTAGAAAGCCAAGCACTCAACCACCACTGCTAGCTTATTCGTGGCACAGACTGCTTTGATGTGCTTGTTATTAACCTTTCGTCAATTTGCGTAGGCATCTTTCCTCAATTGACGTCTCACCTAGACCAAGTACTCTGGTATGACATTTCTCTTGCCACACTTCTTCCATCATTGAATACCCCTTTACGATGCTTCTGTTCACTTTTGAGTACGATTTATCGTCAAGCCCACGAATGCGTTGCAAGCTCTTCCCTATAATCCATTATGATGAGGCTGCTTAACAGTCAAGAGCATGCTGGTGGTACAAGAGATTTTCGGAACGAACAAACGCGCTTCAATAAAGATTTAAGATTCTGAGGCTGGTTTAAATTACCGCTTGAAGTCCTAATGCTCGGGCTTCCACAGAAGGGGTTTTTTTACATGCCCTTTGGATGTTCACTTAGAAGTTGATTTTAACGAAGAAATCAAACAGTTTTCGATTACTTATTGTTCATTGTAGTATTCAGTGTGACACTGCATGAAATTCAAAACGTAAGGCGCTTGGAACTTACAAGTCAGAAAAGGGGGGAGTCGATGCGGTTTTTCTAACCACTTGGAAGGGAGTAGCATTCCATCTGGAGATAAGAGTTCGGTCCTGTACCTACAAACTAAAATTGGTCACTATATTTTACCTCCCCATTGTAGGCCAGCATCATCCTCACGCTGCTACCGAAAGTTGGTCGCTTATGAGGAAGGTTCACTGGGCCTTCCAGGGGTTCACAGCCTCTCGCTTGTCTACAACTTTTACTGCGCAAGTCTCTTGCCTTTCCTTTAATCCCATTGGACGTACCATTTTTTTGAATTTTTGTACGTTTCACTGTTTGCCACAGCACTTCAAAACGGATGGCGCTGTCTTTGATTTTCGACGTCTCACCACACTTCTCTACGAGGCAGATGTTGTGCAGGTTGTCTATCATGTCTATGACGGCTGCGGGCGCTTCAAGGGGGCTGGATCATATCAGTCGGTGAGAAGAGTTACCTGATTAATAAAATACCGAGTTATTGGGTCAAAAATATCAGGAATAGCTTGCTTGACCTCTACGGAGAACCTTATCATTATGTGTAGCATCCAAATTATTTCTGAAGGTACCATAAATCACCAAAGTCAGGAAGGGGCTTTATTTGAAGTATGCTAGACGAGTTCTGTATTACCGGCGTAGAGGCGAAATCGTGCGATACTTTTATCCCCATATTCAAATATCTACTGCGTTGAAATCGTGGTGTGGTGGGCTAAAGCACGGTTGCATATCACCAAAAGTAGTCGTTTAGTAGGTTTTATAGGCATTGAAAGAGATCTTTTTACAATATGGTAAAAGAAGGTGAATTCTTACTTCAGGGAAAGAAGAGGAGGTGTATCTGATCGCCTGTTTTCAACTTCTTTTAGGTCTCCAACCCGAAGTACCGCTTCAAGTTAACCAAAGGACCCCACCAGCTCATCGCAACAGTAAAATTTTCCACTTACTCCTTCCAATTACCAATCCCGCCATTTCATAATCATCTAATTTCATCTTTAAAACCAACTAGATCCTCTATGCCGACACTAAGAAGGTCTCCTACACCGCGAAGGACTCTGATGCGTTGGACAAGCTGGCGCACTATCCCCTCCTTGTTCGTTGGCCTCTTGTCACCTCCAACGTTGCCTCCATCAGTAATACCTCCAACTCCACTTCCGCCGAAGTTTCAACGAGTTGTCAGCTCGCCTTGGAGGTCTCCACGAGTTTGGCCACTTTGGCACTGACGGATGTGGACTACGAACGCACCTGTGCACGGTTCATTCACAAAAGTGGTGGTGGTTGTGACGATGAAACCGTTGGGGAGAATAGAGGAGGAGGCGGTGACCGGGATGCCGATTTGAAGTCCCCCAAGAGGGATCCAATATTTGGAAATTTGCAGAAGTTTCCCACGGTACCTGGACACCTTGCTGCTGGCGAATGTGTGACGGAGGTCTTTGGGGTAGTTGAGGAGAAGTAGGTGTTTCTTGCTGCTTTTTTATGATTATTTGGGTGATTACAATGCGACTTCTTAGAGTTTACCTCAAAAAGTCAGTTAGGCATATCATATTTTGATTGTGTCAATGAAATTCACTTTTCAATACGCAAGTAATAGGGTTGGAGTTCTGTCACATATCCGTATTTCTTAAGATTAGGGTGGCTTCAATATCCTGTGTCAATATGGCATGGGGATAACGTTTTCGTTGCTCGGATAATGCCTGACGTTGATTCAGTAAGATTTGTTTCGTTATACCTGAAACAAGTATCAATGCGATTGATGAGGGAATCAGCATGGTTTCCTGATGCAAGCTGCGTCTTGAGGGGTCCTCTTCCGCACCTCATTGTAGAGGTGCTTCATCTCATAAAAATTTGGAGCCTCACTGCCTGGATTTCGTTTTAAGAATTTTCATATGAAGCAGGATTAGATCTTAAGGTGTTTCTGAGCTGCCTTTGATTCCAGAAGGACAATCCACTTCATTTACCTAAGATTTTCCGTTGTTGTTGCTAATTTTCAGGGCATGAAAGGAATTATGCTCCCAATTAGGCTCTCCCATAGGGCAAGAACACGAATAACTCCACTTTAAGTACGTTAATAATAACTATGGGTTCAAAGTAAATCGGGGAACCTGGAGTCAGACTTTAGCAGCTTTCTCTGCCCATTTACACACACCGGAAATGAGAACATCTCTTTTAAAGCCTGCCTATTAATGATCTGGCAAGGTTATTGATAGGGCTCAGGTCACTTGCATGTAAATCTTGGATCATAACAACTGGTGTAACAGGCGCACTCTCCTTGGGGATCGGGGCTGAGGAAAATTAACAGCTGTGAAGGCGGAATTATAGCCAAAGAAACAAAAGACGCATCAAAGGGTACCAACTCGGTTGAAGGAGTATCAATGGCATCTAAGTTGTATCTTAAAGCCCAACTTGCCATTTTTTTCGAGAAAATACGAGTTTTTGATGACTTGAGCACTTTTGTGGGCAAGTTTTTAAAGGTAGTTGAATAGTCTCTGTCCACAAAGGTGGTGCTTGAAACGGCAGAGGTTTCATGGTTTCACTGTGTGCTTTGAGTTTTCTCTACATTTCACACCGCTAGGACTAGCAAAATTCTGATTGTCGGATTGAGAGATTTATCGTTTTTACTGTTTTAATAAATGCAACTTCTATGTGTCAAGTGTACTCCTTCTCCTACTTTAGTTTCGCCTCCTATGCCATATCGGGTTCCTACTTCGAGGGCCGGATGGCCTACTACGACAATCGCGATCTCAAAAACACAGTTAGTTTCTTACATTTTCTTTGTACACTCCCTTGTTAATCTTTCATCCTTTTATTGACAAATTTTGAGATAGTGAGTAGCCGCAATGACAATTTAATCGACGGCCACGTTTTCACAAGGAGAGTAAATCATTGTAGACTGTAGGAAGCGTTGTTGAATAATCTTTTGCCCACATGCAACACTTTTTATCTTGAAATTCAATTCCGAATTGCATGTATTATTGTTTACCAGAAATTATTATTGTTGGACAAGTCAATGACTTGGATGGTATTTTCACAAGGTAAATGAATCCTTTTTTGGAACGGTGGTAGTGAAAGGCTAGGCTGATTTTCGGGAGTGAAAAGATTTGCCTTCCATCCCCACTTCTTACGGTAACACCACGTATATTGGACTAGATGTTCGTTGGAATTGCGGTGGCTTTAGCGTATGCAGGAATGTGTTTAAAAAAGGAAAATTCACGATTTTTTTGTGAAGAAGAGACTTTAAAAAAGAATAAAACTACAGTCTTGTTTGACGATCTGATTGTCTAAAAATGCGTGTAGCTATAGCACCGCGAGACTTCCTTGAAGATGAAGGAAGACACCATACTCAGACAGATTATGTATTGTCGATATTCGGAAGGTACTTGGAGGGTCTGAAGGTCAGGCCACACAATAGTGGGGACTCAGGGGGGTTCCTTAATCAAAATCGGAAGTTAATCATACGTCCCTCCCCTCATTTGAGCTCGTCTCCGACTCTCCCTTAGGTCAACCCTCTGTGTAAGCCATCACCCAAGGTCCATGCAACTGAGGTGATACTCGACTGCAGCGTTGTAGATCTCTCGTAGCAATTCTACTGGATTAGCAAGCTTGTCCTCTGTAAAAACTGGGTTTGAGGATGGGGAATGTGTTTGTCCATCTCTAGTTGTAGGAGTACCGACTTGAAGGTAGGGTTGTGCAAAAAGGACGGGGTTTTGTATATTTTCACGGGGGTAGGGTTTTGCGTCTGTTCCTTCTTGCCGCTTGATTTTCACTTCAGTGCTGCCCAACCATACCTGTCCATCTGAGTTCCATTCGGCCTGTAGAGAAGTGGAGGGTGTGCCGCATGTTCACATGATTGATATCAGCATGTAAACACGGTGAAAAGCACCGTAAAGAGTGTTTCCAGAATTTTAAGGCCAGTGTATTTTCAGTTGCTAATAGGTTTTCCGCAGAACACAGGAGATTTGGGTAGCTGCCGTCCGTCAGGAGTCATAACATATTCCTCTATCCACACTTCTTCTGCACCAGAAAAGGCCATCATCCTTTAAGACTGGGTTCGCACTTCACTGCCACCAATGTAACACCGTGAGGTTTCCTCGAGGACAAAATAAAGCATAGTACCTGTGCAGAATGTGCATTGCCGACATACGGGTAGGGCCTGGGGCTACTACTGGCATGGCTCGCTGTCAAAAAGCAAAAGTTAAGCAAGCAACTAAAGTATTGCACAACACCAAACGATCGTGGCAAACAATCAAAATCACTCAGATTTTTGACTGGCTGAAAAGGTGTTTAGGTTCCACAACAAGTCTTTTTAAACACTAGTGCCATTTCATGTCAACATTTTCTTCAAAGATTTATTCAAGTAAATTAAGGATGTTCTGTCTTACATATTCCTTTTATTCATTCAAATGCTGAGGAGCTGGATTTATGCATCGGAGTTAATCTCATTTTCCTCTTTCATGGCGAATTCTTCCTGTTGGAAGTTTCTACATGTATTTTAACCGATTTCTTGACCGCACTTGATCTGATAAGATTTTGTATGGGGTAGGGAATTGGAGACATTATTTTAAATTTCACCAGATACACAAATTGCTGCATGATGAAGTCACGAAACCCCTAGGCAATATTTATAGAGGCAAGCCCAGCTGATCAAAGTACAGCTGCCTACGTGGCGCTCATTCTGCTTCTAAATACGTTATAATACGCGGCGACCCGAAAATGCCATGAACCGAGACTGAACCTTGGGTTGCTGAAAAGCCATGGCATTAACATTGACATCACTCCATTATACAGTAGCAACCATGTCTAAAAAACCTCTTTCTTTGACTCCTTTTTACCCTTTGCTACCACTACTTATCCCTTCCTTTTGCTGCAGGTCAAACTACCTCTCGAGGTACACGTGGGTCCACGAGACAGCGGTAGTGCTACCGCGACAACGCCTTCGAAAGCGCCTGTCGGTAGAGGCGTATTCGGTCTGCGTGCCAGAGATGTGTGGCTCCTGCGCTGGATCGCAAATGCTCACTTCGGTCTCAATGCCACGTCAAATCGCTGGGTGACGCCCTATGAAGCTAATAGTGAGTAGACCTTCATGAACCTTTCTCTAGGACCCGGGGTTTCCTGAAGGCCACTGTCCCGCCTTTGCTGTGTATGAGGCATCTCTGAAGACCTCTTCCAGGCTTAACTCCTTAAGGGTGAATTACACTTTGGTGTTTCCAGGATGTAAGCGCCCAGGAATGGGGTATGCATGCTGGTACAGATGGACCATTGTCTGTCGCTCTTAAACGAAATTATGTGTTGAAACCGCCGGTAGAGAGGAGTGCGAAGCCGAAGTCCTACACGCATTCTTCTCTGTTGAATAAAATTCATTGAGGAATTCATTCCGAAGACTATCAGTCACAATTGTCCAAACCAAATCGTTTCAGCAAACTTGGTGCAGAAACGCGCTTTCATTATCTTGCTATTCAATGTGCTTTGGAGTTATGGGAATGTTAAGGTTACCTAAGTACTAACAACCGAATCCTTTGTGTTTGCATTGGTAGGTTTGTCCAAGTCTGGATCACCCAAGGAGCGTAAAAAGAAAAACGGGGTATGTTCGCCCTAAATTGTGCATGCATCACCTCGTGCATAAATTTTACTGGGATAGATTACTTGCCCTTTCATGGTTTTCACTGCCTGCTAAAACTGGTCTTAGGTGAAGTATTAACCAGCGTTTTCCTCCTTTTAACCGATAACCGTCAGGGAAGCACCAGCAACAGTACCAACGGGAGTAGTATTAAGACGAAGGTGGGCGCCACAAACATCTCCCACCACGTGACCGCATTGCTAAATGTAGGAAGCGAAACCACGAACACGGATCGTGCGGCAGTGTGGGAAGCGGTGAATGCGGCCATGGCGGATCTAGTCGCCGCCGTCACCGCAGTTAATATCACTAGCCCAGACGAACACCTGAGCTACCTAATCCCTTCTCCCTTTGCCGGCATCGAAAGAGACGACGATGGGGGAATCGGGGCCATTCCACTGCTAGTCGATGCGTTGCCCACTGCCGCAGCGGCAGCAGAACCAGCAGTGAAGGAGCCAAAACCGTGAGTATTTTGCATTTTAACATCTTTTGAAGTTCTTAAAACCGGACGTACCAGAGTAAAATGATGCGATGAGTCATGCCATCACGATGATAGTAGAACATACGGAGGCTTAAGAGCCTGGAGGTTTTAATAAATAATCGAAGCAAACATCGTTTTGACTCTAAAACCTTGTCCTGACAGGGCCTCAGATGCAATAGAAGGCGAGACAACTGTGAAACCTTCAGAGAAGTTGATTACACGAGTACAAGTGGTGGAGGTGTTAAGTGTCTACGGCCGATACCTTTGTGAACAGATTACGCTGCGGAAGCACCCCACTCGTGCTCTGACAGCATTGCGCCTTGTGATCAGCCGACTCCAACATCTGTTAGGCCCTCCATCACCGAAGGATGCATCAGCAGGGTTGATGAAGAACTACTTCGATGGAGAGGACGCCAAAGTGGCCAGTTCAGTAGGGATGAGTGTCGCGGAGGTTGAGCGAGTGAAACCGCTGTTCAGTGGATTTTGGCTGGCCCACCTCTTTGTGCTTCACCCGCAGTTGCCGTTACTGTCTGCGTTGGTGCGTCTGGCATTTCAGGTTAGTTATGTGCCAGTGGTCGGAGAAACAGATTCTCCTCATTTCCTGCCTTGGGAAAGGACAAAAGTACCGAGGTTGGGGTTCTCGGTGGGGTGGTGTTATTCATCCGATATGTATTTTTTAAAGATAGGTTGTCAGGTTTAAGACGGAAATTCAAATCTTTTAAAGGATAAAATCTACCTCGCAATGGACCAACTTTTTAATTTCCTGCTCACTCATTAGCATATTTTGTGTTCTCAAACAACCATATCACGTAGTGCCTGCATAAGTTGCCCTGTTTTCACTAATTTTTCCGCTGGTGCTATAGCTGCCTCGGTGAAAGAGGCTGGAGCAGAAGCTGTAGTTACGCTCTAGTGATTACTAGACTATTAGCACACACAAAGCAGCATGAAGAAGCCAGAAATATTATAATGTTTCTGAAATACCTGCCTAACATGGAAAAGGTAGGCCGAAATGCAGTCCAAGTTACCGCGCAAGTTTTCGGGTTAAATGGTTGCAAAGCGGCCAATCATTCCAGCCATCAACGTCGTTCCAATGGATATGTTCTTGAGGCTCTGGATGCTGCGAAGATATCATGATCTTAAAGCCAAAATATCGTGCTTGTCTGGAGCTGTTAGGCCGAAACACCGATAAAGAACCTCGTTCGTGGGTGGTGGGTACCCAGGTTTGAGTGGAGAGTTCAGTCCTTGTAGCTCAAACCTTAACCGCGGGTGAGCCACTTCGCATAATTGGAATCCAAGAGGATAGCAACGGACCCATTTCTAGTTTCTACCCTCGAAATCGGGGCTAAAGTATTGCTTGTAACATGCTGGTAACAAGCATTCATACAAGCAATTAACGGAATGCATAGCCTTCTCTTTTGAGCATCGTCCACGGCACTTCCCTTGGTCGTCCTCTCGCGTCCGACATCGCATCGTAGTCGGTGCTCTAAGGAGTCACCCACCGAGGCGATACTTGACCGCAACGTCACTGCTCCTTCATGAAAATTCAACTTGATCCGCAGTTTCGTCCTGTATGGAAACTTTATTGGAAGACTGACGGAGGTGCTGGCCATTACATATATCCATTGGTAGTCGCAGAGTGGGGTTTTGCGTCAATTCCTCCTTGCCACCTGGTTTTCACTTCAGTGCTGTTCAGCCACACCTGTCTGAGGCGTTCTATCCGGCTCGTAGAGAAGTGGAGGTACCACGTGTTCACATAATTGATATCAGCATGTAAATACAGTAAACAATCCCATAAAGATCATTCCCAGATTATTAACTAGTAGTGTCGCTTCTTTTGTTAAGAGCTCTGCAGAACTCGTCATTTCCAGTCCTTCTGTTTGGGCCTCGTAACCGATTTTCTCATCTGCAGCGTCCGCATTTCCTCCACCCCAGGAAACTTGATCATCCACCAATGGGAGTTACGACGGATGTCCTTTAAGATCGGAGTTGATTTCCACTGCCACTAATGTAACACCTCGAGATTTCCCCAACGACGAAAGAAGACGCAATGCTCGGGCAGAGTGTGTATTCTCGACGTACATCAGGGCTTGGAGCTGTCGCTATAGCCTCGAGACCAGCCCATCTGTTGAAAATACGATGGCGGAGCACCTAATTTGCCATTTCGCCATAATCAAGAGTTAACCAAACAGCCAGCGCACTACAACAGCTCTCCCTTTTCGATATTAACTTAAAATTATGCTAGCAATTATTACAAGGTCTATTGAATCACAGACAAGTGGCTTACTAGTAGTTTCTGTTGAAGCTTACAATAAGATAAGAGTAGGATTAAAGCATTCTACTTTAATGGCAACAGCTTTCCACTGCCACAATATAGAACAATAAATCGTGCCAAGAAATGTCATATTTGACTGCAGGATAGTGAGGAATTAGTAAAAGCCGTACCATCTTCTCAGAATTGCGGAACCAAAGACTGAGGAGTGGCCTTGCCTTACAAGACCATGGTTGTGTGCGCTTAAATCTCGCTTTGCCAGTTGGGTTTTGCGCTAGACGCCACCTTCCGCTGGCATGAATGCGACCTCTTCCTGTTATTTGTGTGCTTCGAGAATACCAACCAAGAAGGGCGTTTGTTACGATGGGAGCCTCAATAAGCACCTCAATCCGTTTAGTGATTAAATCTAATCCTTAGAATTCGTGGTAAGCCGTGAACACGATGCTCAGTTTGTGTCCATTTTCCCTGATGTCTCCGCTAGAATGGCTTATTTCGTCTTCGAAGGCGCTTTATTGGTGACACAGTGTGTGAACCCAATCGAACCTAGCATAAATTTCACGTCAAAACGCCACGAAGAGATGGCTGCATCTACAGAGACGTATGCACTAAACGCTGTTGGGACTGTAACAACCTATCCGAACTCAGCCTCTGCAGAATCGTCAGTTGTGGAGCTAGAGAAGACCTAACTGACCTAAACGCAACCCCAATAAAATACTTACGGCTCTGCTACCAAAACGGCCAGTTTTTTTGCTGGATTTTGAAGGCATCATGCTTCTCTTCTTCACGCAGCTCTCAGGCACATGTTTCAACTGAAAGCTCACCGTCAAGCACTACTCATCAGCACCATCCTTGAAGACGTAGTAAAGCATCCGAAGATGAAGGAGGGGCTAAGGATTGGATGGCCACGGGCATTGGCGAAGTGGCATGACCGAGCTGAAGCCCCAGAAATCACATTACCACCTGCTTCGGCTCAACCACTCCGATGCTCGACTAATGCTAGAATCCTCTTCTTACAGTTGGGGCCGCTCACAGGAAAGGGAGGACCGTCTACCGCAAACACTGTGAACACAAAACATCCAGACTTTACACGTGAGAAGGTCATTATGGACTGCGCCAGCATTGCTTTCCCCTGGATGATTCAGGTGAACCTATTAGCAACACTATCCGCGCCACAGTTGACGGACATAGAGTAATTCACTGCATTTCCGTTTCAGCAACTCAAATGGATGGGTTTAGGGAGCTTGGCTAGACGACTGGAGCGTCAGATGCCCTCACGGTTCTCTGCGTTCGATTACACCCTTGTGCTTTCTCGTCCACCTGCAAGCGCACCTCCGTCTCATCATCTTCATGAGGATGCGTTGTTAATCTCATCTGTGCTCCCTTGACAAGTCCGCGCACTAGATTTGGCTTGTATTCTTCTCCTGCTAGACGTATTATCATTCTCTGTCTATGCTTCAAATACTCTGATCAATGTCTTGAGTTATTGTTCCGTACGTACTCAGGGTGAGCAATGACAGTTAAGATTTACAATACATAAATCACACCTATTTTGGGGATCCAAGACTGTGAGCTTCACCAACGAGTTATCCAGTATGGCTTCAAACGAATCCAACTTCAGTACCTCGCGACACATGTTGAGACAACAGCAGGTTTGACGAAGAGCAACATGCGAACCGCATGAAAAAAGAACTAAGAAGCGAAAAGTTTGTGCCTCAAGCATAAGACTACACGAAACATTCTATTCGATAAGCAACAAAGGTTATCTACAAGAACGGGACGGCAGCCACCACAGACTGATTCCAAAAACCGGGGGGCAGCTTAATCTTCAACGGTTTCAAGACCTTGCATGCGCCAGTGTGTTCCAGCAACGTCGCGGTCCCTCAAAAAGAGGGAGAAATCTCCGCGTTCATGAAAAAAGTCGAAGCCGCTCCACTACAAAATCAGGTTTCTGATGAATTCCCTTACCCTTCCGTATAAAAGATAAGCGCATCCTTTACATAAAGGATCCATAAGTGCAGCAGCACCAAGCATAATCGCGAAAGACGGAATTATTTCATACCACATAGCGACCTAATACCGGCTTCACGCACGGACCGGCTATGTGCACGGTAAAATGCGAGCGAACCCGAATGTTGAGCAGGTGGTAACCGTAGCAAAAAGACTGCAGTGCAAACAAGGAATAACTTTCGAAACTACGCACAAATTTTATTATTTCAAGGAAATAGGCATACTTTGAGGCATGTTTTGTGTGCGAATCCTGTCATAATAGACACGACAGCACGTAAATAAAGATAAAAGTAACAAGCAGGCTGAAAACACTACTGTGGTCCTCTGCTTGTCTAAGTGGCTCTATCATGGTAGCTGCATTGTTATCCCTTACCGGACGCCCTTGCTTTCGAGTTTTGCCAGCAGTACAGTTTCGTTTTTGCACATTCCAAAAACATTTGCAATTTTTAGCAGCTTGTGCTTTTTGCTGCACAACAGTGTACCTATCTTAATGCCTTGAATAATGATGCCAAGCCATTTAGTCGAGCAAAGAACTGGTGGTCACACTCTCTTTGTGCTCGAATGAATCTTTAATCTAGAAACGAATATTAATATGTCCTCTGGGGAGTGGACAATTGCTCTGTGGGTTGGTGCAGATTTCGACATCTTATTTCGCAAAAACTAACCATATTTTTATCGGGCGACAGAAGGTAAGTTTCAAATAGCCTTATTCCAAGTGTTGAACACTGCTCCATGCGTTAGAAATGGAGTCGTCAGTTCACCAATCATTTTTGGACTTATTGCGTCAAGGTTGCCTGGGTGCTCGTTCGCGATCCCCATGAAGGATGGTGAACGTTATAAAAGGCGTGCTTGTCAAATGGTTAGTTTCCTCCAAAAGCCAATTCCGTTTAGTGACCCAGCTATGAAACAATTCCTAACGTATTTATCCGAAAACCTCATTATTGGCTCTCGTTTCATTCTATCGGACCTCGACGAATCCCACATCTTCATTGATCCAGTAGTTCTACCTCGTCTGCAGGCCAAAGTTGACGATCTTATGGAGAAGCTCTCTTTTCCCCTTGTTACCGAAGATGAGTAACACCATAGGTCCCTCAGCATATCGTAAATTTGCATAATTGGACTCCGCGTTTTTTCATGCATTAGCCTTTTCGTATTGCACCCTCATAACTTGGTGTTGGCGCACTTTGCAGAGTAACGCGGTCAGCCGCGTTCACCGCCTTACATTTGGTCAGTTAGCTCCTTAGACTCACGAGAAACCCCCCCTATCCCTTCCCCTGTGGGTCTCTGGTACTCTGCTTCGATTACCCAGTCTGTAACAAGAAATCATCCAATCCAAAGTTAAAACATTTATTCCCATTTATCCAACATATAGCCTCTTGAAAGTCGTCATAGCAAATATGAGGTTCAACGTATGCCGGTGAAGTGGGTGAAAGGGGTAGTGTGACAAGTCTAGATTACACAGAAGATACAAAACATTGCGGATTACATTGTTCCAAAGTAGGACTGGTCGAAATGGCCCGGAATCACTGGATGCACCTCCGAGGTGACGACTGTCAACGCCGGATTCCTTGTTAGTACGTTCTTCAATCCTGTAAAAAATAAGGTTAAACATGCCATACGTAGGTCAACTTCCTAACTAATTTGTGAGCCACACTATGGACGATAGAAGTGCTATTATTCGACCTTAGTTGTAATTTTTACGTCCGTAGATAACCGATACTAATCTTCAGGAGTGCCAAACAGTGGTTGTTTGGATTTCTTTTATCTGGAAAAAGGTGAACAAAGCTCTTGGAAACGAGGCAAATGTTACACTGGGATGCAGATGGAAGATGCATGATTCATTCAATGATAGACCTCCATTAGGAGATAGATAATGAAACAGTATTAAAAACTTTCAAACAAACTCCCTTTCCGGCGTGATAACCGATTTTGACTCAATACAACATGGTGGCACACTGAAATGGTTATTACGAGATGGGTAGGGGATTCAATTAGTTAGCTGGGTTCCTTTTGAGGTAAAAGCCTTTTAGACCAACAAATCATGATCACTTGATCTCCTGAGGAACTTATTTACCTATGTATAAACGATTCAAATCAGTTGAAGCAGCTGGCTGCGGTTGCCGTGAAATGAAACCACTAAGCTCCAGCCAATGCAAATAGACAAGTTGGTATGTTTTTGGCTCATTATTGTGGTAGTAGGCAGTTAGCTCGAGCATAAGATAAGCTATTTGAAAATGCAATCCTTAGGCTTAGAACGTGGATCATAAAATGCACTCCTCGTTTTAAAGGAAACCTGTGGGATTGGGAAGCAGTTTCATTCAGTCGAAATCAACCTAAGGCTACACGACAGGTAACACAAATAAGACTGCGGACGGAAAGCGTGCTGTACCCTGTGGCGAAGCGAAGAGAGTGTGGAGGATGACGTTCTCAGCGGAGACATTGTAGCTTCGAAGCAGTTTCAGCGCGGTCAGCACGATGTTTCCAGTTTCTAGAGTTGGAAAAAAAAGTAAGGCCAATAACTTTGACTTACAAGTCAACGGGGTTGTGATTAGAGCGCAAAGTTAAGCACGCCCCCGGCAATCTTAGCTCTGAGGTCTAGATATAGCGATGATTTAAAGACACGCTGCAGGTTTCACACTCAGAAAAAAGTTGCGCTGGCTGTTTTTGTCATAAATCCTCAACAAAAACACGCTCCGAGGCAGTAGGGTCAGAGGCGTTGTGCTGGTATGTCCATATCCGGATGACACAAAGAGCCAGAAGTCACCGAAATAGGAACAAGTAGAAATGCCACTCAATTAGACAAGGTGGTTTCAACATCCGAACCACCAGTAAAGGTTGCCACAAGATAGCCCAACGAAGGAACGAAAAAAAATGGAAGCTCACACTTACTGAGTGTGGGATACATGAGGAGAATCTTGCGCGACTCAATGCCCGGTGGGAGTTTGGCATAGACAACGCGCGGCTCGGAGACTTGACCAAACTCCTCCGAGGCGGTGATGAGGATCTTGCCGATTCGCAGTGCCCGACAGCAGTCTCGCAGACCGCGCTCCATAGCTTCGCCGCTGCGAACAATTGAGACACCGCAGTTGCCACGCAGAAACTTCAGTCCATTATAACGGTGCCCTGGTGGCAGGAAGAAAGAGAATAGAACCACATTGTGAATTTCGTTCTGTTTTTGCAAAGACAGCTCACATGCATTTCGGGCGAGGAATGAGGTATCTCGAAACGAACACGAACCCCATTGGGGGATGCTTCATTCCGTTGCAGTGGTGGTCTACTGATAAGGAGTGGAAAAAAAGAAAGCACTTGAAATAAGTTGAGAACGAGGGGGTTAAAATCACAGAGTAACAGTAACTAGAATAAGAGATTTAAGGATATGGAGACACTTCAAGGTGGTGCTACACGAGAAGTAGAGGGGTAGAGGACAACAGTTTTGGGAAGAGTGAAGGATACGAGTACTGAATGAAACCTTTGCTTTTTACAATGGGAATACGAAGCAAAGTGGAGAGGACAAAGCCATGAGATGGGTGGTGGGTTCTTCCTATGAAGGAATAGAGTGATATCTGCACAAACACAACTATTTCTAAGAATCAAACGTTGCGAGGTGGCAGAATTGAAAAACAAGATGAGGCATATCGTTCGTAATCCTGATATCGGAAAAAGCCGAAAAGCTTTTTCGTAATGGAAGAAGAATAAGACAAAGCCCACACCGACTAAGGCGTTTCAAGGGACTTAAAAATGAGGAAAAGTGTATTGACAAACTGGAGAATAACCAAGATTTGAGGGCATGGAAACTGACGACTGGCACCTCATTCACATAACAGACCAACAATCAGTTTCGGCATTGGTGAACTGGAGGAAAGCGAAACATCATGAAGCGCCAGCAATAGCTGTGTGGTCGGATTGGAGCCGCAAAACATTCTTACACGACAATGTGACCCTTTTACAAGAAACTCCCAAAAGGGAGTCTTATGTCAGTCTCCATGCATTCCACAAATTCCAGTGAATGCATCCTCTATTGGAAATTGACCTTCAGAATTTGAAGCTACTCATACAATGCAGACTGGTGGGGTAGCATGCAACACCCACACGACAAAGTGGTGAATCTCCAATTACCAACCAACTTTCCACTGATATCGTCAAAATTTTTCACAATCTTCGCATCAAAGACTAAAAATCAAAGCTAGTTGGTCTCAAAACAAGGACGGTGTTGCTTCATGGTGCTAAATTCCAGCACTTCTCGGAAGAAGAGAAAGGTAGGATGTAGGGAAATAGCGAATTTCCCTTGGCTTTAAGGGTATGCAAGCCACCCAGATGAAGCACACAAGAAATACCTCCTTTAAAGTAAGAGAATATGGATTTGAATAACGGTAATCCCCGAATTCAAAACCCAATGATTGAAAACAAAAACTTGGAAGAATGAAGTATGGCAGCAGTGATCAAATTTGAGAGCTTTCCACAGTTAAAGGGGAGCATTCGGTTCCGTCTTTTGCCATTTAGGTGAAAAAAATTAAGACTGAGCACATAGGGTACTGAAAGAAAATCATGCTCTGATAAGTAAAAAAGACAAAAAGCACGAGATCAGCCAAGTGCGTCGGCGCAGTGCATCACAGCACACTAACAAGGACCGTCCGCAGTTGTGCACCCAGTAAATTTTAAAAAAAACATTCATGTTTGATCTTCGATTGGGAGATAACAAACAAGAACCACCAATGAACCAAGCTAATAAAGCGGTTGACGGAAGAGGGTAAACGAACGGGAGATGAAACACAGCCAAATCAATTGTTGGCCTGGAGATATGACAAGGCCAAAACGGAACCACACCACAACAAAGAATGAATAAAATGCAGTGCCCCAGTTGTGACAGTAGCAAACCATACGACGGCTGCATAGCGCGGGTTCCAAGTTTCCAACATTTCTACCTCTATACCACTGGTAGACAGCTCCTGCGATTGCGCACGTCACTCAAACACCTAACCATCTTCATAATAAATCCATTAACAGACTTCTCACATTCAATGGCGCTGTAAGCAAAAAAACCTCAACGGAGTTTCAGTCACACCAATTAGTGCCTCCCTTTGCCGATAGTAAAGCAACTTTCATGCGTGCATTTTCAAGAATAATTAGAGCCCAGCAGGCAAATGACTATATTTAGGCTGTAGAGAGGAATAAAAAAACCATGAGTGACTACTTAAGAACCAAAACCAGTAAAGACCATCAGATCTACAGTTCACTCACAAGGATGCAAACCCACACCCACTGCAGAGAATTTTTGAGATTTCACTAACTTAGCTTACGGTACAAATTAAGAGCCGGTTCGGAATATCGGTGAAAAAGTCGTCGAGATGACTTCGGAAAGCGTGAAAGCTATAGGTGCGATAAAAACTACAAGCATATCTCACCTGTGGGGGTTGTGACAGAAACCTCTTCAAAGGGGAGCTGATTGAGACCCTCTTCCATCACCAAGCGAATGAGGCGATTTGCGTAGAAGACGAAGTCATTCCTCGTGGTAGTTCTACAAAAAAAACAGAATTTGGGAAAATGAGAACTAGGAATGGCCAACTTACAAATATAGCAAAAAAAGCACACCTATCTCTCAAAACAGTTTGCATTTCACGAACTTCATCAGTTTGACGAAGTAGGACAATATTCTTAGAAAATAAGCGCATAACCTCAGCAACCTCGGGGTACGGAGACTCCTGAAGAGTACTGTTACCGTTAGCCGTCATGAGACCCTTCACACGTTCAGTTATTGCCTAAATAATTTGAAACGAATAAGATCACTACTGGAACCAGTTCTCAAGACATCGACCCAATAAATCCAAATGGAGCCGACACACCAATATAAACGATGCCACAAGGGTTAAGGCTATCATAAGCACAGGAATTCAAAAAGTAAAAGCAAGCCGAGGAATCCATCGTCATGTCTCGGTAATGGGAAACAAGTTCAATTAGACCAAAGAGAATATTTACAACCATTAGCATAAATGTCAGGGAGAAAACAACCCAATGCCGTATTATCAGCGCAAATAGGGATAGCGAACACACTTTTTGAAGCACTAAAAAAGCATGCGCATTACCTGTTCGATCACTGATGCATCACAAAGTGCCATTAGTCAGAAGCAAACAACAACCACAAGCAACACGAGCCTTGAAGGAAAGCGTCAAGTACGCGCCGGGCATCTGCAGTACGTTAAACAAAGTGGTCTTCTAAAGAGATAAAACACAATTTCTCAGTAAAAAATTTTAAACACTTCTCTTTGCTTGCAAAAGCTACAAAACCCTTGCTTAAATTAAAAAGGTGTAAATTTTGGTAAGTATATTGCCAAAATCATACCTTACTTCGATTTTTATTCACAACTCACCAAATGGAACGCAAATAATAAGCCACATTAAGGTCATACAAAGCTATTTTGCAATTGGCATATGGGTAACGAAGGGCTGCTTGTTTTAAATAGCCAGCTTGTAATTGGTGCATCGTGTTATGCAGATGGTTTTATAGGATATTTTTGGCTGTTTTTATAGATCAATAGGGATAAGCTTGATTTCGTTGCTTGGCGAAAGCCACAGAATGGCCCGGGTAGAAATTACTTTATTTCTTTGCGTCCTTGTGTTACCAATGTTGTGGGAATGAGTGCTGCATTGCATACAGGGCTGCAACCATCCCTACTTTAACCTACTCTTTGTTGCGCATGTCATTAAAGAACTGTACCAAGTTCTCTCCCCGTTTTATACCTTAACCACAACATTGTTTATTTTTATCATGAAATTTTGGAGTCGTAACATATGACCCTGAGTGTGGGAATTTTGAATACGCTGATTTGTTTTTTTAGCCCACTTCACACACATTCTGCGGTGTGCACGATGATGAAGATGGACTCGTCCTCCCCGAGTGCAGTTTTTCAGGCTGAAAATGCAAATGGTGTAGACGATATCGCTCCCGTGCAAGCGAGAGAGGCCATTCGTTCCGAAGTTTTCAAAATGCTATCAAGAAACCTCAGTCCACATCTCAACGACTTAGTTGACTCATTGAAGTCCGCCGTGGCCTTGTGCAATAAATTGACCGGTGACGTCGAAGAAATGCGAGGATCTGTTGCAGCGTGCACCGAAACAGTAAAAGAAACAAAGGATAAAGTTCCAGAGCAGGTCCCACATCAATACCATTTATGGGCCACCATGTACCACAAGGATTTTTAGCAAAGCTTTTGTTTACTTCTAGATTATACCGCTGGCGACAACATCGGCATCGAAGGCACTTTTGGAGTCATCGAAGGAGCAGAGACTGCCGCCGCATCTAGTCAATCGGTTGCTGTCACGAAATTCTCTCACAAAAAGGGCCAACGTCAACTCAAATGGAGTACGTGCATCACTTGCAAAGGCTCCACGCGACTTTTTCTCGATTCAAGCTCCTCCTCTTCCGAAATATACTCCTCCTGACATCACTTTGAACATTGGAGGGAGCATTGTCATTGTTCCCATGCAGCCACCACTTATTCTCTCCGCCTCGCCCGCGGCAGGAGGTGGGTTTAATTGTTTTCAAGTTCTAAGATAAAATTCTGTAACAGGCATCTCCATTGAGGGTCGGTTAGACCAGTCTTCCGTCACGCTGCAGTTCCAACCAGCCAATATTTATTACCTTTACTCCTATACCCCCACCGAAGGTGACGCCTTTAAAGTCCAGCTGGGGATAGCTTGGACCAAGGTAATTTTTTAGCTAAAAAGTTGACCTAAGTAATTTCTGAATGCACTCATTTTTCTTCCTCGTCAATTAAGATCGCTGTGATTACCGCACCTAGCCTGCCTCTTTCCTTTGTGGCGGTTAACTTGCCTGCAAACAGCGTGCATTTCTTTGTGATGCACGGCGTAGATGCGCTGGGCAGGACAGGAGAATGGTCGAATATTATTAAGGCTATTGTCAATTAGGTGTGTCTTTTGTATATTCTTGCTCTGTACATAGATTTGTAGATTTTTTATCAATAGACTGCTTGAGTATTGCTTAAAGCATATGGATTTCTGTGTTTTAACATGCAGTAGCGGAGTCTTGGAGGCCTGTCGGCCATAACAGCTCTAATTCTCCTTCTTGATTGATACCAATACTATCAACACTAGAACAACCGATTCACCCGCTATTCGAATCATTTAGAAATGCTGTTAACGCTGAGTTAAAAGCATTCCACATCACGCTTCTCGTAACCTGATGTAACTTGTGTCACACATTTGTAACGCTGACATTAAACCAGTCGTTTACTTAGAATGAGGAATTAAACCTCAATCTAAGGAAATGACGTATTCCAGACCAGATACAGTTTCTGTACGTTAGTTTTCCACTTATGCTTTCATTTGGTTTCATGGATACTTGGTGCTTTCAAAAGTTTTACTTTTAATGGTTCATTTACGATTATTAAACTTTGCCTTGCCATGGACCGTGGTAGCTAGATCGTAAATTGGCCAGCAGCGAGAGGTGGCGATCGACTAAAGAGGGAGGATCTGGCAGTACTATTTCGCTGTCGAGTTCTATTTCCCGGCACCATCATAGGAGAAATGAGAAAAATGGGTGTTTAGTTGACACACCGTGCTGGCTTACCTACAAACTACATTTTTTTTGGCTCAGGGAGACGAAAGTCGTGTTTAACGAGGCTGGATTGTTGCTTGTCGGTCTGATGGAGTAATGGAGGTTGAGACTGCAAGGCTTGGCAGGACCGGGATTTAAGCATGTAAAATGACATGAGAAACTAGCCGGACACTGTGGATTACTTGGAGTACTTTAGGAAACATGTAATACGCCTGTTTTTGAGCCATAGAAATGAGCAACCGTGATAACGCCGTGTCGGATTCTTATGTTGAGCGATAGCAGTTTAATGGATTAACCTGAGAGCAGAGCATAGCTTACGGGGTGGTAAAAATATACATTCCCAGTGGGTGTCATGAGTCATGGACTTATAAAAACGCGTAAACAAAGCCTTAAATAGTGAAGCTCACCTCATGTGGCATCGTGTCTGTACAGTCTCACACCTTAATCAAACAATTCGTCATAGATTTTCATGTTAGCCTCAGTTTTCGATGGAAATGGCATGATAATTTAGAGGTCACTAATTTGACTAGTCCTAATTTCACTTTGGATACATTTTCGACGTAGTTGAATTGGAGTATGTGCTTTTTAATAAGAGGTTTCGGCCAAAATTAAGTGAACGCATTTTGTTTTTAAGTCGCTGGATTTCCTTCAAACGGTAGATAAATGCCTTTTGACACTGTCATCTGGTAGTTACAAATATGTTTCATCTTATTTTTGTTTTGATGATCTAGTTGTAGTAATCAATGCAGCCACATCTTCCATGTTTTTGGTCGTACAAGTGACAGACGTGATGTTTTGTTTTTATTCAGGTGTTCGATGGCCCACCGTTTCCAAGAGGTCATAGCTCTATATGGAACTGTATCTATCCAATTCGGCGCTGCAGCATTTCACCGCGATCTTGAAGGCTAATGTATAAATAATTTTTCAGCTTTGGATGTTGCAACTTGTCGTGGTGCCCTCTTGATGTCAGTAGCGAACCTTTGCGAGGATAATTATCTCCCTCTTTTACGCCCTACCGTCAATGCGAATGGAGGCAATAGGAGTGAATAGGTGGCGATAAGTGCAAATTTAATTGTGACGAAGGATGGAAGCGCAATAAGCAATCATTGTGAGGGCCGGTGTGGCTTTTCAGTCAACTAGATTTATCCAACTCTCATGTATAATCCAAATGGAGGGGCGGAAGAGACGACAACTTGAACTGAAGGGATGGCTTAGTGAGTGGGTAGGAGAGTTTAAATTTGGTGATTTGTGTATCCTGGGACCGCAAATAAATTTTTGCCAAGACAGCAGTCCCTGCAGCACCTAAACTATCGCGTTCTGTGCAATGACTTAATAATTTGCCTACCAATGTGTTCAAAGCACGGAAGGTAGGGACTTCACAGGTCGTAATTCCATTCCGCAGCGCGGGCTTTGGGCCATGTGGGCGGCACCATGACTTCTTGGTACGATAAAAACGCATGTATACTTACTGCACCTAGGCTTGCCAAGACTTTATGTGAAAATCAAGTCGTTGCGTAAGACTTATGCGCATTAAAGTATTTTACACACACATAGGACGACGAGGTTTGAGTTACCAGTGCTTTTTGCTTCCCAAGTGATTACACAATCGTGGGAGGGGATAGTGCAAAAACGCTTGTCAGTAAACAATGTGTTTGCGGAAATACAATCAGTGAATGCATAGACCAGCCGCCTGGTTTGCTGACTACAACAGTTTACTCGCAAACAAGTAAGAATTGCTGATTGAGTAAGAAATGCTTCCAAAAAGCGCTGCCTTTTATTCAGCAACAAACGTAGCGAAATACTACACGAATGAGCGCACATATTCCGTGAAAATTGCTTAAGAAAAAGGTTTTCTTACCGTATCATTTCTTTCTAATTGCTGAAACTTGTGCCAAATGAAAAAATGCAGTCTCCATAGTTTTAGGATAATGTCCAAATTCAAATTCCAGGAAATTGTTTTTGAATAATCTGATGCGCTGGCGGCGCTTACGTAGTTTGGGGGAGTCACTTGCCAAACCGCGAGATGTTGAGTTTTGTTATTGAGCGATGTATCAGGTTTTCCAAGCCTCTGAGTCTTTTCCTCTACGTGGTTGGAGTTGTTAGTCTTCTAGCCCTCTCTCAACCGGAGTTTAATTATGGGACCTACGTCAGCGAAAATGCATTATTAATCGGTAATGCGAAATTTGGTCTTATTTGTTCAATAGGTCTTGTTGATGAAACTTATAATCCAGAACATAACATTCCTGACGTCATGAAAGAGTTTGCTGGCATCGCTTCAGACAAAACTAAAACAGCCTCCATTATTCGTCGGGAGATGGAGAAGTTGGGCGTCGAGGTTTATGAGCAGAAGTTTATTTTTTCGCATAAATTACTAGAAGCTGTTGGGGTAACATGGTTTTGCTATGTTTTCATACTTTTTTTGCAGAATGTTTCCGGCACAAATCTTTACGCAATTATGCGCTCTCGCAGTGGCAGTCGTACAGAAGCTCTCATTATCATAGCACCACTTCGAGCCTCTGGTGAATCAGAGGAGGTCATTCCAGGAACTTACACGTACCTCATTTCTCTTGCAAAACAGCTTAGCAGTAGTTTATTCTTGCATATTTACTAATTCCTAGCTCAACTCTACTGGGCAAAGGATATAATATTCCTTTTCCCTGATATGGAATATATCGGACTGGTGGCTTGGATGGATGCATACCATGGTGTTAACACGTCTCCCAGTTGGTGGAACATTTGTCCTCATTATTGCTTGGTTTAGTTGTTCATGGCGCTAAACTTAGAGGTCGTTCGGGTAGCCTCCAGGCCGGAATTGCTCTGGAATTCCCTTCGCTAAACATGGCTCGTTTGGACGTTTCCTTCCAAGGTCTTAATGGTGAATTGCCAAATTTAGATCTAATCAACACCGTCGTCCGTTTGGCTAAAAAGCATAGCATTCCCCTCTCTCTCCATGGCCAAGTATGTTTGAGCGATTGTGTTCCCTAAAGCCGCTTTAGCTCCAGGGCTTCACTTACTCCAGTCCACTACCAGCGCTAAAACAGCTAGTCAGCTCCATCTGGGTACAGAGCTCCGGCTCTCCCTCTGGATTGCATGGTCCCCTCGTAAATTTCCAGGTGCCCTGCCTTACTCTTCGTGGTATCCCAAGTCCCGCCTCGCAGCAGTTGAATATGAATCATATTCGTCAGATTGGCAGGTATTAAACTTTTCTGCATTCTTCTTGTCCCTCCTTGTAGTCTGGTTGAGGGATTTCTGCGCTGCCTAAACAACCTACAGGAACGAATGCACCAGTCATTTTATTACTATCTACTGCCAGACCTCTGGCACTACATATCCATTGGAGTTTACTCGCCCTTCTTCTTCGTAGCTCTTGCGGGACTGCTTTTGCAGGTAAGACGGTGAACGTATTTAGGCCTGTATCTGCGGTCCATATGCCGTTTCCATAAAATGAAATTTAGAAGAATAACTATACTTCTGAAATCTCTTTTCAAGGTAATTCGAATCTACATAGAGTTTACCTCTAAGAAGAAGCAGTTCTCCAAGACCCCTGCTGTTGAAACCATGTCCAAAGAATTTGATTCAACTCCTATCACTGAGATTGTCGACTCTGACACAGAGGTCCGGCAGCGCCACGTCAACACTGCGAAGACAAAGGTTAGCAAAGACGAAACAGAGAAGGATCATGAAGCTGAGGAGGACGAGAAGGAAAGAGGGGAAAACGAATTTAGCATCGCCATCTTCCTACCTGCTGCATCCTCACTGGGGCTGTGCGTGGCCGGCGGTGCTGTGATCCACGTCTTTCCTGACGTCCTCTACGCCCGTCTCCTCGATTTCTCCACAGACAATCCTGATGGAGTGTGGCAACTCACCGAAGTCTCCTTCGCTATCACATTTCTTGTCGCAGTTGCTGGCCTCGCTCTCTTCCTTCCACTGATTGCTTTGGTTGGCAAAAGGTGGGTCTGGTCAGCTCATTTTTCTATTAGTATACATTTGTGAATTCACAATCCGGATAGTTTGAAAAATGGATCGTGGAAAAAGACTAAGGTGATACTTCTTATCTCCTTTGGCAGTTGTTGTGTCCTTTTCTCATTTTAATCGTTTGTTAAGGAACGGTCCTTAATAGAAACCTGGTTGTATACGGGAATTCCCAGCCTTTCCATTTGCTTGTGTTTGTTTAGGGGCTTTCATGTTGAGTTGATTCAGTGGGCAGCATGACAAAGACACTTATCACCTCACGATCTAGCTGCCTTTATTTGATGGGCAGGGCTTACTAGTATTTCAAGTCGTCTGTGAACGTGAGCAAATGTATTACCTCGGCGAGCAGTGGTCCAGAACCGTTTTAATTCGATTTGACAAATCGTTCCACCTCCACTTCAGTCGATGGTTGGGCTACGGGCAAGACTGGCGCTTGACCTGCGCCCTCTCTGCCCTCCTCTGGTCCTGCTTCCTCGGTTGCCTCTCGCCGCTGAACATCTCCGCCGCTTTCCTTCTTCTTGTTGTCATGGAACCCGTTCTCCTCTTTGTCACTTGCCGTTCTCGACTTGCGTACGTTTGACTGGATTTTCGGTACTCTTTTTTCCACATTGCCTTGGTGGGTTCTCGAAACTAGGTTGAGGTTATTCAGGGAATAGTTTAGTGTCTCTGAATAAAGCCATAGCTCTTAAATGTGATGTAGAATGGGTGGACCTTGCTGATAAAGAATTGTAGAGTGAGTTTCGTGAAACAAATAGCATAATTCGTGCATGGGAAAGGTTAAATAAATATGGTTTGAGTGGGGCTATTTAAAAGTCGACTTCCTGCCTGTTAATTGGTAATTCTGTTCTGATGGGCAATCTTAATTTTGATCATGAATAAGCCATATGGAAGACCTGATACTAGGGTGGATTAAAGATGGATGGGTGAAAGCTGTAGTTGAAGCCGCGGGTAGATGTTTAACCGCCGTCTTATAGGTATTTAACTATCTAAGGCGAATTGGAGGGATGAATAAACATAGTGAGTGGATTCCATTACTAGACTGATTAAAACGGCTATTTCTAGGCAGTAGAATTTACGCGTTTTTACAGGAGATTCTTCATTACTCTCTACAGAACAGTGCATCGCGTACTTGGCATAATTCTTCTCCTCGCGGTTTCTCCACCGGCGTTGGTGATAGCAGCCACGTTGGTGCACCCTCACGTACAGCAGTACCCGCCTCCCAGTGCGCTTGCCGCTATCAACACCTTCGACTTGCAGCAGCAGTGTGGCAAAGTTCTCTTCCAGGCGCACATGGAGGCCACGGTGCTGGGCTCCTGGAGCTGGAGTCTCCTCACTCTGGGAGTCACCCCGCTCTGGCTTTTCGTGTGGAATGGTCTTCTGCTCTCCAGAGCCTAATCCCACCTTCTTGTGGTTTTTTTGTTCATTGTTTTCTTTTTTAAATATGCAGTTTCTAAAAGATTGTGAGGAAGGGAGTGGGATATCTGGCCCTTCTGGCGTTCGAACTGATTCGTTCTAGGACTCGTTTTGAAATGTCTGTCCGACAAATGCGGAATAGAGGAAATTTAAACGTGCTCGCAGGTGCGGTAAGGGTTGTTTAGCTTCGGTTTGACTTCATGGCTGTCGATTTTTGTGAAGAATTTCACAAACCAGTAGATTTTGTTAGGGCACTAACTAAGGTACACTTGTAGCGCGTTTGACAAATTGTTGGTGCGACCTTATTCGTGGCTGTTCTTACGAGTTATCGCCTTTGGGGAACGAGGTGATGGCTCGTAGGGTTTCCTTACGGGTGAGGCCATACGCGTTATACGACTATTCGTAGATTGCACGTTGGAGTGTTGTTGGTAAGTGCTGAGTTTCTGGATATTCGAATCTACTCTGGGAGGGTCTTAAGCTTGCCTGTTCGTTAGTGCTCCAGTAGATGTCGATAGTTTTGATTGCATGGGTCTTGAAAGTCTTTCAGAAGCAAGCTTCCCAGTGGTTGTACGTCACCAGGCTCTGCTTCGCTTTACCAGCACTCATCCCTTCTGGGTTTTTGGGATCTTGAATGGTGAGAAGTTGCGATCGTCTTCCCTGATTCACCATGGTGCCGCCAGTTTTCCACTATCTTTGGTGGTGGTCGCGCACCTTGAGGATACTTGCTTCGGGTCTCCACTTATTCATCATACCAGCGAACTGGAAATCTAAGGAGTGAGTTGATGGAGAAACATTTGAACACGGTTTGCGGTAAACTTGGTCATTACCGGTGGACGAATGGGCTCAGCGACGTCGGGCTGGCTCGTGAAGTCAGATTTCGTGGACGTGTTTTGACAGGTAATCAGCCACTCCCTAAAGGATTCTACGGTTCGTAGAGGGTCATGGCATTGCCACGTGAGTGGATATACGTACTTTCTAGGATACTTACATGGTTCGCTATCATCCTCATAGAAATTGCTGTGTGCTAGCAGCTGGATGACACGCTGGTAAGGCTTGATGAGCTGACTTTCACGTGAGTCCAGAAGGCGCACCAGCTTAACCCTCGAGAAATTCTCCTCCGTTGCTAGTTTGTGAGCGTTCAAAAGGGACGTACTCTCTTGCTCAAGCATATTAAGTGGAGATGTGGGCTACGTATGATGATAACCCCTCAAAGGCCGTCAGTCGAATGTTGTAGTTGCACGTGGCTGGCATCACCCACTCATAGTATTGGATCGTCTCTACTATCTAACCTCTGGACAGATACGCATCTACGGTAGCTATTTTTGTCGACTCGTTACGTCGATTGACAGGGCCAACTACGTTGACGTTCTTATTCCTCAAACATCCGATTGGAGGCTGGATAAGGTCCAGGCTACACAGGCATAGCGACTCCAGTCCATAGCGCAAAATTCATCTAGAAGGGAAAAGGTGAAATTCTTACCTGCTCTAGACCAGAGCCCCGCGTTCTAAAAACTACTATCAACGTGACTCGGAGTGGAGATATGGCACTCCAACGTCCTGCTTGCCTTGAACATCTTGTCCAAGTTGAGTGACTTCATTCGTTTGTAGGTAAGGCAACCTAGAAGGCTGGATGGAATCAAGAAATGCGGGATTACAGCATTTGGTTCCATGAAGTTTAACAGATCTATTTACTAGTAGATTCGTTAGTTAGGAGGTGACGTCGATGTCCTTGACCGGGGGTCGTTTTGTTCTTTGTGTAACTCAGCTTTAGTGCTAGAAATAGGATCTATGATACAAAGGCTATCTTAAAGGCCTGTTTTGATGAGGGAATTCGTCTATTTTATTAGGATCTGAGGTACTTAAATCCGCATCCATTTACTCAGTAAGGTATGAAGTGTATGATAACTTAGTCGAACAAAACAGCCTCAAATGACCTCCTAAGCTATGTTGCATTAAAATTCTTTTCTGAAGTCGTAAGAAGTTATGGTAGTATGGCAGAAGATATGTTACTAACGTACCAAAGGGGAGGGAAGCTACTAGTCTGAACCTGAGGTCGTGTCATCAAGCGAGATTACCACCTGCGGAGGCATGAAGGCCCACGTAATCAAACTGTCAAAGTACTGCATGCAAGCATACCCCAAAGGCCCCTTCAC
The DNA here is from genome assembly GCA_001870725.1 of Taenia solium. NCBI lineage: Eukaryota > Metazoa > Platyhelminthes > Cestoda > Cyclophyllidea > Taeniidae > Taenia > Taenia solium. The sequence continues at coordinate 129,633 of MIEF01008633.1, forward strand.
CGTCATCTATACCACTGCCAAGGTCACCAATCAGAGTTTAGCTGATATCGCAAAAGTTCCTTCCATCTTTACCTACTCTCCTTGATCCATCGATCCTTCTGTGATGCTCATTTTATAGTGAATGACCTTCATGACAATTACCATCAGCCTCTGATTTTCAGCGCTTCCATCGTATTGCTCGGTTTTTTCATGGTCATTACGCTCGCAACTAGTTATGAGTCCGTTGGTTCATTACCTTCGTCAAGGATTAGAGGTGGAGAAACTAATCTACTTGAAACAATCTCAATCGTTTGCAGTGAACTGCATAGTATCCAGGACATTGAGCAATACTTCAATTGTTTACCTCTTAATTTTGGTAACGAGGCCAATCTAAGTCTCCTCATTATGCCTTCGCCGGGCGGACTGACCTTCAGATCGTGTCAGCAGTCCCAAGACCCCATTGCATGCCTTTATTCGTCCTCAGAGAAGTCTCAAGGCGTTACAGTGGAAGCGGAAGAAAGCTAATCCCTACCCTAATGGACTTCAATTCTGGTTTCTACTTCTGGGCAATAAACTTCAGCAGGGTGGAAGACGTGCATATTACTAAGGATGAGGGATTGGTTGAAAGCGGCGTCTTCTTTTGGTAACCAGCCTAGTTCCACGGTCTGTAGGAAAGCTGTTGCCAACCAGAGCAGGGCTTGCCGTGGACTATCCCCAAGAGTTTGTTACGGGGCTGTCCACTGTATTTATATGCTAACATCAATAGCGTGAATAAGCAGTGCCTCCTCCACTTCTCTACTAGCCGGATTCAAACTAGGTGAATATGTCAGGGCAGCTTCAAAGTGAGAGCATGCTATGTGGCTCGGTCTTTGGGCTAGTGTTCTTACGACTAGCTATGGACACACGTGATTATCGTCAGATTCTCCGTCCTCCCAAAGGAGTTCTCACACAGGGCGAAACTACAGATACGGCTGAATTGCCGACTAAAACCAGTGACGATGGAGTCAAGTACCGTCTTAGTGGTATCAAAAATCGACAACTGGCGTGGATGGCTAGTGGATGCATCACCGATACCATTACGATGGTTGACGCGAAAACTGACCAGTTGGAGTGATGATGCCTACGTTAAAAAGAGGAGAGAGGCTTTGTAATGAGTTATTTGCTTGCTAAGCTTAGCACTATTTCGCTAAGTGGGCTGACCTCCAAATCAAATCAGTAGCCCTAAGCCATACTGTGTGTGGAATGTCTATGCTCTGCTCGAATATTATGTCTTCGTGTGTCGTCGGCACTGCTTTTCAACACTCGCCAATTTGCATTTTGCTTGGACCCGGCATTCGTATTGTCAACACATAAGTAGCCATCCAGTATTTGCTAAAAATTTTCCCCGACGATTTCGTGAGTCTCCCCCGCGGTGCAAGAAAAGCGGCTCAAGAGATCTCGGAATGCAAACCACCTACTAGCGTCGTCTTGAGCAGTGCCTTGTTTACAGTGCTAAACAGCCTGGCTCGAGTCGTTGCTCTCGTTTACCTTTAGCCATCAAAATGTTTAGTCCATTTCGCATGTGATCCTCTGCTGTCAAGGTGTGACAATCACTTGGAAGAGAATGAGGTGCTGAAGTGGTATTGCCCTTTCATTCTTAAAAGGGTATTTCCTCACGGCTTAGTAGTGTGTTAGGCAAGCGATTGCATCTGTGATGCTTCTCGCATAATCTGGTGGTGCCTTCTGGGGATGCAATGGTGTGTGTCTCAGATGTGTGGGGTGGGGCATTAAGTGAATCACGTGTGAATAATTAATGATACGCTCATTTACATAACTTTGAAATGCAAAAGCCATTGCTCATTGGAAGTCAGTCAGCAACCTAAAGTGTATGGAGCGCCTTTCTGATCGCGTACATGAAAGGCATAGAGAAGGAATTTGTTGTCTCCGAAGCATACTGCCACCCGTTAACTCACTTAGGGCAACTGATTTGTCCACCTCTCCGTGTCATCTCGAATCAAAGTGACATTGAGAGTGAAAGTGATTGTTCATCGGGATTGTAAGTCTTTCCTTTAGAGCGTGGTGTCTTCATCATTAGGACTAATAGGAAGAAATGCTAACCGAATATTCAACATCTTCGGAAATAAGACAGGTTTGGATTACATCCATCAGGTATAACCGACACGTGATATGGTGAGGGCTTAAAAAAAGGAGGCCAGCAGGGAGCTCAACAGTGTGCACAGTGCAATGGCAAGTCCTCACACCTTCCAAACTTAAAACTGCGTCAACCAAAATGAGTGAAAAGTGCAATGTCTTTAAAAATGCGATATTTTATTTCCTAGTTTTTAACAATAGAGCCGTTTACATTGGTAAGAAAGTTGAGTTGAGACTTTGATTGGTAGCTTGGTCATTTGAGGTTCCTTTAGCGTACTTCCACTAGCCCAATTGGGCTCCGGGCCATGCCAGCAGTGCCTCCTCAGCCCTTCTTGTTGTCGGCAATACATTTTCGTAACTTCAATTCGCCTTCAGACCAAACTTGTAGCACTGCAACAATTCCTCCACTTTACTCTTGCTTACTTTCATGACCTACTAAATGGTGTTTGGCTTCTAAGCAAATATGGCTTTTCCACTCACATATTTGCATTCAACTAAGCACAATAAACTTTAAAAGACCAGATGTAGCAATTTGCCATTCTGTTTAACTATGGGCGTAGCTAGGCTAGCTACTTCCTTTCCGCTCTACAGCATGGCCTGCGTTCCATGCCAGAAGCTTTCCAACTCTTGGGATAAAGTTTGTGGCATATGTGTCCCTTGAGATGTTATGACTCGAGGAATAAATGGAGTGCTACACGCTCAAGACATGGAAAAAGATGGGCTGTCAGAGCCGCCGATGACATTTTATTCAGAGCCCTGCACTCAGTTACTCTCACGGTTTCCTCCTATAACGCATTCTCACAATGAAGTTCTCATAAGGCTCATTTAATTAGCTCTTTACAAAAAATGTCGCTGATATTACCACGAGGCTCTTGGTGGCAAAAGAAATAGTTGACCTTTGTAGAAGACGAGGGCGGTGAGATGTGATCCATCCCTCTCTAGCATAAGGAGCCAATAATATCTTCAGAAGCAACTTCGCTATTCTAATTTTGTCAATTACTATAATTCCTGAGTAGACTAAGGTGGAAGGTACGTCGTCTTGCCACCTCTGAGGTCACCTTTCAACACAGCAATCTGCCTTTTACCAGTACCGTAGACTCAAATATGGTACTCGCCAAAAGGCTATTTAGTTCATGAATGGTGTTTCAAGAAATTTTGAGATTATGGTAGCATTGTCATTTCAACTAGGGCCAATGGGAGTGGGAAAATAAAATTGTTATAACTACCAAGAATTTTATGGCAAATCAGGTTTGAGTTTGATAGTTTTTACACCTGCTATGGACGTCGACTTCCTTCCAAAGCGTTTTGCTTACAAGAGAACCTTAGTCTAAGGTAATGAGTGCTTTCCATTATCAGATTTTTTGTTTTTCTAAAATTACTGGAGGGTGCTGGTCGACATCACGGGGCTTCCGTTATTTCACTTATCTGTCTCAGGTGTAATTCAAATCCTTTTATCGAAGGACTGATTTGGAGATTCATTTGGTCTGGAAACTCCACAGAGAACACAGGACTTAAAAGGAGTCAGGGTTAGAAATTACCTCAGGGAAGTGATGGCGCTGCATGGATTGTCAGATTCGTATACTTCGGAGTCTTCTTCAGTAGAAAGTGTTGCCAAGTACACCGTTTCAAGTGACACTACTTGGTGGGTTTCTTTCTGCACGAGGCTGTATTTCGGAATGATAAAACAAGATTGATCGGCCACACATAATCCCCGCCACTCAAACACGTCTTTCCTTCAAAGATGGTGAAGTTCACAATGCACTCCGAGTAGTGAAGCGGGTCTGTAGAGCAGGACCAGATAACCTCCTGATAGGTTTTATGCTACAGGTGCCATTCATGACATGCCTTTTGCGTTGACTACGACAAGTCAAGACGTTCTTATGTGAGGAAGAAAACTTGCCCCATTTGCGCCACATCCTTTATCTACATAAAATTGTAGATCCCTTTACAATGTTTCCTTTTAAAGAGGCGAGACCTAAAGTGTAACAATCACTAACTTATTTAGAAGCAATGGCACCTAGTACATAGAGCCTTCTTTGATGTCGCAACAAGTCGCCGTGTAGAATGGTCTAGGAGCTATGGACATGACCCACATGCCATCTAGCCAAGACGGAACTTCAAACCTCGAAGATAGCTTGGTTAATGCATGAAAAATAATAAAAACCGAGCATTTATGCACTCGTTATGCTAACTGCTTCATTCATAATCTTGCAGGGATGATAAACAAATTGTTTTCTTTCATTGATACAGTTCGAATTTTTCCAGTATTTGGGAGACAAAAGGTATAATGCCATTTTAAAATGGGAACTAACTCACCTCTTGATGATTCACAGAACTGGTTAATTAGTCAAAAGTACTCAAAACGGGAGGTAACCACGTATTTGAATAATGTGAACTTTAGAGGGTTTTTTGTGCTATGGAGATGAACTAATTTGATTTGACTTGGCATACCACAAAGAAACGTTTCAGTTAATTACTCCCACAACAAATTGAGGCTTACATGTGTCTAATGAACGCTGGAATGGTGAGTAGTGTAGCGCCCTGAGTCGTTCCTGAAAAGGAAAGGCAGCAAATGTATGCTCGATGCTGAGATGGGCGGGAAAGGGGAGGAAGGGAGGCCACTGGCATGCCTCGGAGGTCATACCGCCCAGTGGAAGCATAAGTACGGAGTCCAAAGCTCCCGTAAAACGAAAATGAAAAGTTTTACAGCTGAAGAATGCATTGCAAGTGGCATTTTAAGGTAGAGATGGCTAAATTGTACACTCAACAGGCATGTAAAATTAAGTCTTTCCTGATGTGGAAGGATCGTGGAAAGACCTACCGGTATGGTTATAAGGCGATGGTACAAAGCGGATGTAAGGCCTCCGAGAATTAAGGCGCGCAATTTTGACGATGTTCATTCAAATTCGAACATGAATTCTCTCAGTACCGGCTTCGAGTTAGTTTTCTCAATTAGTGTTGGTGAGGTTGTCAAACCCTAAAACATTCCCTTAACTATCCTAATGAAGAGATGTCACTGGGTTCCGCCCCAACCGAACGTAATCACATGTTTGGTGGTAGGCGTCGGTTTTACCATGCTTATACAAATTATTTAAAATTTGCGAGATGCTAATGCAGGCGACAATCGGATCAGCATGGGTGGAGCTTGCCTGATGCACATTGGCAGGTATAAGATGGCTTGATTTATTCAAATCGAGCAGTGGGGAGAAACTTCCCCAAAAATCGGGGAATTGGGATCTGAAGAAGGTTAATCTGCCCGAATGGAGAGAAAATTACTATGACTCACTTCGGGGTGGGTCTCCAAGTTCTCTAAAAATAAGTTTAATTTGCACCACTACATTAGGCGTAAAAGAAGCTTCTATCATGGATTATCTGTCCAAGAGGGAGACAAGCCTCGTTCACTGCACACGAGAAAAGTGTAGAATAAGGGAACACGAGAGTATTATCCCTCCACTCTGAGTCACAGTGATAACCGCTTTCAAGCGCGGACCTCTGACCTTAAGTAGGCGATAATCTCATCTTTTAGATTCCAGCTAAATCCCACGTCATAGACTGTGGCCTGAATCTTATCGAAACTCTAGTCAGGCAAGGAAGGTCGACGTGATCGGCCGACAAAAAAGGCTACCACATATGTGTACGCACCTTACGACTAGGTAGCGAAGATTGTCCGAGACTTTGCAGTAGTGTTCATGGGAAGGCAATTAAATTATAGCATTGACATACATCTACAGGAGGCCAGGAGTATGCTCAATCAGCAACCCTCCTGTTAACCTCAGATCACTGTTTTAGCTAGAAGTAGATGAAGGGCTTGAAATGGGATTGTTTGCCCCTGCCTCGTGACACTTTTCACAGCAACCCCTCAATGTCATAGATTTATGCGCCAACCCCCTGTCACTCGCACATCCGTGCAATCTTTCGTGATTGACCTGAAATCAATCATCACCTGCTAATCCTCTAGCCTTTTGAAGCCATAAAAGGCTGTAAGTATATTAAATTTAATTTACCCCTCTCGACACCTATAAGATGCTCTCCCCATCATTACTGCTGCTATAATCATCGGCTGAAGCAGCAGAGAGCTTAATGGAGTGGATTAGATTCTTGCTTGTGTGCATCCATAGAGCACACCAATGCTTCCATCCCTGTGGCAGCCCTTAATGGCATGATTAAAGTACTTCCTAGTGTCACTGACCCTGTTTCGGCATTCTACCTCAACTAACACTTCTATTCCTCTAGCAGCTCAGATTCCCTCGTTCTACACCCAGAAGCCGGCCACCAACGAAATAACGAAGCGATCGCAAGCATGTTAGGTTACAGACATTAGATCACGAATTTGACTCAAGACGGACAACCGTTCTTCCAGATGTAATTTGGAATCACCTCACCAAAATGGATCACTTTAGTTGAATCTCGTATATTCATCGGATGGAAAGTTCCATCTGTGCTGACTTAGCAGTAAATGAAATCATATTTCTATGGGATCTACGCATAAAATTTCAAGCATGAATGTTCTTAGTGGTTAAAAAAGATAATAGGGCTTCTCACTGCTTTCAGCCTTGAATTTCCAAACATTCTCGATTGATTGGCTTCGTTTATCAAACCTGGATGGATTAAGGCTTAAAAGCGCAACCTACTGAGTAGTATACCACGAGGCCTGTACTTCGGAGAGGCCTTGTGCGCCTCAAATGTCTTGCAGAAACTTAGTCCCGTTTAGTAAAATGCGCAATAAGGACTGAAAGCGAGGCTGATCCGGTCTTCGGGTTCGTCGTGGTTAGCTAGGTGAGAAAGCAGTACTAACCAAGGTATCAGCGAAACATAAGGCACCTATTGTCTCAGAAGCACCCCTCAACGTTGAAGGCAACGATTGATGATTATTTTCAGACCTAATCATTTGACCTTCTGGAATTTCTGACCCAAAATTCATGGGATATTAGACATGGCATTTTACTGGAGGACAAGCAATTACTGCTAAAAATTGTACATTTTCTAAAATAAAATGAAGTCGGGATCTCCTAGTTAAAAATGGAGATAATTTGCAAAATGGAAAAGACATGATTATTTCTTCATTGACTATAGACAAGTTAGAGCTTAAGAAAGGCGACCAAAATTACTTTCGGAAAATGGGTCAACTAACCCAAGCGGGATCCGTCCAACCCTCGATCGATCGACTGCCATAGAAACACCAAAAAAGCATGATTTTGGGCATTGTGACCTTGACCCCGCTGGCATGGACCACCACTCGGCTCCTCAGCCCTGCAGCAATTCGGAACTTCGGCTTTGCGACAACAACGAAGTTAAAAAGGGCAGTCGAACTTGGGTGCCTTTGCGTGATGTACTACAAGGCGAAGGTAATTACGGCCCCAAAGCACTCTTTTGCACTCATCGCGATACCTTTGCGTCTACTTCTGCCCACCTAAGTGCAGAACGTGATGATGCAGTGAAGGCAAAACGCCGTTTTAATCTAGAGATTGCAAAACGTCAAGAGGCCCGAGCTCTCTCCACCGCGCTGCTTTGTCTACGGCGTGATCGCCTATGTCAGGTCCTCTGCTGCGACGCAGGAAATGAGGAGCAATATCAACCAAGTCAACAGGCCTCAATACTGTCTTCACTAATTTCGTCGCTTCCACCTCTTTCGTCATTGCTACATCGCTAAACCGTGGTGTGGTCCTCTACGGTTACTACCACGGTTCGAAATAATTGTATTTCCTATGAACCTCCAATCCATTGCGCTTCTTGGCATCTGGTGCGTCATGGGGGTAATAAATACGGCAATTCCGTAATTTTCCTCGTAAACTTAGGTACAAGTTCCATGAGAATAAAATTTAAATTAAAGGTCAATCTTTTCTGGAAGGAGGGAACTTGCATAGAGGAGGAATAATTTGCGTTTGGGAACGACTTCAGGCGATGATACTTAACAGAGAAGCCCATGGATGATAGAGTGGAGTTAGAAGTTACTCTCGTTTAACCGATGGTTGTCAAATGTCATACAACCATGCAGATGGGTGGTATGACCACTTTCGGTAGACATTCTTATGTGAGATTCATAATGACAAAGCATACCTTGACGTCTTTGACTAATTGTTTTCTGTCTACAGATCGGCAATTAATAGCTATGAATCAGCATTTAGTAAACTATGATTAAGTTGTCATTTTGTGCCTACAATGGCAGATGAAGTGTAAAATGACATAATTTTATGGGTGAAATAAAAACAAGTCTTCTTACAAGTAAAAAGCTGTCCTCAACAGCAGGTCATTCATTTAATGCTGGTGGTTCAGCTAACCCTTCAAACGAAGTTTTGCTTGCCAAGAGCACGAGGAGAGATGGGACAGAGTATATAGGAGCGGCGTGGCCAGTGGTGAATGTCGTTAGTCCAAGCTTCTACGAGAAGCAGAAGGTTTTAGTTTATTTGCTTGACACGGAAAAGAAAAAATCACCGAATCATGCCAAACGAACCTTAAACCCAACTTGAATGGGAATTTTAGCTTCTTCAAAGGCCTGACCGCTTAGATACATTACCAGACCCTGCACTCCTGGTTGGATCCCGGAGTGAATAGGTAAGCCATATTCCAACCAATTTATCGATTTAATATCTCGAAAAATGTACAACTACCCGACTGTAAGCCTTCCGATAGACGAAGAAGAGTGAGGTGGATAAAGATAACCTTACTTGGGAGATGTATAAAACTGGCAGACAAATCCGTGGAAGCCGGGTGGGCATTCGCAGTGACACTTCTTCCACGGCATTGAGGGCCGCCACAGACGACCTCCATTAAGGCAGGCTGGGAGGCACTGACGCACGCTATAAATGCAAGACAGCAGGTTGAACCTCTGCTCTACCGCCGCGTCTTTCGACGAAGACGACGATACTGCTGATGGCGCGAGTATCTCACAGATGACAGAATAAGGCAGTAAAAAGAATATAGGGCAGACCCGAAGGCAAAAGGTGCAAGACATTGCCACTTCTCCTGGAAAAGGCGTTACCGCACGCCTTTTATGGTCTCCTTGTACATATGTGCGTGCTCGTGTGCGGGTGTGGCTGACATCCTAACTTTTTTTCACCCATAGGAGTCTTTGTGAGCGCTTAAGCGAAGGCACGGCGAATGAACGACACCAGTTGCGGCGGTATTCCACTTCGACGCCCTTGCCGCCCCTGAGACCCCTATTTTAACAGACATTTCGGCCAATTCGTGGTACAAACTCGCGCAAGCATGCTAATTCCCCTTGTCGTCTTACAAAGTAACTAAGCGATCTCAGCCCCAGTTTTAAAAAGCTCTCATTTGAATCGGTTGCCACAGTCAAAAATTTGAACCACCCTCCTTCCTCTACAATTTCTCTTCCATCGCCCCGACTTGTACGATAGCCCTCAGTGCTCAAGATATACCGATCCCAGGAGAGAAACAAATGCAATGTGACAAATTTTATCGTGATCACTTTGGATGTGCAACGAAAAGCAAAATAATCTTGGTAGTTGGACATTTACCTATGGGACATCAATAGGCTTCAACGCATTTGCCTCCTTATTGTGCTGATTAAAAACTTCAAGGGTGTAATGCCTAAACAGCTAACTAGAACGGGTGTGCACGCATAGGTGTGGAGAGTCTTTCTTACCTGACGTTACTGCTGCCCAGTAATGGCAAATTGCCAGCAGGGTTTGGAACAACTTGACACCCTGAAGAGGCGGGTGTGTTATTGCCGTCACCACCGCAATCACTTACACTCGTCGCCTTCCTAAAGCATTACAGCGCCCTCTTCGGAGCTTTATCAACCTCATCAGCATAAATGAGCCAATAGAAGCCACCTTCCGCTGACACCCCCCGTCGGTGGAAATGAGGAGCGCCTTCACAGAGGTCGCCAAATAATAGGCGATAAGCCAAGTGATTTATGTAAACAAACCAACTAACATATAAACCTGTACATTTTGGCTCAAGCTCTTAATTTTACTAACCCTTACTTAGCTCTCAATAGGCATCGAAGCACTGTTTTTAAATATTTTGCGTAATTGAAGACCAAATGTAAGGTTTAAATATCATTCTCTGCTTCTACCCAACTTTCTTGTTTAATATGGGCTGGTTGCTCCACGGCTTCCCTTCTAAGTTAATTCGACCACTGTGGCCACTGAGAAAATTCACATCCTCTCCAGAACTATGCTCACCTCACGCTTCCGTTGAACAAACGGCGGTAAAATCGGACACATTTAGTAACTTCCATGTTCCCAAGCACTAAGCTGAAAATTTCAAGCAGCAGTCAACAACTGTGTGAATGACTGACTTGTACCAATCTGTATTTAGGGCGACTCGTTGAGTGGGTTTTGCATCCAGTGCATCAGCGGCACTTGGGTCAGTGGATAAGCGTCCCAATTTGGAACATTATGTAAAAAAGTCCAACACAGCCTTTGAATGAAGACCACTTTGCTTACGCTTTAGCTTACTAACCCCGAAGCCCAGACATTGCTTGAAAATTGAGAGGTCCTAGTGATAGAAGACTTACACTAGAGTGCAAAATTAAGGGCGTGAGCCTATTTTCTACAGTTAAACTCAGAAGATTTCTAACTGGTTTGGTAACGCCAAGTGTGTAGGCTTGTCATCATCGACGGCACCTGTCAGTGTCTACTTGATGTCATCGCAACCGCTTTTATTCATTCGACGCCGCACAGTCTTTCGCCAAGTCTTGATTAGTAGATGTTTCAACCACCCGCACAACTCGATGCTTTGCAAATCGTTTTGGACGTTCTTATGGTGAATTCATTCACAAAGCCTCATCTCTACTCCCAAGTAAACGTCATTCTGAAAGGAAACTTCGCAAACTTTTTAGCTGTTACTACTGAAATGTTAGAAAATCAGAGTGCCATACATCAGGAAGCAAAACCAAAACTGGGAAGAGAATTCCTCTACAACTATTGACCTATAAAGAACTAAAGCCTCCCCTATTTATTTTGAAATCAAACAACTTTGTTGTGTGATTAATTGGAAGCTCAGTTTTCCATTCCCACGCTACCCACCTATTAACTACTCATGCGTTAACCGAAGTTTCCAAGTCGAGATGGCTGAGTGTATGCTCAGGAGGCGCCTGAATTGGAAGCTGTAAAGTCGCCCTTACAATGGACCTATCAAATATTCAGGACCGAGGGAGGGATTATCATTTTTGGTAAAAAAATTACGCTACCTTGAATGTGGAGTACTTTATTAACATCGCGGCGTTGAGCATGGTGGAGCTTCTTGGGACAAGCATTAATTGTGACAATAGACCCACAGTGAATACAGTCAGCCACTAAGTCGGTGTGTAATTGGAATGCACAGAGTTCTAACTAGCTTAATTGAACCGGGCCATTTTGTGAGGTCGCGAAAACACCAGTTCTGCATTTCATCAAGGGCAAGATGAGCACGTGTGTTGCCAGTGTTGACACAACTATAGGACTTATAGAAGAGAATAGCGATTCTCCACGCAGTAAAAGTTGGCAATTTGAGAAGACCTGTTTGGTAGGTGATGCGGCTTGTGATCGCCTTGCCTGGGTGTGCTCAAATTTTGTCGGCATTGCGAAAGCATCGATAAATCCTACAAAAAGCCTCATTGAACCTCGCCAAGTAAACCATTTATCAAACCATCGTCTACCTAGGAATCGCACAAGTGCTCACAAATGATTTTTTACTGAAGGAGTGACAAGCAATGCTACGACACGATTATTTCGTTATCTCCTCTATGCTGTACTGTTATACTTTAAGAGTCTAAAAGATGCAATCTAGAATATTGTCGGTAGCCTTAAGAAGCTACATTGTAATGCAAATTTTCACTCAATAAAATAAATTTTATCACAGTTCCATTTAACTCTGGACTTTGGACACACCACTTCCTTTGTCCGTAGCGAGCGTTTGGGTTGGTATCGATTGTGACTAAGTTGCGTGCCCTACCAAAACAAGCAAAATTCTCATAATTTTAGGGGAATTTGGAGGTCAGTCTTAAGCGAAAAATAACAAGTGATTTACATTTATACTAGAGATTTCTTCCCAAACCCAATAAAAAAGTGGACCAAGATTTTTTGTGGTCTGTGATGCGCATGTTGGGAGGCCTGGAGGCAAATAAAAACCATTCTTTATGCCCACATCATTGATGGTTTTACCACAAATTTCCAACACTTTTATAAAAACCAAAATTAAGACACTACTACTCACCGCCCTATAAGTAGCAAGCCATGCTGGATTTTGATCTAGTAGGCAGCTGAGAAAGCGCCAGTTACTGTTAAATGTCAGGTTAGCTAGGAGAACAGGTGCTGTAAATTAAAAATTACAAGCTTCTATAACTTAGCAGACTGTGAGCTAGCAACCTGAAATGGTCAGACAGGTAGACAGACAGACAGTTTTTTTATCAATGTGCTGGCTTCGCATTGCAACCACTCAAGCTTTAATTTGGGCACCGAGGCCAATGTTTAATCTTTCAAAGATTAGGCAACACCTGACCCTGACTACCATTACACTCGTGATGTAAAATCAGCGAGGAATTAGGAAATAAGCCGTGAATTTAATGCCCCACTTTTATACCAAAAAACCCATGCACCTTTCCAAGCTTTGTATAAATTTAGCTTAGTTAACTTTTAAAGAACAATTTACATGCGTAGTAGATCGGTTGCTTAACACTTGGTTTTGGTAAAGGAGCCATTTATGTACCTCTGCCAGGTGGGCTGGCAGGCGGGCCATGCCAGTAGCTCCAAGCGCAGCCTGTGTCCACAGCACAAGTTCTACAGGGATGTTAAACCTTTTTCCATTTCTAAGGAAGTCTTGAGCAGCTAAAAAGGAACCCTGTCTTAAAAAAAGGCACATGCAGCGGTTGGGAGTCGTGGTGACGATCCATAATGGAAGGACTGGAAGCGAAGGCTGTCTTCGTCAACAAGCCGCGTCTTATGCTCTACAGGGTAGCTGTTAATAACTAAAGCAACACTAGCCGTGAACCATCTAGAAATGCGCGATTCGGAGCTGTTTGCCACACTTATATGCTGATATCAATGATGTAGACACGCAACACCACTTCCCTACCAACTGAACAGAATGCGGATAGACAGGTGCAGTCGGACAGCTGCGAAGTCAGAATAGAAGCGAAAACAGACCTCTGTTCCTTGTTGTAGGACTGCTTTGGAGTCAGAGTCCCTATGACTAGCTTGCACATTCTGCCATCCTTCCAACTCAGTTCTCACACAGGACGAAAATGCAGAACCAGTTGAATTTCCAAGGGGCATCGGTTACCTTGCCGTAAGGTATCGCCCCATTCTCATGGAAATTCGACGACTGGGGCGGATGACTGGCAGGTTTTTCCTTCACAGCATAAATTACGCCGTAATGGCAGACATGGGAGGCTACTGTAGACAGCGCTCGAAAGAGAGGACCCCTGAAATACACTGGTTGTTTGTTTACTTCTTCCTTTTTTTCACCAAGTGTACCGTAACAGTCTTCAAAGAAGTCTCCAAGCGCCAAAGCGACCCAAGTGTTCTGATGTTGTTTAGAACAGGTTGCTTGATTGCATCTACGGTGGCTCTTTGTTTGAAAGTAGTTACAGCCTTTAACCCAAAACTGCGGTAGAATATTAATCGGGTTATAATAGCAACAACGGCGGATCACTTTTAACAGCCAGACCTTGACAATCTTCATTACATTGATTAAAAGCAGTAAACCTCGACCTGAAAACAATAATTAATATTGGGTGTCCTCCAATCGCTAGAAGTTGGCATTAACAGTACTCATGACGGAATGGAATCGACCAGCCTCCAAGCCGACAAGACGTGGACAGGTGAGATTCATGGAACTACTTCGCCAAACGTCGGTAGGAAAAGATGGGGTGGTGGTGGTAACTCCCTGAGCCATGTCCTATCGTTTGTCCGCGCAGCGCCACAAGCTGCCCACTCGTTACATCTGTGGAGGCGGTGATGGCAGAAGCGGCTGGAAACACAGAAGGCGCGGTACCATTCGACACTTTCTCTTACGCAACATGCTGCAAGGTGTTGGAACCACTCTCATCATGGGGACTACTGCGCACGCCGTGACGATTTTGCGAAAAGAACGACGAATCATACGCACAGTAAGGAGGCGCAAGAGAAGTGATGACGATGGTCTTTGTAGGACACCAAGGTACCCTACGGGATGCAAGGCCTCTCGGCAACACCCATTCCACATCTTGAAATTCTACGTCATCGCCGAAGAATCCCGCATCGCAGGAATCCGAGTGAACTGACAAACACCTCCGCTTTAGTTGTTGTCCCACTTGTCGCAATTCTGCCTCGATTATTCATCGCTGTTGATACTGTGGCTACTCACAACAGATTCTCTTCCCCCGGCTTTTGGGAGACTGCCTGCCAGGCATCCAGCAAAGGGCAAAACCTTGGCACTACACTTCACAAATATGAGGGGAATCCCGATAGTCGCAAACACCTAACACCTACTTCCCTCGACGCAGTGATAAGTGATTCGATCTACTCCTATGAGACGTAAAAACATTTCACCACCTACCACTTCGTCCAGCCAATGGTAGCAAGGGCACCCGCCAAGTGGGATCCCATCCCAAATAAGGCCATAGCCGATCAAAACGACGCATGCACCAGAGGATGGGCTCAACCCACAATACAGCACTCTAACTGTGCATGTATCGGCATTAAAGACTTTGTTTTCCAAAGGCTGGTATCTTCCTTACACCAATTGGGATCTCGATGGTGTAAGGCAAAATTACCTTACCTTTGTAGTGGCGGAACCAAATGCGCCTTATTTCTACAAGAGTCATAGCAGTTAGATACACTTTGTAGATCTAAAGCAAGATCTTTTCCTTAGGAAGGGGATTAAGAGGAAATACTCTGGGCTACAGAAAAAAGGTAGCGCTAAACATGGTTATTGCACAACCTAAAAGGATGAAACGAAATTCCTCTAAAAAACAACGCCAACTTAGTTATGCAATTTTGCGCGACTTCTAGAAGAGTTTTGATCTTTAGATTCAAAATTGACATGACACTCCCCAAAACTACGCGGAACTATTATCACCTCATTTTTTATTGCTAGGACACAAATAGTAAAGAGGAACTCAGTAAACTGTCCGTGACTGAGCCTGTGTCACATCCTAATAGAATCGACAACAGACAAGCACCTGACAGAGTTTACTGAGACCAACCAGACTCAAAGTAGGACGAGGTCTGGTTTTCGATGACATAATTAATGGTCGAGTGGATAGTTACCAGTAACGATTCCCAATCAGACGAATCTATTATTCTGTTTACGAAATGCAAAGGCGATTTCACGTAGCGATGTTAAGCCAAACGCGAGATCGCAAGCCCTACAAAATTACTCGGCATATGGTCAAGACAAGCGTAGAATTCATGGACAGAAACAGAAAACCGCTATCGCCCAACTTTTCAAATGTGCTAAGTCGCTCCTTATCAGTACACGAATGCAGAGGGGCAGTTAATGCAAGCTCTTAAAAAACCAACAAGTAACAAGACAAATGTGTATTAAATTCTTCGAATCAAAAAATTGAAGAACGTATCAATAAGAAGTTGAATGTTAGCACATGGAAGTTAAACACGATCGTACGGCCGTCCTGCAGAATATGAAACAAGTAAGCAGAACTTAAGAGGGGTAAATTACAAGTCCTTACCAGAATCGGGTAAGAACGCCTTCATAACAAGCATGTAAAAAGATGTCCGCCAAACAATCACATCCACAGCAAAAGTCTACCATTTCAAAGGTATATAAGATGCTAGAACTAGTATTGAAGTATTTTGGCTCTAAAACTAGGCGATTCCAGAAAATAAACAGTAGTGACTTGGGAAAGGGGCAAAATTACCCTTAAACTAAGCAATGATTAGATGAAAAAGACGAAGTAAACATTTCCACAAATTAACTCACCGTGCGTAAGGAATGAATGAGAGTGAGTACCAAGTCAACGCGATAAATTGGAGAATAGAAAAGAGGAGACAAAGAGGAGCTTTGTGATACTACACAAAATAGGTTCAGAATTGAATGATAGCTTACGACAGCCGAGACGATTGTCAATACCAAAAATATCTAAAGTTTACCAAAATCAACAAATGACAAATGCATTACCAAAAATAGCAAAGCAGCCACAATTCGGGATTCCGCAAACATCCGTTTACATTGCTTGACAGGACCCATTAAAAAAAATGTACTAGCGTGGAAACAAATGTAAAGGAAAAGGACTAATGTACCTCGCCAAGGCGCACAAGTTCCCAACTGAATAAAATAGTGCGAATAGACTTATACCCCGGCCTGGCAAAAGGAAGAACAGATTGCTCTAAGAAGAATAAGAGGGGGCGCTACGACATACCAGAAGTGACATCAAGATGCCAAGCACAAAGCATATTACAAAGCCTTTGATTCTTGATGAATACGAAAGGGAGGGAAACAGTTGGCCCGACTAAGAACATCTATATGGAACGCCTTGTGTTACGTCTGAAATAATGGCCTCTTCATCACCCTGCCGTTCCGCAGAGAACATATTCGCCACCCTATCCATCTCAGAAGCCCGCCAAAACACGCAAACCCTAGCAGGTTACCAAAAGAAAAGTCTATTCCTAGTAGAGGTAAAACAAGCGTTTCCCTTGAAAAGTAAAATCCTTAATGTGTAATTTACAAATATGAGCATAATTGAATTAGAAATAGGCAGTGCAACCATGTCAGGCATCCACAAAATCGACTGAATTTTTCTATAAAAATCGAAAGGCACTATAATGAGGCCGCTCCAGAAGTAGAAAGCGCCGAGCATCACAATCGAATTAAACTCACTTCGTCGATTTAGCTCACGTGAGCAGCGGGTTGTTGGTTAGAGAGAAGAAATTCAGCTCTGCATTCATCGATTTAGCTCACGTGAGCAGCGGGTTGTTGGTTAGAGAGAAGAAATTCAGCTCTGCATTCGTCGATTTAGCTCACGTGAGCAGCGGGTTGTTGGTTAGAGAGAAGAAATTCAGCTCTGCATTCGTCGATTTAGCTCACGTGAGCAGCGGGTTGTTGGTTAGAGAGAAGAAATTCAGCTCTGCATTCGTCGATTTAGCTCACGTGAGCAGCGGGTTGTTGGTTAGAGAGAAGAAATTCAGCTCTAGATTCATCGATTTGGCTGAAGTGAGCAGCGAGTTGTTGGTGAGAGAGAAGAAATTGGGCACTGCATTCATCGATTTGGCTGAAGTGAGCAGCGTGCAGTCGGTTAGAGAGAAGTAATTGGGCACTGCATTCATCGATTTGGCTGAAGTGCGCAGCGTGCAGTCGGTTAGAGAGAAGTAATTGGGCACTGCATTCATCGATTTGGCTGAAGTGCGCAGCGTGCAGTCGGTTAGAGAGAAGAAATTGGGCACTGCGTTCATCGATTTGGCTGAAGTGAGCAGCGTGCAGTCGGTTAGAGAGAAGAAATTGGGCACTGCATTCATCGATTTGGCTGAAGTGAGCAGCGAGTTGTTGGTGAGAGAGAAGAAATTGGGCACTGCATTCATCGATTTGTTAAATTTTTAAGATGGTGCGGATGTTGATGTTGCCTTCATTGAATTCTCAGAGATGTGCTAGTTTAATGGACAGAATCCGCAAAACCGAAAGGTATGAGAGTTTAACACTGGCAGTCACATGATAATAGAGGGAGTTTTTGCGCAATACAACAAACCACAACTTTTCAAATATTGGATAGCACTCAGCTAATTATTATGCTTCAGAAATAATATGCATTCAATAAACATTTCAGAAACATACCGTTAAACTTGCTAATATTATGCTTGACAAGCTATATTTTGGTTTGTCATAATTTGTTCGATATACTTCAATCTTTTGAACTACTCTTTTAACTTGTCAACAGGTACAACCACCCACCTGTCCACCACCCTCCTGTTTACGTTGTTGCGGTCGCCATCTTTGAAGCAAGGGGCGAGGGTGAACGTGAAGAACTGAATAATACAGAGGTAAGAATTTGGCGTCATTTAATATTATAGGGCTCTTGATGGATGCTTTGTGGAAGAGTTGCGTAGGCTTCTGAAGCAGTCTGCTAAAGAACATGATCTCGTCTTACTGTTAGTAATACCTCTCTGCTGTGTATTTTCGCCAGGAGACAGAAGGTTGATCACTTAAGTTTCGACGGCAGTTGACCATCGGGCGGAGATGCTTGCAATAGTAATAAGGGTTCGCCTCTCCTCCGTGATAATGGGGACAAATATAATAAAGTGTGGTAAATTTTTAAGACTCAAATGCGGATGTTGATGGTGCCTACCCAGATAAACTTTCTCAAGGCATTAAAGAAGCCATATATGTGGTAGGTGTCACGAATATCGGCCACTATTAGCACTTCTTTTGTTGGTTGTTGAAGATATGAGTTGTCACGAATGTCGGCCACTATTAGCACTTCTACTTTTGTTGGTTGTTGAAGAAATGAGGAAATATCGTGGCAGCTAATCAGAACTCGAGAACTCCATAGTGCTTGATGGCTTCAGGGAGCCACTAAATGGGTGGAAGTAACACGTATTTTCGCTAAGGAGTACCTTGGGGCACTATCGCACTGGTCCTCTCGACGAAACATCGAGAACTCCATAGTGCTTGATGGCTTCAGGGCGCCACTAAATGGGTGGAAGAAACACGTATTTTCGCTAAGGAGTACTTTGGGGCACTATCGCACTGGTCCTCTCGACGAAACAACCAAGACGCTCCTACACTTGCCAGCGTGCCATCGTCCGCTTGATAGGCTGCCTTTACTGGTGTGGGCCAATCATGCCAATGTACAGTGTTTGGTGAATATCGTGGCTTCCATGATACCCATCTGCTGCTTACGGTGTGCAGCAGCAAATATGAATGGATGCCTGTTTATGCAGTTGTTTGAGGGTCTGATCGCCTCATTTTCCTACTTGCAAAGTACTGATTACACTGTTCATTCGTCTGCTATTTACTCTTCCACTTCTACTTTTTCGTGCGGTTTCACTTGATTCTGGTGCATTGTCATCACGTGATAATGGTTCTTTTGAAAGTCGATGAAGCACTTCATCGTTTAAAGTGGGTCAGAACATTGAGCCTCTGCGATGAAGTCATCATTATTGAGGTATCAAAAACCACTTAAAGAGAATGTTCACTACATTATTTGCAACTGTAGTTGGGTTGTGCAACGAGTTGCTGTTGACAATCTTGCTGGAAAACATCAGAAGTGAGTCGAGAGTTGTTTCTCGCATTGCTTTCTGTAGTGTGGCATTTTTACCCAATGAATTTTGAATTACTCGAGCTCTTATAATTTTTGCTGTTCCAAATGACCAGAACTCAGCTTATTATTTTGAAGACTGTTTCGTATTCCCCAAATTTCATGGGCAAACATTGATATTGCACTTCTGAATGACCTACCAAAGGTGGCCCAGCGGTAATCAGTCGCTTCTCGAGAGACAGGAGGGAATTAGTTCTAGACATAGCTAAAAATTGGCTCCTTTCTCGTTTGCCTACTTTTGGTACCCATTTTCATTCATCCTATAGATAGCTATTCATTCTTGCACTAAGATCTTTTGTTTCATTGCGCATCCATCCCATTACGCCGGCTTGACCTCTTTATATGTGATCCGTCCCATCAATGTTAAATTGTCGTGTCTTGCGCTCACCAGTTGAACGATTCGATTCTTATTCAATCATTAAGTCAACCTTTCTTGTGTTCTAGACATTTTGTCGCGGCGGTGTCCATCTGGAAGAGCGGAAACAACGGCTTCGTCTCTCTCGCTCCCACGAGCATCTCTCAATCACGCCTAGAATACGAGCGCTCATTGGACTCATCACTACTACTAGGCAGCCATCGACGAGATATCGCCTCTAGCCCTCCTCCCTCTTCCACCCCTTCTCCACTTCTCAGTTTTTCCTTTCAGTGTAAATACCGCGGACATGTTACTGAAAGCGGTGCTCTTTATGTGACAATTTCTTGCTGGGCTGCGAGTGTGGGTTGTGAGGTTTTGTGGAGCGTTTAATAGGGGAAAAAAACGTAGGCCGAGGGTGGCAAAGACAGCGTGATGAAGTGTAAGTGCTCTTTTGTAGGAAATGTTGCATTTGGGTGATCTGGTTTGGTTGTGAGGCCTTATGGTTGTCGAGACAGTGGGTGTTCGGTTGGACGACAAGGTATGCTGGGGATGATCGGAGCGATGGGAGTGAGAATACCTCCATTCATGTTGGTGGTTGTCTTGATTGATGGGGGTTTGGTAGGTCAATTTGTATTAATCGAACCACGACTAGAGAGGAGGCAAATTCATTGCCTTACAGAACTTTGAAAGACGGGGCAGTGGCGTTGCAGTGCGTGCATGCATATGTCGAGTGTCACGGGAGGTCGTCCGATTAGCCTTCCTTTGGCAAAACAATGCTCGTGGTGGGAGTCCGCACCAGCAACCGAAGCTTAGGGTCCCAGCACGTCGAGGCAATGCATTTCTGAGAGTTGGAGTAGTGGAGGGAATGTATTAGTGGTTGTGAAGAGTATAAGGAAGCGGCTGGTGCGTAACGTATGCTGTGGAGAATGTGATAACACTAGTTTTTCAAAATAAAGACCACTGACTAAACTTCATACTCTCAGCGCTGTACGTAGGTTGGCGGCTCAGGCGTTCTCTCGACCGATTTCAATCAACCACACACGGGTTGGAATGGTTTTGTCTTAATTGGAGCATTAATAGGATTGACGTCGGGTCCATGGAAATAGCACGTCATAGTAAAGTTGGGGTGCGACCTTCGAAATTCTCCGCCTCGGAGGCGAGCCTTGTTGTCTCATCCGAGGAAAGAGCATAATTTTTGTCTACCTCCTGCTTGGTAGAACCATGTGAAAAGGAGTGGCATAGCCCCATTGCACTTGAAAGAGTGTGCCCCAGGCATTGTGTAAGCTAGTAAAAAAGCGTTTTCTCTTTCTCTCATCAAAGGCGGCCACTTTGTCCACACAAAGAGCAATTTTTTGACATTGAAGCATGAAATGGTTGTCGGAGGGCATGCAGTTTCTCAATTGTCCCAACTTTTAAATCATTCCTCACCTCCCTTGTATGAAAAGTGGTAAGATTTGTGACAAAAAATAAGCAAAATAAAACTAAGTGAAAAAAATATGAATTCACATAAATATGTGCCCTTCAGTAAGACGAGCAGGCCTACTCAGTAGGCTAGAATGGCGATTTTCTGCAATAAATGCGTTGAAGGGCGCATCGATTCGCAACAAGAGTGACTGAGGCATAGCAAGACTCTGCAAGTGCCATCGGTACTTACATTCTGACTTTGGCTTGAGAAAGCAACCGATGATTTGCAGTCAGATGAGGTGCGTGTCCACTAACTACCAAATACCAAGTGGGTGACGGTGTGGATACAAATGCCGCTGCAAGTAATCACTGTGCTGAGAGGTCTATGAGGTCTCGATTTTAGCCTTTTCATTCTTTATGGCTGGACAAAGGATTGTGAGACAGCAGACGTGTTGATTGCGTGACTTTCAGGATAGACGACGAGGCGAGAACCAATGTGCGACCAGAATGAGGTCAACCGAATCCCTCCCCCTACCCTCCCCCTCACACTGTCGTGATCCAATATGAACCTCGACACCTCTGTCACACAGATAATCTACGCCTTCGGCCTTCTCAGCGATGGTGGGTTTTGGTTACATCCACTCACTTTCCTCTTTCATTTACTTACTGACCGACTCTTGTTTTGCTTTATTGCTCCCTTTCTTGATTCTCTTTCATTACGTTTCAAATGCACTATTTCCTCATCACTGAACAAGACGAAATTTTGTAACCATTTAGGAGGATAATGTTTCGCATCGCGAAATCACTCACCTCCCTCCGCAATTGGCGCCACAAATATGCCAGTTCCTGAATGCCACCGATTTGGTGAATGTGTGCAAGGCAATTCCGGATTGGAGGTGGGTACTCCAATCCTGTCAATGCCGTGAAGAGATGAATGGCCACATCAGTGGGTGGAATTGGTTGGACAAGAGTCTGTGTCGAATGCTATTCCCACGACCCTCTCCAAACACGTACCAAGACGTAGTTCTGGCTATTGAGCACCATTTGAAGGAAGTAAGATCCTGTCAACAATTCCTATCCCAACGTGGTAGCCTCTATACCAAACCGAAAATATATTGCTGTCTACTACCTGAACAAAGCCGGATGAACGGGCCCAGTAAAAATGGCAGACGACATTGGGGATCGCTTTACCGATTTGGATTAGAAATGTTCGCCTCTGACCCTCTACTCGAAAAAAACCCCGTTTCATATAGGATCTATTTTCTCACAAATTATCCCCAGGATCATTATCATACTGGAAGATGCAGAAGTTGCTTTCCCGACTCTATTTCAGAAGACGAATTCAAACGCAATTTCTGGCTCTACGACTGTTTTGTTTACATAATGGATGCAAAATTTTATTTGAAGAATGATCTCATTGGCCTCCTTGGTCATATCGCACCCCACCAGATACTAATTATAACAGTCATGACAGATGGTTCAAGTGGTGCGAATAACGATATGGACGTGCTCTCCCAATTCAGAGAAAGTTTTGGTGACTTTAAGAACTGTCCACTGGCTACCACAACAGTAAAGTGGCGTCTACGGTGCTACAAGTGACTAGAATCCGGGTACTCCAACGTAATGGAGTTGTTGGAGTTTGCCCGCTACGACTTGAGGTTCAGGAGCATTAACAGTGGGCACAATGATGGAGACACTTGATCTACCTACAAACCTACTGACGGACGTTATCACATGCTCGCGATTTCTGAACCGCCTCCTATCGATGGCAATGATTTTTATAATAGAATGTTTGAATGAATTGCTCTGCAATACAATTGGATGGAGGGATGTTAAAGTGTACTTTCCTACTGCATGGGCGAGTGTGGCAGAGTAGGCTTGGTGGTGATGCAGAATGATTGAAAGCGAAGGAGGGTGAAGTTTTGGCTGCTCTGGCTTGATCGCGCCGACTTCAATTTGTTGTGAAAATGGTCACATTTGCCGAGAGTCCATGCATAGCACCGATGATTGTAGTATGGAGGGGATGGAGATGGGTTTGGGCACCATTCGTCGGTCTTTGTAGCATCCTGAGCCTAATTTGACTCTACTGGATTAACTTATAGTGGTCGTGTGATGAGAAGGGCAGAACACGTTGACACATCGCTCTTTGTGCTGTACGCCATCATCCACTTCCCATAAATTGATTATTAGCTGATATTCTTCCTTCAGAAAACGTTTTGAGTCGGTTACAACGTGTAGGTTTCTACGAATTTGGTAGTGTTCGTGATGTCGCACTTAGAACATGGGTTGGCGCATCAGAATTGAGCGTCAGTGGGCCTGTCGGAAGAATGTGTGCGGTCTGTAAGGTCATCCGTGCGAGGGGAGGAGGACCTAGTAACCACAGTCTAGACGGGCATTCGTGTGTGTGTGCGTGGCATTTGGCCTCGCTGATAGTAGGGAAGTATGAAGGTGACATGAGGTGAGATGGAATGAAATCGAACTTTGCCCTAATTGGAATCAAGACTCTATTCACGATCGACATTGATGTGTGGAGTCAGAGGGGAGTGTGTTTTACCCTGGTTGTCAAAATGATGGATTTATTTTGCGCATTGCACCATTATCTGTAGGGTCTGTAGGGTCTGTAGGGTCTGAAAGTGATGCGTGTAGTGAGGACCCCTTCCCCCTTCAATGAATGACAGCAAATGTGGAGCATTTTGTCAACAGCGATAATAACAACGCTGTTTATTCTCATTGTTTAACAAAGGCATTCGTAACTCAAGTACTTCCTCAGTGAAGCATAAATTTAAATAGGGAGTTGCATGTGTTGTGTCATGACGTCTTGCCTATCGAGGCTGCTTGCATGACGGAAAATGGCTGCTGAAGAGGGACTCTGAAGAAGTCATTCGGGAAGGTTTTTACGGCGCAAAGAAACAGAGCGATTATTGAGTTGTACAATGATTGCCTTCAAGGTGGTTGGCTGATTGCATTGAGGATGGAAGGCGATTAAACTGAATCCTACTTCACCGCAGTTTGCGTGCAAACTTGATCAACAGTGGTATGAAGCAAACTGAAGGGAGTGCAATCATTCAGGACATTCTCACCAACGGCAACTGCAGTACAGATTTGGTGAGGCAATATTCTGAATCATGAATGCGGCTAAAGTGGAAGCATTAGATGTGATGCAATGCACACTGGTGACGCATGGAGTTGGGGGAGTGCGTGGTGAATGGGGTAGGTTGGAGTATTTTCCTCCAGTTTTTGCCACAGATCGTCTCCTTTCGACTCTGAGTCGATGTTATAAGATTGGCTTTAATTAGTCCGACAATGTTTGAGTAGAACATGCTACCTCTTCCCACTTCATATCCTATGCCATCTTCAAACACCCAACATTCCACTGCGTTCACAAATCCATTGTTTTAGAACAATCAGCACAGCTCTCCCACGCCCCCATCTCTCTCATCAATCATTAATAAACGGTCAACCCCTCTTCGAGGCTAAATTGGTCACCAAATCTGCCTACTACTTTTTCCAAATTGCCACTATTTTGTGCCTTGTTATATTCAGCGCCCTCCATAACGCGACTCGTCACCGGTACTCTGGGTGTGTCCATTCAACCACGACAGCACGTGCAGAGGTGAGTAAAATACATTTCAAGGAAGGAAATAAGGAGGGGTGATTAATTTGCTCCAATAATTAATGCGAACCAACTGAAATCTTCCATATATTAAACCAAATGTGACATCTACTTGTCTCTCGTGTCATACATCAAACAGCTCGCATAGTGGTAGTCCGGAATTGAACTGTCCAGGTGAGAATCGACACGGTGTGATTACCATCGCCGGCGAGCATTGTAGTGGACACGAACACGGTCCAAATCAGCTGCGATTATGCGTCCGACAGCGTGACATCCAGTCCAATGCACTAACTCAATATCATCAACTGCAACAAGAAATAAGATTTAACTCGTGCTGAGGGCGTATCTTAAAAGAAGCAGTTTGTGAGAGGGGTAGAAGTGGAAGTGGTGATTGAAGTGCAGGAGTCGAACAAACAACGCCAATAACATCTCGTTAAACATTGGTTTGACAAGTCACTGATGGCAATGCAACACTCAGGGCTGCACAAATTCGAGCTAACTCACCTTGTGAATGTGAAGTGCCTTGTGAAGCATTGCTGCAGGAGCTTGATAGCGCTTAAGAGCGAGTGAGTGAGTGTAGAAATGAGGCAAATGTGACATTGTGAGAGGTGGATAAAGGTGGTTGCACAAACCCTTCCCAAATTGTGAAGGTGAGAATCAAGTAGTTTTGCGGAAGCTAAGTTAAGGAAAGCATAATGGAGTGGAAGGTATTGCAAAGCAATTTTTGACTCATTCATCAGGTACGGTGAAGAGTGCGCGCTGTGGATCATGGGCTCACAGCAGCCATGCTCATCTCCTTCAGCATGATTTGTTGCCCTTCCTAATGGAAATAATACACACTACTCATTGGAATGTAGCTATCGCATTCAGAGTGTGGCAATTCTAACCGTACTTTACATGTGCAACACAGCATCACATTGAATGAAGAGCTGAGATTCTATACTTTGAATATGAAATTGAATGAGATCTAGTGTGAATGGTGCCACTTGAGGTCAATGTGCTAAGCACAAGCATCAACGATGTCAAACGCGAATAGTTAATATTAGTTAATAAGATGTCATCCTCATTTGCATGTCTCGCATCCTCCTCAACGCTCTGCGTTTCTCATAAGATTGCTTGATACCACACATACGCATCAGCCTAGTTTTAAAGCATTATTATGCAGAAAGGTGTGCGATGCGGGTCTTCAAATATGCTTACAATTAAAGCTGATATTGCGTTGTGCTGCACCATGTGACTCTGCCTTTCCATCGACTCACTCAGTCGTGTGGTGTGAGTAGACGCAACTGACAAGCAGAACTGACATTTGGCCGCAATCTTGTGCTCACCCTCATCCATGTCACGGTCAAAGCACAGAGATGCAGCCAACCCCATCCCAGCAATTGGGCTCACACTCTGCATGCATCGCGAGTGAGCATCACATGACACCACCTCTTGCTCCAACTTGTGTCAAGGGGTTGATCTCAAGCACTGGAGCAAATGAATCCAATGTGGTCTTGCTTTGGAACGCCAGCGATAAGAAAGGTGGATGGCGGATTAGGAAGTAGCACATTGTGAACAATAACCAAAGATCCTACTTGGCATCTGCTAAACGTGTTGCATTTTGGCTGAGTTTCCACTACCTTAGGGACTCGGTGTGGCTAACTGCATTGAGTTTGAATTCACTTAGACGGACCATCGTTTGTAACGCCGAATATGGATGACCCCACTGTGCCACGTTCATGTGTTCGTGCTAGCTGCGTTCTCACCACGACAGCTAATCACTCAGTCTGAGACCATCAAATGGGCAGATCAGTTGCGACAGCAAAGTGCTCATGAGGTGGTGTCATGAGACCAGGTCTGGCAAGTCGTGACCGATTCCACCTGATGGCGATTTGAAAGCGCGATACATGTGCTTATCTTTGCAAAGACGAGCTGTGGCTAGCATTGGCCTCCGACAATATGGATATCCAAGCCCACAACTTTTAACTCACCAACGTAGGTTTGATTTTTAATTTTCTTACTTCTCAGTCGAATTTCATTTTAGATTGAAATGATGCAGTAAACCCGGTCTCCCTGATTGCGACTGTCAACTGCACCGCGCCGTTTCGACTTTCAATCAGTAAACGCTCTTATTGAAACTAACCCAACCCTAACTCGAAACCCAGGTCTAATCATCGCAAGCAGCTGAGCTTTCGTAGCGCAGCGTGTGCCACATCCGACCCAAGAGTAATACAATGCCCAGCGCTCCATCCTTTCAGAAGTGCTGGGTGAGGTTTAGAGGTATTTTCCACTTCCATGCATTTCATGCGACAATTTCAACTAAGCCACTTAAATCAACAAAACAAAAAAAGTGGAAAAAACACATTGCTGTTAAAAGGCAAAGCGCAGTCGAATTCGCCGACTTATTGTTCACAGTGCGGCAGCAGCCGAATCGCAAGTGAGTGCATTGGCTGACAAGTTAACCTTTGTGTTGCTTGCCTAACCGCATTCGCAAATTTGTTGATGCAGTGATGGACAAAATGCCACTGGAGCTACTAGAGCTCAGAAATTTCACGAGTTAGCCCATCTTACTTGACTTCTCACTATTAGAAGCTATAATGCTTGCAGTGATGAATACTTGATGGGATACATGGAATTCGAAATCGACCGTTAGATCTCACACGATTAGTCACGAGGTAGTCGTCACATTAGTTATGCAGTCACACTGTTTCAGTCCACTTCCTCCTTCCCTTAGCGTGATCCTTATGGTAGACAGCTCTTCCTTTATTCAGTAAAAGCATTAGTCAAGACAATTTTACATGTTCATTCTACACGTACTCACGATGGACACTTGTTCATTTAAAAGGCATGGGTCTGTTCAATGTGGAGTGATGTCACTCTTAAAATGCATTTCTCATGTGACATCGAATCTAAACTAAAGCATGGCAAGAGGTGATAATGCAGCCAATGTGGATAAATAAATGGTGGGAGGAGTCAGTTTGTTCAGTCCCATATGACATGGCCTTAGGAGAATTTTGGAAGGAAGTTGGTGAAGGTTGTGCGAAGAGTGGGTGGCAGGTGGACTTGCCCACTTGCCCACATTGCTTAATGTGCTGACACATGGCAGTGGAGGGTTGCCGTGTTAGAAGTATCCGCATCAAGCATGGAAGGCTCATGCATAGGCTCATCAACTCTGCGAACTAAAAAGAACCCAACATTGCCAGTTCCAAATCACTCAGACAAGCATGTCATCTGCTTAGTAATAAGTGGCAAGCCCGTCCACTACCAATGCTCAGCGAAATCGGAGAGCACAAGGGCAGTAAGTTGTGCACTTTAGAGTTCCTACCTCAGACTTCGCCTCCCAATCGGTGCAGGCTATCACGAAACAAGAGAAGGCCCACGTCTCTATGGTGGAAACTAAGAGGTGTCGGTTGACCCTATTGCCCCTCAACTGCGGACGGCATCGCACTCGATGGCTGAGGATAATATTGAATCTTATTCCTGCTGCGTCTGTCGTTTGGAAGGTTTGAAGAAAGTCCTCCTCCACCCGGCGATTGTTCATACTTCTTGCATTAAGTAGTGCTGCTAGTTTGCTTTGACACCCCACAGAAGGATGGTTGTGGTGGTTTTAATGCTTAAGCTACTTACCGTTCGTATGAAAATAAGTATGAGCGAGGCTACCACCAGGAAGAGCAGTGCTAGTAACTAGGCAAAACTGCTCAACAATCTCGGCCTCCATCGCAATGACGCGTGGAGCCCGAATCTACCTCGAACGCTACCTCAGAATTTTGGCATATTGCACTGAACTGATCATGCAGCGTATGTGAACCAACCAAGCGTATTCAATTACTCACACATCATAACTATGTGTTGGCCAATTAGAACAGTGCACTTTATTGCTCCTTCGTAGCATCTCGTCGATTCTGATAAGCTCTTTAATTATGGCGTGCAGGTTGGACCTTGTGCATGCAATCGGAGCTCGTCCAATACAGACGTCTCCCTTTGTTGTGCTGAGTTTCTTGGAGAAGACGTGGTGGAGAGCAAGGGAGCGCAGCACCCAACAATTCGGTGACGAAGCACATAAGGATGCATCACGCTGAGGATGACGCTTTGTTCCCAATAACGATAAAGAAATGTGTCGCGCACATCTAGTACTGCACAACTCAAGTGGTGAAGGTGATGGCTGGCGCATTCATTACTTGGCGAAGTCACGTTGAAGCATACTGAGCATACAACCATTTGTTACACTTTACTTTTTTGGGACACCTCACGAATGCGTGACAATTTCAATTTGATCGCTGACTGGTAGATGACACTGATGGTTCGATACAGCAATATAATACAATGTTTGCCCTGGAACGACTTGCCTACTGTCCCACCACCAATCCTCCATTTCTAAGGCTTCCACCACTTTGTTATAGCCACATTGCCTGAGTGGGTGCTGGCTGCACTCCAGAAGTTTCATTCCACCTTTTGAGGACCAAACAAACACACCGGGAATTAACCCATCTACCTACCTCTTTTCATCTCCCTCCTGACTCCGATTTACTTGACACTATCCGACCCAACTCAATGCAACTGGAAGGTAGTGATGCAGTGTAACTCAAAACCCTAAGCCTCAGACATCCGATTCGCACCAGCCTTCTTTGCTTGCTCCTACGAGCTTCATGGAATGTCACACCTCAGTAAAGGGGATGAAGCTCTCGAACCTTAACTGCACATACTGCCTGCTCGAGTGTCAGTAGATTGAGGCAGTACGAGCTACCAGTTTCTAGATCATCTCTCATTTGTGTTCATCGTAGGACTCATTGAGGGAGTAGTAGTAGGATTAATAGTCGTCCATATGTGAGGCAGAAGGAGCGGTTGCGTACTCTATGGTCTAATTCAATGGCGCATAGTGGAATGTGGTGCTTAGTTACTTCTTCTTTCCTATTTTAACACCATAATAATTTCGTAATGCAGGTATGCATGGAGCTCGTGGGCGAACTTCTTGGCCAGGTGTCATCACACAGTGTGCAAACGAGTAATTGACACGGTTCTTGTCACTGTGACTCCCCTTCACCCACTCTCACAGTAGTGGTGACACTTGTGGTCCACCGGTCGGTAAAAGAACAACAATTGCGAGCTGTTCGCAATTATTGACTGGCTACTACTTTGATTGCGTCTCGTTTCGAGCTTAGGCTGCGTCATCGCCAAAAGAACCACCAATTCTACTATGACAGCAACGAGAGCATTGAGATAATTTTTACAAACACCTATTAGAATTGAAAGATGGACCACAATGAGGATGGAACACCCTCGCCCTTGAAGCAGCACAATAAACTGTCATTTCGGTACGCATTCGCTTGCCCTGATACCAACCAACAGATGCAAATAAAGGCGTCTGACTGGGGGTGGAAGAAAAAATCACGAGTGACCGGGATCGAAATACGTTGGTGCAGTTCTGTGTGTGGACTGAGTTTGCATGTCAGCAGGATGATGTGAATAAGGCTAAAGGGTGGAAGGACTGCCGCTGTTGTCACCGGTACTGGTCACCGGATTGGAGACCGATGCAGACAAGACGGTTTGGAGGATGGGAAGTGTGTCTATTAGAGAGGTGAGGGGAGCGGGCAAAGCCAGAGGAGTGTTGGTGACACAGAAGTCAAAAGGAGGATGAAATATAAATGCAGCCGAAGGAAAGGGTCGGGATGATGCATTAAACAAAGAAAAGAGCGGCCATGTTATCGTCGTGGTGATATTGGTGGAGCCGGGTCAAGTGGAGGGTGAAGGAGGTTCTGTGACGCGGCTGGGAGTAGCTGGCTGTTGTCCATTTTGCTGCAGGCGTTGGCTAGTAGGTGGTCAGTGTGTGATCCAGATCAGCTTGGCAGACCGCCATTTCCCTAATCTCCTTCCTTCAGCAAAGCAGATCCCAATGATGGTTAATGTCAAGTTCTGCATCACGTCTTCGAACCATCTCCCTTTCAGGCAAATGAATGCAGTCGTCAACCTCAACTAACCTTGAGAGTAAGTAATCAACGTTCAGGGGATTAGGCATTCTCCACTCTATTCAGGCTGCCCAAGCAACTACGAGTGACATGAAGACTCATTTGGATAAGCGAGATGATAATCGAGACGACTAAGGAGGTGGAAGAAGAAGTCCGTACGGCCAGCTCCTTTGCGAGGATGGAGGGTACAGGAGAAATCATGTCGGTTATCAGCAGGAGGACGACTTGTGATTTGGCGAAGGGTCCGGCATTATTGAGACACATTACATCAAGCTCTGTTTAGTTCACTGAAAACGAGAAAGGTGTGCAGTGAATCATCTATGCTAGGAAGAAGTGCGATAAGTAGGATTAACATAAGAGATTGGCAAGCAGTGTCGCTGGTGAGAAATAACGAGCGAATGTGGAGGAAACTAAGCAGTTCGCCAATGTGGTGGCAAGCAAACTTAAAAATGAATGTAAGAGGACAATTACTTTTGGAGACAGGATGGGCCGCCTCTTGATCAAGTAACATCCCATAACATGATTGGCGTTCGGGCCCTATCAGCATTTACGCAACGGTGTTTCTCAAAAAGGTCACAAAACGTGATGGACTTCCTTGTCTTTCTAAAATGTGTGATTTTTTAGAAGACGATAGTAAATACAATGTACCTTGGTAAAACATACCTAGCACTTGTGCTAGAAGCGGTACTACCGTCGTGCTCACGTCGTGAACTGGGAGTTCTACTGCTATTGGCACAATTTGCAGTTACTGAAACGCAATTTGGTCATTGAGAGCTGCAAGACATTCTTGAGTCATGTCCGTAATGAGAAAAGTTGTCAAGTGGAGAGCAATCAATGGGATTATATGCAAGTCCAGTGGAGAAACAAAAAGGTACACTTTGCCTCCATGGACCATCAGCTTGTATCCTGCAACCTAGTGGTCAGTCTTAGCCACCGGATGTGTAGGCGTGTTTGATGTCTTGCTAATGTTGTCTTACCAGTACCACCGAGGCAAAGTCTTACGCCTTCTTGCAGGCTCACAGTAGACACACGTGTGCTGAATGCTGTAGGCACAAAGTCAGCAAATCAATGTGCTAACAGTGAGCCTACTAATTTCTCAAAGGCAGTTCTCGCATTTTGGCAGGCATGTATGCAGAGACCAATGGGGTTCCGGTCATAGAGAGTAGCGTGGCTAACTCACTCCATCGAATCTGGTGACACCACGCTCAGGTGTGCTTTCAGCAGCCTCACAGTCACCCTAATCACAAGATCAACCCACCACCACAGATGCACATTTAACATTCCAGCAGGCCTTTAGCTGTTTGACCAACCACTCAGCCTCCTGGTATTTTGTTTTGTCACTCTGTGGCCTCATGTCTGCGGTCTACCCGGAGGACAATGGAGTAGGTTAACTGTGATATTGCGCACCTCTCTCTTCCTTACCTGCTCTTCACATGGCACAATTTGATGCCAAACTACGTCGTGGATGTGGACCGTTCGCAAGCATTACACTGTCAACTTCTCGAATCATGATAGGAAAAGGAACCGCATGCCTTCCCGCATAGCGATAGTACCTCAAGCATTGGTGTGCATGCAAAGCATTGCAGCAGCTAGGGGGGATGTAGGAGAGGGCTAACCCTAACTGGTTCTCTTTAACCTGGTTTTCGCCACCACCTAGTCATTCTCTTCCCGCAACAAATTGTGATGGTAGGCAGAGTTGGGCTAACAGTTGTCTGCAAGTGTATGTTCCACATGATGGGCGCGAAAGCAGACCTTGGCTAATAGTTGAACATTTGCTTTGCTAGCCCCGCCAACTCGACCTACGCATTCTTAGATGTTGTAGAGAGTAAAATCAGCAATTAGATTCTAGGTAGCAAGAAGGCGAAGGACTGTGAACAGGTGAATTATGCTTTCAAAAGTAGCACAATGCAAGTTGTAGGCCCACCTACATAGACACGTATGTGCGCATATTTGTGTACGAAAGCGATTGTCTTAGATGCCCGCCTTGGCACTGGGTTGGTCAGAGCATGAGAATGAATGAATAATACGCCTAGTCGACATCAATGTGTTAGAGCAGCGCTTGTGTATTTATGGCCAAACCAATCAGACGCTGATGCAACCACCTCGAGTAATCATCATCGGTAGAGTGTGCGTTCTACGTAGATTGGTGGCATGCCCTTCAATGTCATCAACAGAGTATCCGCGCTCTTGTGAATATCGAACGATCGCTGGTAAACGGTCCGAAGAGAACTGTCCGACTGGTTCTCAAATGCCAGCAGGCAATGTCTTACAACAGAGCATGTCATAGCGGTTGCATTTGAGCATCAGAAGGGGACACGAGACACTGATGATGGGAATAAGTTAGTGCACATCCTCCCCTCCTCCAATGCAACCAAGTTGAAGAGTTGGTGTCGGGAATGCAGGATGAGTATGCTGTCCTGCCATGTGCAATTATGGAGAGAAGTGAACTTCGGTGTTACGATTGTCCAATAGTGGCTGTCGTGCGCATCGCTTCTATGTTCCGTCTTTTGCTTCCCACTTGGTGTGGCTATAAGCGGTCAACTGGCAATTTCACCATCACCTATGTGCCAGTAGCTCCTTCAGCAGCACTTTGCATGTCACCTCCAGTTGTCCTTTCAGCTACCCCAGGATTGTGTCAGTAGTGGCACACATTGCTCCACCATTAGGAATGTGATATGGTGCGAAATATGGGGGTGATGGATGAACATCCACAACCGACGACAGTTGCTCTAGAAATGGCAAGATATTGGGCACGATAAAACCGTGAATAGAGGACTCGAGGATATCCATCTGCATCACTGCTTTCATTTGCATCGGTAACAATGTCCTGGCGAATTTGCTTAAGTTCTGATATGATGGGCAGGGACATGACTACTGGCTGAATTGAAGTGGTGGGTATGAAGTGCACTTGAAGCTGCTCTAGATAGATGCAAAGGCAGCTCCCAGAGATTCGCAACGCAAACTTGTTTCGAAGTCATCAACATCCTCACACAAGAGTAGAGGTGCCTTTTGCTCCCCTCATTGGGGTCACC
Source organism: Taenia solium (assembly GCA_001870725.1). Taxonomy (NCBI): domain Eukaryota; kingdom Metazoa; phylum Platyhelminthes; class Cestoda; order Cyclophyllidea; family Taeniidae; genus Taenia; species Taenia solium. The sequence continues at coordinate 163,288 of MIEF01008633.1, forward strand.
ACGCTTTCCATTCTGTTCCGCATGTTTCAATCTGATGGTCCGAATGTGAAAGCCCTCGCCAATCGAAGGATTGTCGTCAGAATTATGAGTGGGAGGAATGTGTAGACGATTGCCTTGTCCCAATCCCACGCCCTCTGCCAATGCTCTGCAACAGCCTCTTGCGAGAACTACACGTCTGTAGCCCTAACACTGTTCCCCTTCTTGTGCAACAAGCACTTTATTCAAAGATACACGACGCAAAGTCGCCCATGCTTCACGTTACCTGAAGCCCACAAAAACCCAATCTGCTTTGTTTTGCCCCAGTAGCAAATGCTTTTAAGAACCTGGCAACATTATTACTATCACTATCATAGCCTTTAGTGGGTTTTGCAGTGGTCAAACTATTGCTCGTTTACACTACACTTCCTGAGTGAGTTTATTTAATGCGATGGTGTATGATTAACTCGGTGCACTTGACGTCGCAACGGAAACGCGGGATGGCCTGCTTTGGTTAGGGAGCAGTAATTGAGTTCGGGTCGGCCACAATCATCAGGTACGCAGCGCACGTGCCCATGAGTCTACGCAGTGGTCTGCACAGCGGTTAGTTGGATGTATCCCTCACCTTCCTCCCCTCCTTCTTCCTCCTCCGTGCGTCCAAGATGCTTACCAAGTTGTCTGATTGAATGTCAGTGGCACTTGCGCAACGTCTTTGGTGCAAGAGAAGTCGATGCTATGACTACAACGTCACGCCTAGGTCATCAATCTGCTCCTTACGCTCATTGTTGGCGCTGTTGTCCGTGCTATGCCACCATCGCCACACTCACAATGCCTCAGATCACGTACTGTAACTAAAGAGACTGGGCAAATTGTTCAACATCACACCAGAACAATCGCAACAATCGTTCATAAATCACTAGAACCAAAAAGATGTACAAATTTTGGACTTTCTGTCAATATCACGCTGCATTTCTAGCAATGCACAACGTCCCATACAGCCACTCACCGCCCACTATAACAGAGTTAGACCACAGAAAGATGCGCCTCTAGTCGAGCATAGAGATGCTGTTTACGGGTTGACGGAAGAACGATGGGACTGGCGTCGATGGCACTTACGAAACCACCTGCGAGCGACCACCAGCGATGGCAATGCTCGAAGTTACGAGGCGGGAGTGCAATACGGACACATCGGAATTGCTTCTACAAGATTGAGTGAGGCAACAGGCCTCCTATTGTGAAATTCACTCTCCCTTCCAAAAGACCCATGCACTGCCAAATCCACATGCTGCCCTCTGCCACGTTTGACAGCCGCAATGGGGCACAACTCATAGCCTTGTTTCGAGTCCACTTCAGTAGAAGTCACCGAAGGAGTGAAAATCTCGCCTCATTGATCACCTTAATTCACCATCTCATGTCCATTTGCCAAAGAACTGTAAACGAGTTTCCCTAGTTTGTCTCGAACTTAAATATTTAGAGATCGTGCATTTCGCGAGATTTCCGACAGCCAAAACACAGTGAAGCAAGTTAGTGTCCAACAGTGATCACATCTGATTTTGAAGTGATCCTCAGAAAATGGCAAGATAGCTACGTGTGAAACAGTTTCAGATAGAAGGGTCGGCATTCCACAGGCGTTGGAAGAGGGAAGATGGAGGAGGTGAAGATGTTCATGCAGTCAGTAGTGTAGGAGGACGGACATGCATATACTACACGAAATGCACACTTCCTCGTGCCTCCTCTTTGCAGTGCCCTCATTGAAATCGCAAAGCCAAAAGTTGTGTGGGCCATTTGCTTCACATCACCACTAATTTCAGTCGTCTAACAGTTCGGCTCTCCACTGTGTTCTCGGTTTGAAGCATCGTGTGCCCGGGAACAGGGGTCTCAACACATTTGCCTTTCTGATGCAACACCCATAGTGGAGTCACTCTCAGCTCCCAAGCGCTATGTTCGCCCCTTCAACATCCATGCAAGAATTCATCTGAGGAGCAGAACAGGAAGACCAAGGCTATCAGGGAAAGAGTCATGAAATTGGCAAGGCCATGACGTGAGTTTGAATTTGTGCCCTCCTCAGGGGTCTCCAATGTCAACTCAGCCAGCAGGCAGAAAGGTGAAGAAATGGCTGAAATGGCTGATTCCAAACTCGAGGCTATTCGAACTTTTGCCCTCTTTCCTTTTTCTCTGACCACTATGTATTCAGATGCTGCATCGAGCATCGTGCTCAAAGTGCAGGCACATCTCACATTATCAATGCTTGCACAGCGCCGAAGTGGCAGAGCCGCAATTGGATTTGCGTCTAAGGGCAGCTTGGTAAGCTACAGCTGACCAAACACCCAACTTCCATGAAGGCAGTTGTGCTCGACTATGTGATGCGAACAGCCCGTGTGAGTTTCAGGTCGCGTGAATTCGTGGAAAGTAGAAATGACTGCTACGCAGCGATGGTTTCCATTCTGCCTCAGACGCGAATTCATCTCGTTGGCAACGCACTTCAAATGAGGAGAAAGGGCTTGCTTTGTTTGTGCTAGCAAAATTGATGTCGCTGTTAGTCCACACCGAATGAAAGTGGACTACATGTCAACGTGGTTGAGGGAGAAGCATTGGAGAAGGTAGAGGGGGAAATTTGGGGAGCATCAGATCGACTGATGGGTGACTCAAGTGGGCTTGCATGATGTTTCCGTTGATCCAAATGAGGGACAAGTTTACCGAGTAAAGACGCAACCTTGTGCACCTCGGCTCTAAGCTTCAGACTCACAACTGTGGGAGAACCGGCAGTCAAAGCCAGACTCTATAACTGTCATTAGTCTCTGAATTTCCGTGCTGCAGCATGTCCCTTATTCGATGCCTGCTGATGGACGGTTCATGCCTCACTCACATCTTTGCTCAATGAAGGATGAAAGTGCTAGTAGTGGGCAGACCTAGAAAAATGCTCGCCAATTTACCTTACATGCGTGACATTTTACAATAAATCGTAACGTCACAGTAAATCTCTTTTGCAACACATCTAGTCCGATGCGGCAACGTGCACTTTCACAGCCTCGATTGGAATGCACTTCAATAAAGTGTCGTTGCGAAAAGTGCCTTTTATTTCAAAACACGCGCTCAAAATATTTGTCAGCGTTTGTCAAACTCTACTGTGCATTTGCTTCCATTATAACGCAAACGAACACAAAGCATTACATTGCTACACGGTGAGGATACAATGGATGGAAATCGGTGCGGCCCTTCATTTCATTCCACACTAGAACCGTGGCTAATTTTTCAGCAGTGAAGAGGCACTTCATCTAACGACGGTAGAGCACCTGCGTGCGAGGTGGCTAAGTTGACGTTGGCGACCCGTGAGGAGAAGACAAATCTCACCTCGCACGAAAGCCTAGCACAATACACAGCCCTTTCATTCAATAGCCTAGATCAAACGTGCGATTGGGTTCGTTGAGGGTGCTCGATGGATAAAATGCCTCAAAGCAGGTGCTCCTAACCACAGTCCTCCCTCAGGTGACTTCCAGCTAGGATGAGGCTAGAGAGATGAGAAAGCCTCTGCTGGACTCAGTGCACCAGGAAGTATTCCTATTAACGACTCTCTTCCATGCACATCACGTCGTACTACGAAGCTCCAGATAGTGTCTTGCAAGCACTTAAACACATCGCCTCAATTGAACGCATACGCACACGTGTATGTTCTCCCATGTCATTAAATAAACATCCTCGGGTTTGCATGAATTTCTTAGGGAAGGCGTAGTTTGAACGAAATCTTAAGACGCGGTTTTCGAATTTTCTCAGCCTGAATGTGCATTTGTTGAAGGAGCTCGGATAGCGAAATTCTACCTCCCTCGCATTATATTTTAGCATTAGTGACTACCGATGGCAAGGCATTGAGACACGTCGTCGTCTTGAGTGCCTTTCCACCTATTCACCCAGTCGGTCTCACCGTAGTCAAACAATCAACAGTTTGGCCTCGTATGGTTTCGTTTTCGTAGGCCTTATTCTAGGACCACGTTCGCTTTCTTACAAGCTGACAAACTTATCACTAATGTGATGCGAACAGTTAAGTAGAGATCAAATTTTTAAGTTAAAAATCCACTGCTTTGGGAACATTTTGGCATGCTGGTCCAAACGAATACGAATACAGCATTTGCTAACAATGTCGAGGGAAACGGACTGCATATTTTGCTTATAGCCAGGAGGTCTCATTACTTTGCAGCGAAAGTTGCTTGATATGCGCCCAAAACTATGGAAAGTGCTGCAACAGCAGATCCCGCTCTAATAATCGGTGATGACCATGCACTTGCACCGCACATGCATGAGCTGCAGATGTAGAAGTGCAAATTTAAAATGTGTAGCATTTGCTGTCTAACAGCCAGTTCAACAATGTGTGGTTGCAGGAGAGGTTTAAGGTGCTTGCTTGCATTCACGTTCGCCACGCGGACTTCACTAGTCGCACTATTGAAGCCGTTTCAAAGAAGGGAGTCATGTACTTGCTGCTGATGTTTCTTCGGACGCATAATACGCCTCTGGATCCCCTCCCTCTTCCATATCTCTCTACTCCTCCACCCTTCCTTCCAGCAATAAAACTGCCAACAGGCTAATAAAAGCGGTGCCCTATTGGCGATAGCTTTCTGCTTTCGTGAGTGTGTAGGCTGTGGGGTGGTGTGGAGCACTTAGTGGGGAAAGAAGACATAGGCTGAGGATGCCAGGGACGGTGTGATGCAGCGCAGGTATTCTTGTGTAGAAAATGTTGCATTTAGATGACATGACATCTTCTTATCTCTCGCCTCGCCCATCAAAATTGCATGCCTGTTGGTAAATCGCAATTGAATTGTGCAGGTGCGAATCGGCATGGCGTGATTACCAGCACTGGCACTCAATGCGGGAAACAGGATCATTGCCCAAATCACAGGCGATTTTGCGTCCTGACAGTGCGACGTCCTGTTTGACACACCAATTCAGCATCATAAAGTAAGTAAGTAAGTAAGTAAGTAAGTAAGTAAGTAAGTAAGTAAGTAAGTAAGTAAGTAAGTAAGTAAGTAAGTAAGTAAGTAAGTAAGTAAGTAAGTAAGTAAGTAAGTAAGTAAGTAAGTAAGTTCGATACTTTGCAGAGAACGTCTCTTAGAAAGAGCAAGTCACGTGGGTGTCAGAAGTGGAAGCAGCAACTAAACTGTAGGAGCAAATCATCAATGCCAAGATATTTCACTAAACAATTGCTTGGACATCTCATTGATGGCATTGCAGCACGCATGAACCCACCAGGTCGAGTTAACTCACCTCGTGCATGTGGAGTGGCTTGTGGAGCATCACTGAGGGAGGAAATTAGTACTTGCGAAGTGAATGTAGAACAAGAATAATGCAATAATGCAAGAAGTGGACAAAAGTGGTTGCCCAAGACCTTTTCAAACTGCGAACGTAAGGATCAAGTAATTTTGCTGAAGCCACTTCAAGGAGGGAGGTTTAGCTCTTAGTTGGCCTGGTTGAAGTAAACACACAGGTTGAAGTGGTCATTCGGACACTAAAAGTGAAGATCCAAATCATGCCACTACGCTTAGATGTTCGTGATTTCTAATCGCTCGCGATTTGTTTGGACTGAGATGGATTAGCCGCCTCCACCACTCTCAAATCGTGATGGGCTCGCGTCGTCACACACTTTGAGCAAGCTTATTCGATGGCACTTGAGGCAAGTCGGACTGCAAGTCAGCATCGGCGGGAGCGGGTGAGAAGCAGTGGGACAGACGCATGGTGCAGGGGGATGAAGAAAGCCTGTTTGCAGCCCAGACTGAGGCATTGTGCAAACATAAGTAGACAGGAGCATCGGAAACCTGAGAAACTCACCCTTTCTACTTGGTGCGAATTCTCCTAAACCTTGAATTCTCACGCAAATAATCTGTTACCACCCTTAGGTAACGGTTGGTTCTGCTTCCATTTTATCAGTATTTATTATTATTTATGCGTTCATTGCGTCGTGTTTGGCTTCCGAGACACACACACACACAATGGCGTGCTTATCTGACAGGTCTGGCATGAGGTATGAGTGGTCGGAGTTGATGAGCCTCTGGATGAACATCCCATGTTGGATGTGAATACTTTTTAGCATGCTAGCTCTCCGCTATCATGTGTCAGCGCATTAGGCATTGTGGATAAATGGACAAGTGTATTGGCCACCCACTCTTCTCACAATCTTCACAATCTTCCTTTAAAAGGCTGGCAACGCCATGTGATAACAGACGGAACAACCTGGTTCTTCTCACCGTATCCTCCTCTACGTGGTCTTAAGGCTAGTTCCCTGGAACTCAATGCCTACATCTATTTGAATGCTTTGATTTAGATTCTATGCCGCAGGAGAGATGCATTCTTCGATTGACAGCACCCCACATTGAATAGGCTCTTACTTTCATCTTACCTCCCATACGTATTGAGTGGACAAGTGAAGAAGGCATGGTCTATGGTATTGGAGGGAACACGTTAGGAGTAGGATAAGGTGAACCAAACAACTGCGATTGCATAATCGATGTGGCATCTACTTCGTGGTTAATCTTGGGAGATCCGATAGCCATCATAGACTATCGATTGCCCCACCAAGCATTTTTTTATTGTGGACATTATAATCGTGAGGAGGGAGATGCCATTGGTTCCGTTCTGAGCGACTGTCATCTAGTGGTGAGCATGGTCAAAGGAAGAACTCGGTAACCACTGAACAGAATGTATGCATCTGTCAAGGGTGGTGCCATTCAATGACCACTATGCAGTAAGCAGGTCTGGCATAATGCACTATATATTTCAACAAATTTTTCAGGTGTTTCGAAACCCTTTCGAGGCACTCCACAACTTTCATCCTTCCTCAAGTGCCTCCTGGCTGCTGCGTTGTTCATGTGTTGGCTATGCTGCTGTTGCTGTTGTTGCCACTACCACTAAGCAGACATCGACACTATGTCAGCTCTAGCCCTCCCCTCCCTTCCGACCCCCTCTACTCCTCCACTCTTCTTTTCAATGTGAATGCTGCAGACATGCTACTGAAAGCGGTGCAGTTTGTGTGCCAATTTCTTGCTGTGTTGCGTGTGTAGTTTGTGGAGTGGTGTGGAGTTTTGAGATGGAAATAAGACAGAGGCTGAGGGTGGCAAAGACGGTGTGATAGAGCAGAAAATGTTGCAGTTAGGTGATCTGGAAATTGTCGCACAAATAAATGTTTTGGTAGGCGAAAATGCAAACTTGTGATGGTTGGGGTGATAGACTAAGAAATCAGCAATTCTTGTTGCATTGGCAGCCCACATCAGCTACCACAGCTCGAGACTCCACAGGATTTAGGTATTATATTTCTGAGATTTGGAGTGATGAGAGGAATTTGTTGGTGGTTGTGGTGAGAGTGAATGGAAGTGGCTCATATGTAATTCGTGCTATGGAGAATGTGGCTACTCTAGTTTCCTCGAAACGAAGACTACTGTCAAATTTTTAGGTTCTCAGTGCCATATGCAGGGTGGAGATTTGGGCTTTTAATCGACCGATTTCAGTCAACCACACAGAAGTTGGAACTGGTTCCATCCTAACTGGTGCAGTAATGGGAGTGGCGTGGCGTCGGAACCACGAAAATGGCACTTCATAGCGAAGTTGAGGTGAGGTCTACGAAACCTCCCCACCCGCAGTTGGACCATGTTGCCTCACCCGAAGCGAGAGTACAATATTCGCCTACTTCCTGTTTGGTAGAACCATGTGCAAACGGAGTGCGTTGACCGACTGCAGCAAAGATTTACTTCCTCGGCTTACATACCACTTGAACGAGTGCGTGTCGGGCAATGTAAGGGCTAGTAAAAAGCGTCTTCTTCTCTCATTAAAACACTCATATCGTCCACAAGAAGAGCCATTTCAGTGCCACTGAGGCACAAAATGCTTGTCGGATCGCACACGACTTTCCAAGGGACCTGAAGGCCAATTCACTCGCGACATCCCTTTTATGGGGAGAGATACGCCTTTTAACAAGAAATTGGCCTCTTCGAGCTGCAGTGCTAATATGAGGCTCCAGGCAACATTTTCGCGATAAAGGTCACGATACTTAGGCGTGGATCAGCTGCATGTGGAGCGAAGAGCTGGAGTAAATATAGGCTCACGTGAATATGCAAATGGAATATACACTTTAAGAAGCAAGCATCGAGGAGTAGTTTACGTAGGAAAGGGTGGCTGCAAATACTCAAAAGGAAAGGAAGGAGGTGTGAAGTGGTGTCTCTGGCGCAATGAGGCATTCTGAGCAGTTTATACTATTCGTCATGTCACAATCACTTAGCAACACGTTATAGCAGTGACTAAGATACCTTAATGTCAGGAAGGCAAATCAGCACTTTCTCTCTGCATTGGTTAAGGCACTATGTATTGGGTGGTGGGGAATATTGAATGCGAGAGAATCCTTTGCCCACAACTCATGCATGTGCCAGCACAGTAACAATGTGCTGGAATGATGCATCCAAGGTCTGCAATTTCGCCTCTTCATGAGTGACAAGTTGTGTTGATGGAGCAACGCCGGTACTCAATGAACACGTACAATTCAATCGAGTTCAACCAACCGCCTTCCATTTTCTTTCGATAATCCAAGTGTGGTTGCTATATATTTACCGACTCCACCTATCAAATTGCAGCCATCCTCGTCTACAATTTCGCATCCTTTTTGACAATTAGCGTTCCCTCTGAGATTGCTTGATGCCACACATACGTCCCAGCTTATTTATATAGCGATTTTATGCAGAAGGGTGTACATGTGGGTCTGCAGGCCACATACTCTCCACCCAGGTGTGAAGACGTGTTTGCGGTTGTCCTGACGAATGAATTACCTACTGTTGATGCTTACTAGTCAATTCTGATGGCTCTCAACCGTCGACGAACAATAACAATTCGACTTTATCACCGTGGGCTTAGCGGAACCTGGAAACGAGCATTCAAGGGGGTGAGCATGGTTATGAAATCTTTGAGGTAATATTGTAAGGCATGGAATCGCAGCTCTACAGTCGTCTCTCTCTGGAAATCTTTAATCTCTAGATCAGGTAATTTCTTTTGGGATATTTGTTGGAAGCGAAAAATATAATTTTCCGTGGGCTGGCCTCCGGGCCGTGCCAGTAGCCCTGATCCCTGTGTTCCGCTCTGGTACCATGCTTTCTTTAGACTTCAAGGAAGTCTTGGGACGCCACATTGGTAGCAGCGTAAGGCCGATCAGACTCTAAGTGATTTATATTCAATGTCATCATGTGCTATTCCTCCAAGTGTAGTAGGCTCACCTTCTCTTCAACTGTGCACTTTCTCCTGCTAGGGACGTTAATTCCTTGGCCACCTTTCCTTGGAAAGAACTTTCCTTTTTTACACATGTGAGACAGCTGCAAATGGACAAACATCACACACAGGATCACGCAAACATTTCAAATCAAAGAATGCAAAACCCAGGTCCGTTCAAATGCTAGTTTGAGTTCAATTAGACCGATTAGGGATCGGCTAGAAGGGAGATTTGACTTCAGGCCTACCTAAAATCACATTTTGCTGCCTAATTACGGTCATGCAACCATTGCTCGATTAGGGTGTTGGATTGGTGTTGTAGCTGAGGGTTTTGGTCCACGTTTTGGGAAGGGTCTACCTAAGTGCTCATATGGGTGCCCCTGTCCTCGAGCCATGCTCCAGTCCCTCAAGCACTTCCATACGTCGACAGTACCTCTTCTCCTCTAATATTCTGTCTTTCTCGGCCTTCAGGAAGGTCTCAAAGCGTCAATGTGTCAATGATATTCCCCCGGGTTACATGGAAGAAGACCCAGATTCATCTGTTTATCGCTTGACATAGTGGAACCATGAACTCCACCGTACCTTCCCAAGTGAGGTTACAGATGGATGGGCATGCTCCATCTCCCCCAAATCACTTGATTCTACACCAGGAAAATGACTCAAATGGGTATAAATGGGAGAGGCTGGATCACAAATCCAACATGAAAGCCAGCCCCTACGGCGTGATGTAAAATTGGTGGAGGAGAAGCCTACGAATCACTTCAAAAATGCCCCTTAGATCGTAAAACAGCAATCGGAAGCTATGCCCATGGTTGAGTCAAATCTAGTGGAATTTCTTGTGTACTCAAAGCGATATCTTCAACAAGAGTAAGAGTTTCCATCTTCAGTGGGTATAATACTAGCTTTTCTCTCGTTACAGGGTAACATAATATTGTCTTGGCAAAGGACTTGCTCGGCCACCTTCATGAGAGGCATTGTAATTGCGCATTTGCTTTGAGTGTGTCCAAAATTGTCCCACTTCGCCCCATTATGTCCTCTAATAGAATTGGTGGTAGCAGTCAAGTTGCGTAGATTAATTAGAAAGCCCTTTACAATAGATCACCAAGCCCCCCCCCAACGAAAATGGTAGCTGTAGTCTTTCACTCAGCCACCTTCAGTCAGGGAATGAAATAGATGGGGCGCATTGGGACGCCTTCACTTCCTCCCTCATGCATTCACTAATTGCTATTTTCACTACTTTATCCACTTCTCTCGATACTTGTTACTTTCTGCTGCTGAGGTTTGGATGTTGCTTCACTTTATAATTGTCGCATTTCATCTCTCTATTGCGCATATATGACCTACACAAACATTTAAGCAAATTTTCCGGTTTCCATTTGAAACCCCATTATAGCCACTGTTCTTTGCGTCCCACACGTACAATCGCGCACACATTACTTCCTCTTCGTCCTTGTTCAATCCAACATCTCTTTCAATACATCTGCGCCACCAAAAAAGAGACACTGATACAGTGAGTGATTGAGACTTAAGGACCCGCTCCGGTTGTGGCAACAACAGTTGCTTCGACTTGCACGTGCATCGTGACAGTGACCAGGCAGCTGACATTTTGGATGGTGAGGCAATCGATTAAATCAATTGCTTAGGTCACTTTTCCAAGCTAAGTGACATGAAAATGGCTGCTTGCTTAACGCGACTTACTGTACCCTTTTTACTGGCCCATCTTCTGTTTGTCCTTTATGGACGCTTCTTCAGTTATCGTTGGCGTGCGTTCTTTTTCGGCTTGACAGTGGTAGACATTGTGGGCATGATTTTAAGGAGAGGTAGGCGCTCTCCTTGACACACACCTCTACCAATGCCATTCACTTGCAGGTTGCCAAAGAAACAGAGCAGTCTGCCACAAGGCAGTTCAGCGGGATGGTCATGTGGAAGAGGATGAGGAGGAGGTGGAGGAGGAGAACTCGAGAGGAGCGTCTGATATGAAGCTCATGAGATTGCAACAGATGCTCAGTTTTATCGCCTCACCTAGAGGTCATCCATTGTGATCGATGGAAATGGAAGAAGCCACCAGTGCAGACACCAAATATGGAACAACTGAACTCCCGGATGAGTGCGAAAGGAAGGAAGGAAGGAGGAGTTGAGAATGGCGTAAAGGATGTTTGCGTCGAGAAGAGGAGGCGAAGGCGGGCAAAGGGCCGTTCGACGAAGAGGGTGTGGGGGAAGAGCGGAAGGAGGGTGAAGAGGAGGAGGAGGAGTAGGAAAAGGAGGAGGATGAGGAGAGCAGGAGACTGGAGAAGGAGGTGAAGGAGAAGGCGCGCCAAGTGATTGGCGGCCCTTAAGTTGACGACAAACCGAAAAAGATGCGTGGCATGTGGAGACGACTTTTCACTAACTTGATTTGCGGAAGTGCGTGGCGCCAACCTCAACCAACTCACCACCGCCGATTCACCGACTCCATCAGATTTTGATGGGGAAGAAAACGCCTGCCATTTACCACCTCGTTGCCCCTGCCATCGCCACCACCGTCGTTCACCGCGACTGTTGTCTCCTTGTTCTTCACTTCCTCTGTTCTGCCACCCCCCAATCCTCCTCTCCTTCCCTCCTTCCCTCCCTCAACTCCCTCTTTTTCAAGTAGCTGTTTGCCTTTCGCCTCCTCTTTTCGTATTCATATCCCATCCCTCCGCTTCCTCCCATTCGCATTCATCTTGACTTTCAGCTATTGCACAGACGATTGCTTCTGCATTGGCTCCTCCCACCTCTTCTTCCGCCGCACTTCTACTCGTGGCCATAACTTGGAGCATCCGTTGGAATCTCATCAGCCTAATATCAGATGTGAATGGCGAGTTTCCCTCCGCCCCTTCACTCTTCCTCACTTCCTCTTCCACATGGATATCGCTTTGAACTGCCTTGTGGTAGACTCCTCTGCTTCTTTGGCAGTCTACGTGTTGTTTAGGGCTGAAATACACTTCTTCGCTGATTAGATCGCCTTGCCACTTAGTCAGCGGGATGGCGGTGCTGATTCATAGTGAGGAGTCATAGGCGACGCGGTTATTGAGGAGTAGTGGGCAGATTCGTCCAAGTGGTAATTTGACTAGGCATCTCTCTCCTCACCGTTACCAAACCAACACATCTACTTCTCCATTGGTTTGAGTTCCTTCAGTAGGTCAGACTGATTTTTGGGGAAGTGGTTATAGGCGATCCCACCTGCCAGTAAGGAAGGCCTTGAATGTTTGCCTAATGATTTGCGTGGCAGCCAATATACGCACTGGATTGGTACATCGCTCCATTGCTTGCGTTTGCCTTCCGTCTGTGGCTGCGAGGCAATTGTTGATGGGCTCACATCGTGTTGCTCCTACTACAGCTTCACTGTCCAGTTCTCCTTGAAGCCGAACCATCGGAAGATGGGCGCTTAAGGTGCTGGTACCTGCCTGCTTTGCATTAGGCTATTCATTCTGAGGCTGAGTGCTTGATAGTATATTCCTATTTGGGGGACGAAATTGTCATCCATCGAGTCGTTGTTCTAGGGTGCAAATGAATTTTATTAATCGTTTAGCCAAAGACGCTTATAATAGTAAAATCTTGGCATGATTATTCCAAGGCCCTAAAGGAAAGCTTAACACCTCTCCTAGCATTAGGTGCCACTTCCCTAACGCGCATGATCTAGCTAGGAACTAGGTTAGCCATCGAGTCAACGAGGTCTGGTGAATTACTTCTCTCTACTCAACCGAGTATTACCTCAAGAGATCCCGCTATTCCTTTCCATCTGTTGGGGAACTCTGTTCCAAACAGGATCAGCTGAAGCTTAGACTGAGTTTCGTAGAACTTCAAACTAGTTATTAGGAAAATTTTCATTTCCAGCTTTTACTAAACACCACTGATATTTACATGTTGTCACGGCACGATTAGTCCTCATTCGTGCTGGCGTCTGTTGCATCATCTGGTGTTTACATGTAAATAGCAGAGGATTGGTTTCTAGGGCGCAACCATTCTTTCACTTTCCACTTTATTGGGTCATGGTAGCTGCGCTGACAAATTTATCTACCCTACTCTGATTCATTATGGCATGAGTAGGATTTAAACACCTCACCCTCATTTCCGGAGAACAACATAGCGTTCTTGCTTCTCCTCTGACCCACTAGAGATGTTGCGATCTCGGAATTTGGAGTGTAACGTACCTCCAGGTCGTCTTCCTCCTTATCCTCCGCTAAAAATACTCTTCTGGACATTCTACAACTGCTGTCGAGAGGAGGTTCAACTGGTTGCCACTAAGAAGCTGTAAGTGCTGACCTTTCAAATTTGTCATACTCATTCATTTCATCCTGTTGCTTCTCCATTTTGCCCCCAATGACTTTAAAAGATAGAGTCTGGTAAGAGTAAAAAGGGTGGGGATAACGATCGTGATTGAATTCTGACAGTAGATACATCCGAAAATGGTGGTATCACAAAACGAAGATGCAGGGGCTCACTCGAGTCCTTGGGAGTGATGTGATTCAGAAAGATACTTCGGAGCAGACCACCTAATACTGCCGGGAGCTGCTTGCCTCAGAGCAGGCACAATTTGTTGACTGAATTACAATGTGTGGAATTATGCGAATTCCGCAGTGTTTTAGTGGTGCTGGACTGGACTCATGTGTTGGCACATCAGACGTGAGCGTCAGTGGGCCTGTTGGAAGAATGTGTGCGGTCTGTGAGGACATCCGCGAGAGGAGAGGCGGACTGAGTAACCAGAGTGCAGACGTGTGTTCGTCTGTGTGTGTGTGAGTGCCATTTGGCCTCGCCGATCGTGTGCAAGCGTATAAGTATGGATGTGATATGAGGTGAGATGTAATGAAATCGAGCTTAGCTCTGTTTGAAATGAAGTCTACATTCAAGATCAACGTTGATATGGGGAGTTGGAAGGGAATGTGATTTATCTGATTGTCTAACTGAGGGATTTAATTGGCAAGGCGAATTTTGTAGCTATTTGCAGGAAAGAATGAATGAGAATTGTCGCGCACCACACCACTATATGTGCTCTGTGGAGTGTGAAAGTGATGCGCCTAGTGAAAACCTCTTCCCTCCTCGATGAATGAAATTAAGCAGTGAGCATTTCGCTGGCATCTCTATTAACCGCGACACAGAGTGTAAAGCATAAAGAAGGCATCCTCAACTCAAGTGACTTCCCACTGAGTCATTAAGTAAAGTGGGAAATGGCGTGCGATTTGTCATTATGTCATGCTTAAGGAGCTTGCTCGCATGATGACAACTGTCAGCTTATCCTAACCCAGAGCTGTCAAAATGGAGTCCAGATGTCGCAACCGCTCACATTTGAGTAGAGCTGCGCTAACTTTACTCATTATTTAGGCGTGAGTTTGCTCCGTCTCCATGCCGGCTTTAGCACAATTAGTTTGCCTTGCAACACATTTGAAATGATATTCTATGAAATTATTCATCCTAGCCTGATTAACTCCCTCAACATTTGAATGTAATAAAATTCGCTAAATTACCGAATGCTTTGATTCCTTTTGGCTGTTAAGTGAAGTGGTGACCTGTGCACGAAAGGAGGAACTCTGCCAAAGAATTAGAGGATGCAATGTGGTGGTGCAATTACTTGGAACTGAATTTGGGCGCCAAACATGCGGGCGGCAGCTATCGTAGATCCACTGCTCGTTTATTTATTCACTCAAATATTCCTCCGGACACCTCGTCATGGTCGAACACTTTGGACAGTGATGTTGGACTTCTTAGTCTCTGCTGATTGCGTGATAGCTAGTTGAAATGAGGTAGTTCGTTGTGAGGTAAATTTTTGGTATCAGCGAACTAGTTGGTCCCATGGCGTCCATGCAAAGATGTAAGGTTAGAAGTACAGATCCAGCAACCATTCCTCGGCAGTTGCCAAGGTTCGTTCCATCTCAATGTTTGCGATGTCTCAAAACTATTCGCCGCAACTGTGTGTTCAGTGGACTTCATTGCATTCACCCAAAGCTGCTGCCTACTGTTGCAGCTCTAATATGCAGGGACAAATGGAAAGACGAAGCCATGTGCTGGAATTATCAACCTGGTCAAATTCATATGCTGTTTGCTAGTGGGTTGGAAAACATCGATGGTGTTGACACAGGACTAACGATTACGGTTTCACCGAACTGAGGTGCACCAAGACAGCTCCAAATAAATGGACAATGCTTGAGCCTAGGCAACTGCTTTCATCTGGGCATTCAACCACGTTAACTACTTCATTCCTAACCACGATATTGGTGATATGCGATGTCAAAATAAGCTCTTCCCTTTTTTAGTAAAAGTGTTAGTCAAGACCAATTTACTTGTCCATTCTACGGGTATGGACGATGGACACCTCTTCATTTAAAAGGCATCTGTCTGCTCAGTGTGGAGTGACGTCACTCGTAAAATGCATTTCTCGTGCGACATCAAATTGAAATTGAAGCACGGCAAGAGGTGTTAGTGCGGTGTCCTATGAAACGTGCCTTAGGCCAATGTGGATAAAGAAATGATGATGAAGGTCGGTTTGTTTAGTCCGATATCGCATGACTTTGGAGCATTTTGGAAGGAAGTTGGTGAAGGTTGTGCGAAGATTGGGTGGCAGATGGACTTGCCCACTTGCCCACATAGCTTAACGTGCTGACGCATGGTAGTGGAGGATTGCCGCATTGGAATCATCCGTATCCATCATGGAATGATCATGTGGAGGATCATCAACCCTGCGAACTAAAGGGAATCCAACATTGTCTGTATCAGATCACTCAGGTAAGCACATCATCTTAGTGGCTTGTAAAGGTAACATGCTATAATGAAAGAAAATTAAACGAACAAACAAGGATGATGATGAGATGAAAGTGGAAATGAGCAGAGGCTATTGTGACCAAAAATCATCTAGTGGTGCTAGCATGAAATGGTTGCGTGAGAGAGATGTATAGGTGAAAGAGATTCGTGCTGGGTGCAAGGAATTGGTTGATCAGGTTATCAGTGTCCTTGTTCACCTATGTTTGAGCCACGCCTCCGTCTGAGCTGCGGACAGGCTCTCCAGCCCTCATCTACACTATGTGCCTGCTCCATCACTTCTCGCCATCTGCGATGAATCTCCCGCTTTTGGATCTCACAAGCATTTGAATTCGGTCTTCCCTCTACATTCTGCCACCATACACACACGAAGTTGCAGCAGATTCTCAGTCAATCAGTACCACCACTTGCACCTGCTATTCCACGGCAAGCAAGTGGCAGCATGTGTTTAGACTTGACATAGCATCTCTTTTAATAATAATGCTGGAGACAACCACTTGTCAATCTCTATTCGCATTTGACATTGCCGATGTTCACACCTGGCACATTGACATCGGATAACATCACTCACACGAGTTATTTACTATATATATGCAATTATTCCAGGTAGGGTCCCACAAAGCCTGCCATGTTTAAAGAGACACAACATCAAATGTTCCTAAGAGTTGACTTTTCACTTCAGCCTTAGTGCCGAGGTACATGCCTTTCCCTTCGAAACGATAAGCAGGAGGTTGTAAAAGGAGAGAAGCATCCAGATGTTCCACCGAACTAGTAGCTGCAACAATTTTTACCAGAAACCGTCACAGATCTTTCTATCGCTTGGCGTATTCCTAATTCATTTAAAAATCTATTCAGGCCGCTTATCGACGAGTAAGATTCTGCCCATCGCAAGCAAGCTTCACCCAGAATTTTTTAGCAACACGATTTATACCGTAATTATAAGGTAAAATCCAAACGGCTGTCACTCATACTGTTCCATCACGAATTAGTAGATCTAGCCCATTAGAACAAGTGTTGGAAAACCTTGCCGACCCACTCTACTAAGGTTTCGAAACATGGATTCTCTTTAGTACACGTTCACTTGCATTAAAAATTTAAGGCAGCAATTACGAAACACATTTGTTCCTAACCAAATCGTGGGAACCTGATGTTGTCAAGGGGAGATTTAAGTAAGCATCTAGGTTAAAGAAGACCAAGTATTTTATGGTGGCTTGAGACCAACCTAAAAAGAATGAGAGATAGGAGTGATTGGGTAAACTGAAATGACAATCGCTGATCAACTGAAGAGGTTGAGATTAACACGACCAACTATGGCAACAGGAAAGAGAAGACTTGCAATTCGAACGTGCAAGAAATCTCTGAATTGCTCTCACCTCCCTCTTGCAAGGCATTAATGAGCAGCAAGAACTACTTGCGCACCTGACTTCTTAACCCGCGCACAGCATGAAGTGGAGTGATTTGGGGAAATAAAGGCTTCATTCATTGCATTCAACAAGTGTGCGACTATTCATACAACCCACCGTCCTTGCAACAGCACCGTAACAAAAGAGCTCAGTAATCAGAAAGCACCTCTGAAAGGGAGAAAGACATGAACAATGGTAAATTGTTATCGAAACTGGCAATCTTTAATCCATCCACCAGAACCACACATGATCATCCAGAACGGTATAATATTGCAATGTTGAGGTATGCGACTGCGAATTCTGTGATTTTAACGTTTCGAGCTAGGATTCGTTTTTCGTTACATAGAACTAGTCCTGCAAGAGTATTCTGAGTAGGTTTGGATGGTTTCAACATCACGAGTCTCCACCACCATGTGTCGCCCCATCGAACTATGGGCCTGGATGGACATTCACATCCGCCAGCTAATCTTGCCACCATCTTCAGCACCTTTTCCCCGAATACCTTCACAACCACTCATTATCGACGCTCCTATCCACGACTGCGCAAAGTCAAGTCCATCAAACCTCGCACATTTGTCTCTTCTCAGCTCTCCGTTAAGTGTCATGTTGTGTTGCACATGTACAAGAGGTTAGAAGTGCTACATTCTGGAGGTGCTAATTGCGTTTCAATGAGCTACATATATCATTTCCACCCAAGTATCTACCTTTGCTGGTGATATCACTGAAGTAGGCACGAATAGTAGCATTGAGAACGGCAACAATTCATAGTGAAGGAGGTGAGCATTCTCTATCGTACCTGGGCAATGGCCTAACAATCGCTTTGGAATTCCCTCCATCCCATTGTACCTTCCAGAATAGGTTAGTCCATTGAGGTGGAGTGTCGCAAGAAATTCCCCTACAACACTCGTGACCTGAGCAGCTCCCCAGTGACAAGTGCTTTTGCCATTCAAGGTCTGCTTTGTGTCAGGTGCCAGCAAAGAAGCTTGTTCAAAGTGTGTCACGACGTAATTTGAGCAGGATGTAAGCTTGGTGGAGGTGGCAAATCCATCTTCGTCTGAACAAATGGAAAGCCATAGAGTACCACAAACATCTAAGAGTAATGACATGGTTGAGACATTCTTTTTTATATTCCAATGCTTACCTCTATCGGGTCATGGGAGAGTTGAAATCTCCTCCCTTAAAGAGGACTGGGCAAAATTACCTGATTCTAGCGTTCATAATTTGAAGAAGGCTTGTGCGACGACCTTTTACCACCGCTTGCATTATCACAGTAAACTCATCTTTACACTCACCTCTCAAGCGCTAACAATTTGCCGCAGAAATGCTCTACATGTCACTTTGCATCCACGAGGTGCGAGAGCTCGATTTGGAGTTCTAATTGTTGCACTGCCATCAGTGAGCTGCCCGACCAATCATTTATCAAGATATTTTGGCGTTGATTGTTCGGCTCAGAATGCCTCATTGCGCCAGAGACACC